>CABFVX010000325.1:299326-325071 GCA_902151425.1 Timema shepardi
CCAGCCGTTCTTAGCGTGACTTTTTTTTTTTAATCGGGTCACACAATGTTAAGTTACCCGTGACAACACTATGATGAAGAACTCCGAAAAGACTGTTTTGGAAAAGCTTCCTAGACGACAGACCGCGCGCGAAGGACAATGTTCAAGCGAGAAAGTCGGAAACCTCCCACCACAGCCTGATTTTCAGTTTTTTTTTTCCCCTTCCCTACTCCTCACCGCCCCTACATTCCCAGCACCCTGCACCCCCCGCGCCTTTCGATCGGCGCACAAACATTCCACCCCTCCCATGAAGCGAGGTTTTCTCTCTCACTCTTTCTTCTTTCTTCTCCCTCCCACAATTTCAGCCTTCTCTCTTATTATCTACATCTCATTATATATCTGTATGTGTGTCTCACTCTCGCAAGTAGGATTTTCTCGTCCGTCTCTAGCGCGCAACGAACGCAATGCACGCCCGCTGTTCTACACTCAAACCCCCTTTTACCGAGATAAATTTGTAGCGCATGAGCCTTGCGTTTGGAACAGAATCCTACTATGACCCGAGTAGAGCGGCTCTCTCGTCTTGAGCTGCTTTACCAAATATTGGAGGAAAGAAGGAGATTTCTAGTACAACCGATCTAGGTACCGATATTTGGAGATCACGCAGCAAAGTTCTACACCATTTAAGGCTTTCAGATCATTACCATGTCAATTCTCAACTACAAGCATTCTAACTTTGTGACTTTCAGAGAAGATATCAAATTCACATTGAAAATTGTGAACAAGAGTTTTATTCACGGCTCTGAAGTTAATGAAATATGATTAAACTTGTTTCCTGTGGTTTACTAGTATGTGATATAAAAATTTATTTATAATTTAAATCAAATTTGTCAAAAAAAAAAGGTTTTGAAGTTCACCGCTTTGAATGTGAATTTAAATACACGGTACGATCATCATTAAAGGGGATTGCACCCCCCAACCCCCACCCAACCCTTTTCCAATAATCTGAGCAATTGCTTTACTCTTAGTCCATACCTTAAAGGCCTGAGTGGATTTTTTTGACTAAAAAAATTGAAATTTCACGTTTGGAGGAATGCATAAGTGATAAGAATTAATTGAGTTACCATATCATTCGTTTTATTCAGTTGGTAAATTTTTTTTTTTTTTTTAGATTTCTTATTAAGTGTGAGAATAGGCTAGATATCTCCCCCACCCATTACGCTAGATAGCTTCCCACAACCACAACGCCAGATATCACCCCTCACCCACTATGAGATATATCTCCCCCACCCACTACGCTTAATATCTCCCATCACACACCACGCTAGATATCTTCCCCCACTATGCTAAGTAGTTTCCACACCTACTATGATATATCTTCCCCACCCACTATGCTAAATAGTTACCCATATCCAATGTGCTATATAGGCCTACCTTCCCCCACTCTTTATGCTAGATATCCCCTCTCAACCACTAAGCTATATCTTCCCCACCCACTATGCTAGATCTCTCCCCTCACCCACTACGCTGGGTATATCCCCGAACTATGCTAAATAGCTCCCCACACTCAATATGCTAGATACCTTCCCCCACCTACTATGCTAGATATCTTCCCCATCCACTATACTATATAGCTCTCCCCATCCACTATATTAAATATCTCCCCACACCCAATATGTAGATAACTTCTCCCATCCGCTATGCTAATTATCTTTCCTCACCCACTATGCTAGAAAGCTCTTCAAACCAACTTTGCTAGATATATTCCTTCACCCACTACGCTAGATATCTCTTCACACCAACTTTGCTAGATATCTTCCACCACCCACTATGCTAGATAGCTCTTTACACCCACTATGCTAGAAAGCTCTTCACCCCCACTATTCTAGATATCTTCCACCACCCACTCTTCTAGAAAGCTATTAACACCCACTATGTTAGATAGCTCTTCACATCCATCTTGCTATTTAGCTCTTCACACCCACTATGTTAGAAAGCTCTTCACACCCACTATGTTAGATAGCTCTTCACGTCCATCTTGCTATTTAGCTCTTCACACCCACTATGTTAGATAGCTCTTCACATCCATCTTGCTAGATAGCTCTTCACACCCACTATGTTAGATAGCTCTTCACATCCATCTTGCTAGATAGCTCTTCACACCCACTATGCTAGATAGCTCTTCACATCCATCTTGCTAGATAGCTCTTCACACCCACTATGATAGATAGTTTCACCCCAAACCACTATGCCTATTGAATTGAATTCTTTCAATGTCACGTTATTTTATTAGCTAGGGCTTAACATGATGTCATGGTTATGTTAATTTCATTCCATATATTTGATAAGACTGATTAATTTATTAAATAGTTTTGACTCAAACGTTTAAATTCTGCAAGTTTATATAGGGTGGTTTGTAATGCTATAACCCAGCCTTGAAGTCACCGTATGGCGTGAGGCGAAGTGGTTTTTAATCCTTGGCACCACCTTTTCTTCATTTTTTTCGGTTTAGCCCTCCAAGATCTTCCTTACCATTCAATATTGATATATTATTTTTCACTGATTTCACCTCGCGAATCAAAGGGGCCTATGAATTTCTTGTTGTAAATAGGTGGTGACCCTTTTTAGCTATATTTGTATTGTCTTATTAGATACTATGTGTAGACCTGAATGGCCAATATGTAACGTGCTTTTTCTTCAATTGTTCCCTTCAATTACACGACCATGACTAATTAAGAGTGATTTTTATCTTAATTTTAAATTGTGTGCTTAATATATTTATTCCCTACCAAGACAACTCCTGGAAGACTGTTTTTCCTATAGTTATTTTTTTAAATTTATATATATTTTTAATTTATTTAAATTTTAATTTTTATATACATTTCGTTTACGGAAGAATGAAACCCATATATTTCTAGTGTAGTGTGACGGGTAGGATTGAACTGAGACCCTTACAGTACAGTATATCAGGTAAAATCGAAGTGAAACCTCTCCATTATAGTGTCAGTTAAGAGTGAACATAGGCCTCTCCAGTACAGTGTGTCAGATAGGTTTAAACCAAGATATCTCCAGTACAGAGAATAATAGGAAAATAATAAGTTCTCTCAAGTACTGTGTGTGTGTGTGTGTGTATGTGTGTGTGTGCGTGTGCATGTGCGTGTGCATGTGCGTGTGCGTGCGCTTGCGTGTGTGTGTTAGGATTAAACAGAGACTTCTCCAGTGCAGTGGCAATTATAAATTTGTTTAGCACCGCGTCTTACTACCGGTTCAGGTTATACGCATATGTCCTAATTACATTACATTAGGGATTAGAAAGGCTTAATTCAGAGGAAATGCCCGCATGTGTGTGGAGGGAAAGTGGAAAATCATTTGGGAAAACAACCTAAGTATAGTGTGTTTCAGTTGGGATTGAACCAACAACTATCCAGTAGAGTGTCAGGTAGGAAAGAACTGACAAATCTCCGGTGAGGTGTAACAGTAGTATTGAACTGAGACCTCTCCATAACCATGTCAGGTGTAATTGAGATGACACATCTCCAGAACCGTGTCAGGTAGGATTGAACTGAGACCTCTGCAGAACCGTGTCGGGTAAGATTGAAATGACACCTCTCCAGAACCGTGTCGCGTAAGATTGAAATGACACATCTCCAGAACCGTGTCGTGTAATATTGAATTGACACATCTCCAGAACCGTGTCGTGTAAGATTGAAATGACACATCTCCAGAACTGTGTCGGGTAAGATTGAAATGACACCTCTCCAAAACCGTGTCGGGTAAGATTGAAATGACAACTCTCCAGAACCGTGTCGGGTAAGATTGAAATGACACATCTCCAGAACCGTGTCGGGTAAGATTGAAATGACACCTCTCCAGAATCGTGTCGTGTAAGATTGAAATGACACCTCTCCAGAACCGTGTCGGGTAAGATTGAAATGAAACATCTCCAGAACTGTGTCGGGTAAGATTGAAATGACACCTCTCCAGAACCGTGTCGGGTAAGATTGAAATGACACATCTCCAGAACCGTGTCGGGTAAGATTGAACTGTAACCACTACAATCTCCAGTACAGTTTAACAGTTGGATTAAACTGAGATCTTTCAAGAACATTGTGGCATTTATAATAATAAGAAGAATTATTATTATTATTATTATTATTATTATTATTATTAGTAGTAGTAGTAGTAGTAGTAGTAGTAGTAGCACCGTGTCTTACTACCCATTCGGGTTGTACGCACTTATGTTCATGTGTAGTGGTAGGGTGATTGTGAGATGAAATGGAGGACCTACAATTTAACATGGGATCCGAACACCAGTGGAGGCCTGGTATCCCACACATTCACAAGTTGTGATTTATACACGTCTTGTCAGAGGTGAAGGAAGGGTTTGGAAATCAGATAAATATGTGCCGTGACCTAGGATTGAACCCCGGATCCCCAGCACAGAAGTCTAACATCATACCCCTAGACCACCAGGTCACCAACAGGTAGAAATGAAATGGGGTTCGTCCATAAATTACGTAAGGATTTTGGGGAGATGGGGGTCGGTATTTTCTTACGTTTTCTTACAGGGGAAGGAGGGTCGGAATCAATCTTACGTAAGGTTTTTGTCTTTGTTTATGGTGAGACAAAATCTAATTAAACACTTCTACAGACGCGTGGTCAAATAGGTTGCGTCTAGCAATGACAGATGGCGCTGACGAATAACCTATACCATACATACACAGCAATAGACCAATAAAGGTTAAATTTGTGGTAAAGAGTTCAATCATTTAGCTGTGTTTTTTTTTGTGTTTTTTTTAAGCCACAGGTCCTTGCAAGTTAAAAAAAAATTACCTTAGATCGTATGGTGGGAAGGGGCACTCATAATCTTACGATCCCTTGCGTGCGGGGAAGGTTGGGGGAGTAGAAATTTATGAAAAAAATGCCTCGCGTAATTTATGGATAGACCCCTGAGACATCTCAAGAACAGTCTGACAAGTAGAATTGAACTGAAACCTCTCCAGTACAGTGTGACAAGTATAATTGAACTGATACCTCTCTAGTACAGTGTGACAAGTATAATTGAACTGATACCTCTCTAGTACAGTATGACAAGTGGAAATGAACTGAAACCTCTCCAGAACAAAGTGGCAGGTAGGATTGAACTGAGACCTCGCCAGAAACTTCTCTAAAAGGATTGAACTGAAACCTCTCCAGAACAATGTGGTAGGTAGGATTGAACTGAGACCTCGCCAGAACAGTATGAATAGTGGGAATGAACTGAAACCTCTCCAGAACAATGTGGTAGGTAGGATTGAACTGAGACCTCGCCAGAACAGTATGCAAAGTGGGAATGAACTGAAACCTCTCCAGTACAGTGTGACAAGTATAATTGAACTGAGACCTCTCCAGTACAGTATGAAAAGTGGGAATGAACTGAAACCTCTCCAGAAAAAAGTAGCAGGTAGGATTGAACTGAGACCTCGCCAGAACCTTCTCTAATAGGATTGAACTGAAACCTCTCCAGAAGAATGTGTCTAGTTGAATTGAACTGAAACCTCTCCAGTTCAGTGTGACAAGTAGAATTGAACTGAGACCTCTCCAGTACAGTATGACAAGTGGGAATGAACTGAAACCTCTCCAGAACAATGTCGCAGGTAGGATTGAACTGAGACCTTGCCAAAACCTTCTCAAATAGGATTGAAATGAAACCTCTCCAAAAGAATGTGGCAAGTACGATTAAAATGGGACCTGTCCAGTATAGTGTGACAGGTAGTATTGAACTTATACCTCTCCAGAACAATGTGACAGGTTGGATTGAACTGAAACCTCTATAGAACCGTCTCAAATAGAATTGAACTGAGATCTCTCCAGAGCAATGTGACAGGTAGGATTGAACTTGGACCTCTTCAGAACAGTATGACATGTAGGATTGAAATGGGACTTCTCTAGAATAGGGTGATAAGGATTGAATTGAGATTTATTCAGAACAGTGTCACAGGTAGGATTGAACTTGGAACTCTCAAGTATAGTGTGACAGGTAGGATTAAAATGGGACTTCTCCAGTACAGTGAGACAAGAAGGATTAAAGTAGGACTTCTCCAGTAAAGTTTCAGGTAGGAATGAACCAAGACATCAAAGTATAGTAATACCTCTCCATTGTAGTGTCAGGTCAGTGGCATAGCATGAGGGCTTGAAGCGGAAAGGGGGCACCTCGAATTGTGAACCATCGATTAAAAAGAAGTGTATTTTTTTTCAAAAAAATGAAAATAAATAAAAATCCATTTGAAAATATGTGGTAATTAAAAACATAATTATATATTTAATATAATTTTAAAAATTAGTGAAATTCTAAATTTATTAATTATTATATTATGACTGTAGATATCCAATACAAATCATAAAAGTATAAGATATATATTTGACTAGGGTACCATATTTACGCTATCCGGTATCAGTAGATGGCAACTAGAAATTTCCTAGCTCTTCAGAAGGTTGAAGGTATAATTGCAACGCGCAGGCACATAAAGAATATAGTGCCTTTTTTGTTAGGTTAGGAGTCTACTGCTTCAGCTACCTTTAATTAGCCTATGAGCTCTCTCACTGCCTTAGTTGTATTTTGTTAGGTTAGGGGTTCACTTGTTTAACTGCCTTTTATTTGGCTGAAATCTCCTACATCATCGCCTTTTTACAGGATTGGATAAAATTCCCTACATTGCTGCCTTTTTTTAAAGGATTGGTTTTGCAGACATACTTTTATTTAAACTCTTACTAATATATTTATAAGAATTTTACTCTTAAGAATTTGGTTACTAAACTGGATAGGGGGTGCCAAAATTGAGATTTCACCCAGGCATCAAATACCCTTTCTACGCTACTGTGCCATGTAGGATTTAACCAAAACATCTCCGGAAGAGTAGTAGGTAAGATTTAATTGATATAGTTCTAGTACAGTGTGTCAGAAAGGATTAAACTGAGACCTCTCCAGTATAGTGTGTAAGGTAGGATTCGATCTAGACCTCTCCAGTACAATGTCAAGTAGGGTTAAAACGACACCTTCAGTACATTGTCACTCAGGATTAAACTGAGATTTATCCAGAAGAGTGTGATATATATAAATGAACTGAGACCTCTTCAGTAGTGTCACTTAGGATTGAATGAGATTTCTATAGTATAATATGATGGGTAGGATTGAACTGATACCTTTAGGGTACTGTATCAGTTAGGATTAAAATTATACCTCTCCAGTTCAGTGTTACTCAGGATTGAACTGAGACCTCTTTACTTCAGTGTGACAGGTTGTATTGAGCTGAGACCTCTTTAGTATAGTGTAACTCGGGATTGAAATTAAACGTCTTCGGTACAGTGGGATGGGATTAAACAGAAACCTCTCCAGTACAGTATGAGAGTTAAGATTGTATTAATATCTCTCCAGTAGAGTGTCACTCAGAAATGAGCGGAGACCTTTCCAGTAGTGTGACAGGTAGGACTATATAAAGACGTCTCAAGTATAGTGGGACAAACGAGACAAGTATGATTGAACTGATACATCTACAGTTTATCAGGTAGAATCATAATGAGACCTCTCCAGTTTTGTCAGGAAGGATTAAACTGATACCTTTCCAGTATAGTATGTTAAGTAAGAATAAACTGAATCTTCAAGCACATTATTACAGATAAGAATGAACCAATACCTCTTCACTCTACAGTACTGTGTAATGTAGGATTGAACTGAGACCTCTCCAGTGCAGTGTGTTAGGTAGGATTTAGCCGAGACCTCTCCAATACAGTGTGGAAAGGTAGAATTGAACTGAGACGTATCCAGTTTATTGTCACTCAAGAGTGAATTTAAGATGTTCTCCAGTACAGTCTGACGGGTAAGATTGAAATGAAACCCCTCAATTACAGCGTCACTCAGGAATGAATTGAAACTTATTCAATGTAGTGTGATGGGCAGGATTGAAATGAGATCTCTCCAGTACAGTGTCAAATAGGATTTAAATGAAACCTTTCCAGTGTAGTGTGTCAGAAAAGAATGGCCTGATACCTCCCGAGTACAAAGTGTCAGGTAGGATTAAACTGAAACCTCTTAGCTACAGTCCAGTACAGTGTTTCAGGGAGGGTTAGACTAAGTCCTCTCCAGTACAGTATGTCAAGTAGGATTGAAATGAGACACGTCTATTACAGTGGATCAGGTATAATTTAACTGGACCTCTACAGTAATGTGTAAGGTATGATTTAAACTGAAACCTCACCAATATAGTGTCAGATAAGCTTAAGCCGGGATATCTCTACTATTGTGTTAATTAGGGTTGAACTGGGACCTCTCTAGTAGTGTTATAGGTACAATTTAACTGAAATCCATTCAGTACATTGTATCAGAAAGACTTGAACCGATAATGTTCCAGTACAGTGTGAAATAAGATTGACATGAGAGCTCTCCAATGATACCTCTCCAGCAAAGTATCATTCAAGATTGA
Source organism: Timema shepardi (assembly GCA_902151425.1). Lineage (NCBI taxonomy): Eukaryota > Metazoa > Arthropoda > Insecta > Phasmatodea > Timematidae > Timema > Timema shepardi. The sequence goes on from CABFVX010000325.1 coordinate 307,762, forward strand.
ACTGAGACTTCCCCAGTAAAGTGTGTCGGGTATGAATGAACTTAGACCTCTCCAGTTCGGTGGCTTTCAGGATTAAACTGTGACTTATACTGTGTATTGTAATGAGTATGATTGAACTAAGATCTCTCCAGTTCCGTGTCTGGTAGGATTAAACGGAAACTTCCTCAGTACAGTGTATAAGATAATATTAAGCTGAGACATATCCATTATAGTATGTGAGGTGGTGTTGAATTTAGACATATTCAATACAGTATGCCAGTTAGGAATGAACTTAGACCTCACCATTACATTGTGTCATGTAGAATTGAACCAAGAACTCTCTAGTAGAGTGTCATGTGGGATTGAACTGAGACCTCTCCAGTAGAGCATCAATTGAGATTGAACATTTACCTCTTCAGTAAATTGTCAGTCGGGATTGAAATGAACCTATATTGTACAGTGTCAACTAGGGATTGAATTGAGGACTCTTCAGTAGAGTCTGTCACGTAGAAGTGAGCCGAGACCTCTCCATAACAATGCCAGGTATGACTGAACTGAGATCTCTCCAGTACATGGTCAGGTAGGATTGAACTGACATTTCTTCAGTACAGTGTGTAAGGTATGATAGAAATGAGACCTCTCGAATAGTGTCAGGTAGGATTAACTGACATTTCTTCAATACAGTGTGTAAGGTAGGATTGAACTGAGACCTGTCCAGTACATGGTCAGGTAGGACTTAATGGGGTCTCTCAAGTACAGTGTGTAAGGTAGGATATAAATTACATTTCTTCATTACAGTGTGTAAGGTATGGTGGAACTGAGACCTTTCCATTACTTGGTCAGGTAGGATTTAATGGGGTCTGTCTAGTATATTGCCAGGTAGGATTAAATTGACATTTCTTCAGTACAGTGTGTAAGGTATGATATAAATGACATTTTTTCATTACAGTGTGTAAGGTATGGTTGAAATGCGACCTCTCCATTACACGGTCGGATAGGATTGAACTGAGACTTCTGGAATAAAGTGTGACAGGTAATAATGAAATGGAACCTCTCCATTAGGCCTACAGTGTCATGTGATATTGAACCGAGACCTCTCCAGTATTCGTTTGTGTAACTTAATAAGCTATTCTAGCTTGATAAATATTCTTAATTTAGGTTTTGAGATTCTTATCTAAATACTAGATACATTTTAAGTGAAAATCCTTGTAGTCCTTGCTAAATGCGTCTATTCTAAATCTGTGATGCATTGTAGACGTCCATATATACCGCTTTGTATAACAAGTGGGTTTCTATTCCAAATTGTATTTTACGCCAAAATTGACAAAATGAAGATAAAAGCTATTGGTATTTCCGTATAGTCTTAAAAACTTATGGTTTTTAAATTTTAAATTGACTTATGAAAAGATGAAAGTGTCACAAAATTGAGGTTTTGCGTTAAATGTTTTGAAATTTAAGAAAATGGTTAAAAACGTATATACATAACATTCCCCATGAAATTTAACGTGTCAGGGACTAAGAAACTTTAATTTAGAGGAAGTGCACCCATATTTGAGTGGAGTGAGAGTTGAAAATCACTTATTAAAACCTGCCTCAGTGAACCTAACCGGGATCGAGCCCCGTTCTCCTTGTCTTCGGCCATTTAGTCCAACACGAGAGTTACGTGTTAGACCATACAGACAACCAAGTGGGATTTGATATGAAAGGCACTTTAAAATTAGTTGCCTTTAATTAATCCCTGAGCTCTCCGTGGCTTTTTTTGCTTTCAACTGGCCTTTTAATTAGTTGAAAATACATTTTAGGGTGTACCACACATACTTTCTATGTTATCTTAAAATAGGGTCATTTAATCAAAACTAATAAGATTTGTGAAACGAAATAATATATTTTGTTGCTGAAGCTCTCCACTAAATAGCATAAATGAAATAATATACAATATTAGTTGGGAGGAAAAGGGCAAGGTAGATACTGTAAGATAGGGAAATCATGTATTTAAAAAATATTGTGTAAATTAAGGGAGTTACTTATCCATCCCCCACTTTATTTCAGTACTGGTTGTGACTTGTGGAAAAATAATTATTCAAATGTTAGTGACTGGATCTTTTATTCAGTGGGAGGTCCTTTATTTTGTGTGTGCGCGCGCGCGTGTGTATGTGTGTGTGAAAGAAAAATACACGTCCATCTTGTGCCCGAGTTGAAATAACATTTTAATGTTAAATGGTTATTATTGTTTATTGTTAGATTTTTAATTAAGGTTAAGCCCCTTGGAGTTATGCAATGTTCCTAACAAAAGTTTTGGAAATTGGCGGATGTATTCCCAGAGTTTGAAAGCCGATGGTGCTAGTGCTTCGATTCTTTAGGTCGATGATTTAATAGAAAAGTGAGTTAAATCAATGTCATCACAATTTTAATGTCTAGGACTCTTAAAAAGACTGATAGCAAATTAATCCATTAATGACTATTTGAAAAAGCAATTAAAACACATTATTCCCATATGCTTAACAATATTTGAGTAAACCAAAATGTATTTTAAATCAATCCCCATGGTGTTTAATTTTCAATCTCTTTCTCCAAGCAAATAATGGTACAAATTTAACTAGAGTGAACCTCCTCAGTCATGTTAAATTATAATCTGTAAATATTTTTTACAAGTCTCTTTAGCAACGAGGGGCTTAGACAGATCAACAAACCAACTATACATCTCCATGGCAACGAGTGTTTAGGGATAGAAACCAACATGAAGAATAAATATATAATTTAACAAGAACATATTGTTTGCGTTTTTGACATTAATACTATCATATACGGGTTTGAAATCATAGAGAAGGCCTATATTTTCAGTGAGTTGCTTCTGAGTTAACTTTATATAGTTTTGTTTCTTGGTGCTAAGCCAAAAGCACAATTTTATTTCGTCTGATAGGGCGATTCTTCCAATTTACATAATTTTTGTTTCTTAGATAGCAAATCTATATATATGATAAATTTAAGGTTTGGCTAGGCATTAAATTTTGCGTGGAGTTTTTTTTTCTCTGGGTAGTATAAGAGATAATACTAAATAAACCATTGTTAGAAAGTTTATCTGTTTGTTTTTTTGTTGCCAGTTAACTCAAAAGGTACTCATCGCACGCGGATAGTGTTGCAGGTACATAAGATGACACATGATATGAGTTGTGATGTGAAAGGGAAGGAGGAACGTTGGGAGGGAGGGGGTAAAGCGTCGCATGCGCATAAAACTCAGCTCTCAGCTAAGTTTCATTATTCTTTTATAGCATTTGAAAATGTCGAATGTGATGATGTAATGTTTAATACAAGCGAAACCATGGGCTTATATTAGTGTAAGATAAAGAAAGACATGGGAAAAAAAATTTACTATTTCCTCCAAAAAGTAAGAAACCACACACAAAAAGAGTATTGTGTCAAAGCTAAACCATGGTCTGAAACCTCATTTTTGCTAATTTTCTAAAGCGATTGGAAATTGACAAAAAACAATTATATTATTACTTGTTTTAATCCTTGAAAAAGCCACAGCATCCATACTCAATATCAACAAAAAGTAATTTCTGGTTGTAAAAATTAACAAAAAAATGCACTTTTAAAAGATTAATTTATTTAAGCCAAAGATCCTCAACTATTCTGATAAAGCTATGTTAATGGATTACCTAATTCTTGTAAATTAACCATGAATTCGAAAAAATATTTATATATTTATTGAAACAGCAAATTATTTCTGAAATTTAGATATGTGTGAATCGTTACTATGCAAACATTGTTTTCACTTTACCGTCAATTACTAACTTGTTTTTTTTTCTGGGAACCAATTATGTAAATTAAATTTAAAATTCAATTAAAAAACGATTTGTTTGGTAACTATTTCTGTAAACTTTATTTTTGCATTTCATTTAGTAGCTCACGTAGCATCCTCTTGCTATATAATAATTTAGGGTTAAGTATGAAGAGAGAAAATTATTCCAAATTAAAATAAAGAAATGAATAGAGAGTGTAAAGTTCAAATTAGTATTGGTACTTGCGTATTTTAGTTTGTTAGTGAAAGGTGTGAATAAAAATCTGCCATTATTTTGGTTACCACACAGACGATAAAGAAGGTGAAGAGGATTTTTAATAAAGTAATGTTCAAGGAGGAGGGAAGGTGTAGTAGGATAGTTTCGATACCATGACTTCAGTTCACGCACCTCTAGACACAAACCGGAACATTCCATCTTATTACAAAAATGTAAATATATCTTATCATAATATTCTTATTAATGGGAATGTCCGCAAGTGTAGTGAGTGAATTATTCAATGGCAGGAATGTCCGCAAGTGTAGTGAGTGACTAATTCACCTTTAGAAATGTCCGAAAGAGTAGTGCGTGGCTGATTCAACGGCAGGAATGTCCGAATGGGTAGTGAGTGACTGATTCAATGGTATGAATGTCCATATGGGTAGTGAGCGACTGATTCACCAGCAGGAATGTCTGCATGTGTAGTGAGTAACTGATTCATTGGCAGGAATGGCCATATGGTTATTGTTCTTAATTCTGTCTACTAAAGCCTCTATTAATTATTTACCTGTAGCGCTAAGTTCTAATGTTGGTGCAATGCATTATTATTCCTAAATATTCGTCTAGCTACCTTCAAGTATAATACACTTTTAGTTTAGAGCTCTCTAGCACGCCGTATGTATCCTTACGGAATAAGATGTAGCCTATATTTATTATAATAATCTAGTAACCTATTTCTAGTTTATTAGAATAAATGATGTAATGTTATAGTAACAATTAACTATATTAATTTTATTACTATCATTATCTTTTGAATTTCTAGATGTTTAAACTTTAAACCAACATGATATATAGCTTCCAGTTGGTACCATTGATCTCGAACAAGAAAACGCTCGGAAGATTGGATGATAACGTTCTAGCCGAGTGGAGAGATAAGGGAAGAGAGAGAGGTAAATATAGTTTTATGAGCGACAGAGATAGAAAGAGAAAGAGGGGTTTAGTAGGGGAAGGGAGAAAGGAGGCAATAAATGAGTTTCGATCAGCCAAGTTGGTAAGGAAAATTGTGTGGAGGGGGTTTCATTGGGAAGGGGAGCACTGGCGTTGGAAGGGGGGAAAGGGGCAGTACGTATAGTCATGGACAATGAACAAAGGTGTATACAGGTCCAAGGTAGGTAGAAAATTAAATTTAAAATTTTCAATAATGGTGAAAAAGATAATGATTTTAATATTTGAAATTAACTTTGATCTAGTTAAAAGGAATTCTCTAGACTTTACACAATCCGGTGTCCCATTTTCCAAAGAATTATGAGTTAATATTTTCAATAAATGTTTGATGTTTAGTTTAAATGATTCTCATTATAATTGGCCGTGCCTTGTTTAAGTTTAACTATAGCTTTTATTTAGCCTATTTGTAAATAGTTTATTCCGGCGCTGGTGCTAACATTAAGACACATCTAAAATTGCTGTATTTATATTTAATGACAAAAATAAAGACACGTGCTCATTTATAATGGTTTCATTTAAACTACTTTCAAATACCAAGAAAATATTTCAAAAGGTTTTTCCAAACCAAATAAATGCTAGTAAAAATGTCTAAGAAATTAAAAAAACCTATACCAAAATTGTTACTAAGCAAAACTATTTTTTCAAATAAGTCACGATTAAAGACATTTTTGAAAGCGTAGTTTAAAAAATTAATGGTACGGAGATCAGCATAGACTTTCTCGCTCTATTGTTTTAAAATGGAGATATTTACCCAAAACTCGTAATATATGTGAAACGAAACAATATACACTAGCAAACCCAAGCATAAATTGCACTATACCTACGTAAAACATTCTTTTGAGTCCCGGTTTTAAATTTTATAATCTTATTTTTAAAGAATGTCCTTATTGTATGTTTGTACAAAAAAAAAAGATCGATTTTGGGTCCACAAGGGTCAAAACTTCATATTCAAATTTCAACTCCCGGCTAAGATTTTAACATTTGATAAGGTGTTTCACAACTTCAGGTCATCGCATTGTTATTCAATCGCTCAGTTATAAATTTTGACTAATAAAAATTATAAATATTGACTATTAAGTCTAAAATGAAGGATATAGATCATTGTTGTACAAACATTTATCCTAAGAGGTTAAAGGAAAAATAACATACACTTTTTGAGAAACTTACTTATATTTAACTACTCTATGGCATTTCAGAAATATTGCGTTAAAACTTAAGTAGAATCTCTTTACAACTAAAGCTCACAAAATTGTATTAATGTATTTGCCAATATCTCAGAAACTGTTGGTTTTATAAAAATATATTTCAAATAAAAATATTTTATTTTTTATAATATTACAATTTTGAAATTATACTTTATTTAGTATCGCAAATATTTATGGAGATACGGAAATTTCCACAGCTGTAAATTACCCTATAATTCAAAGAAAATGGAAATAGGCATTTTATTTATAATCTTAATCAACGACTAGATACAATTTTTAATCAAAATCGTTAAAGCCAATTTTAATAAAATCGGGTTTTTACCTTTTTGCTTTTTATTTATCTACTCTTAATTTTAGGGTCAAACCGAAAAACCTATAGACAGCATTGCCAAAACCACTTTTTAGGGTTCGGGGGGTAATGATACGTCGACATCCATCAACATTTCAGGTTGGATTTTTTCTTACGGTCGCAATTCTTTACCTCTAGTGTTATTATTATTATTATTATTATTAGCACCGCGTCTTACTACCCGTTTGGATTATACGCACTTATGTTAATGTGTAATGGTAAGGTTATTGTGAGTTAAAATGGAAGACCTACATTTTAACGCGGAATCCGAACCACGGTGGAGGCCTGGCATTCCCCACATTCACAAGTTGTGATTAATTCATGTCTTGTCAGAGGTTAAGGAAGGGTTTAGTAATCAGATAAATCTGTGCCAGGACCAAGGTTTGAGCCCCTGACCCCAGCTCAGAAGCTTGACACCTTGCCCCTAGACCACCAGGTCACCCTACCTTTAGTATTCGAAAAGTTAAAATATATACATAATTGCGTATAGCTAGAAAGTAATTGTTTTATATTAATATGTTTCAATTAAGAGATTTTTATTATACATATTTGCAACGATAAGTAATTTCATATTTCAAAGAGTTACGGAGATATGATAAAAAAAAATAGAATTTACGCACCAGACTGGAGCCCTTAAAAGTCATTTTGACGAAGTATTGAGGGTAACTATTTTGTTTGTAAACTTTATAAATGTTTTTAAATTAAATTTAATCAAAATCATTAGAGCCGATTTTGAGAAAATCGACTTTTCTCTTTTTTCCCTTCAGTAAGCTACCCTTAATTTGGATACCCAATTCCAAAAACCCCTCGGGGCAACCCTATGAAAACCCTAGATACCAAGTTTTAGCCTGATCGATAAAATAGTTTAGGCTCTAGCTGGAGGTACAGACAGACCGAAATTCTAAAACCACTTTTTCGGATTCGGGGGCTCATGAAATGTCGAGATTCACTAAAATCTCGATTTCGATTTGGTTGATGATCACAATGCGTTCTCTACCTGTAGGATAGCGAGAAAGTAACAAGCATTTTAAATATAGAACCATACAATCTAATACAATATAAACTATCTAAAAAAAAAGTCAAATTTCTTATATTAAATGAAAAGCTTTATTAATCTTCCTCCAAAACAACTGGTCCAGCATTTCAGAGGATGCAAATTTGTTTAGTGCTTTACACGTCAAAATCAATATGGAAAGGCATGACAACATACTGGTAATGTTAACAGAAACATTAAAATTTCTATCAAAATATCTAAGGTGTAAACGAGGTGTAATGGATAGAACTAACTTATGATAGGTATAGTTGGCGATTTTTAAGAGTGTAGCAGTAAACTTTCAAGTTGCTAATGCCAAAGAGTAAGTAAACAAATTTTATTGAAACTTACACCTTATCATTTATACCAGCGATATAATAAAGTTATTACTCTTTATTGTACATTACGCCTTAGACCATTCAGCCACCAAAGTGGGATAATTCCTTATTCTCACCACTTTAGTATGCATATGAAGACATCTCACGGTTATCCTATGGGTAATAAGACGTGGTACCCTTCGTTTACCCTGAATGGTAAGCTTACCTTGCAATATTCCACAATGGTATAGCATAACTTATAAGATAGGAGCAGAGTGTAGTGTGTCAAGGTAAGCTTGCTATCTTTCAGGGCAAACGCAGGGTACATAAAATATGAATATGTGAAATATGTACCTAATATTCCCCTGCCTAATTATGTCCCTGGGTCTTAAATGAATCAATGAACCTTAAAAGCGTGATGGTAGCTAACCCTTAGTTTCCAACTTGACACATTGTTGTCATCAGCTTGGTGACGTAGAAAGGGTTATTCTCGTTGTGGTTTCTGTTGGGTTTCAGTCCCTGCAGGTTCAAGTAAATGGAAGTCTGCCGGGTTTGACCTCTCAACTCGGATCGATACCACGCCTTACAAGTAGGCTATACTGCCGCACACAGCACGGGGTACTGGTTTCAAACTGTGTCACGTAACTCACTTCAGGTCTCGAATAAGATTTTAGTTGTTAATACGAATTTGTTCGTAGAGAAGAATATGAGAAACTTAACATAAATATTGATAAGTCAAAATAGGAGAAACTGCAGTAATGTTTTAAGGAATGAAGAAAAGGAAAACCTTTCCAGTACAGAATGTTTTGTTTAGATACAGATATTTTTGTAAATCCTGGTGGATTAAAAAAAAAATCTTTCCCTCCAATTTTATTTGAAAATAATCTACCATGGTATAATTTCCCATACCTAATAGAGTATTCAGTGGTTTGGGCAAAATGAGCAACATACCGACCAGCAACATTTCATATATATTTGTATGATTTAAGATTTCTAGCTATCTATGTTTAGAGTTATAGCGCCTACGTATATACATACACAAAATACACATCCTATATTATTTATATGATAATTAATTATTGGGTACTATTGACAGGCGTTTGATGGTTTATTAGTTAAGAGCTCTGGATAGACTAAAAATTAATTTTCTATAGCCACAATTTTTTAAGATGGCCGTTGTATATAATATAATTATATCTAGGAAACATTAAAATTTGGTCCAATGAAAAGAAAATAAGCATAAGCTGAGAAAAATGTCAAAAAGTTGTGTTTTGTAGCCGCTATCATTGGATAATATGGCGGACATAGTTTGTAATTAGCCTATATGTTAAACAAACGTCTCAAGTTATATCCATGCAAAATTTCAGAAGCACAATCGGTACAGTAATTTGAGCGTGATTGAACAACATTTCACTTTTATATAGTTAGTAGGAAATAGTAAGTAAAAACTATCTGCACATCCGCTAGTTTCACTAAATAATTATACAAAGTTTAACATGTTCATGGTCTTTCATTTGGTATCCTTCCGCACCAGAAATTACGCATTTTAATACTTCAGGCTCCCAATAATTATGTGCAGTAACAAAAACTAAGGTCTCCCAACAAACGTTGGTTAGTAATTCTTTAGCTACCAAAATAGGTAGCGTAAAATCACCATAGGAGTAGAGAGTAGCTGACAGCTGAAGATGTTATACCGTTAAAAGAAAAACAAAATTAAAAACAAACTATTTTTGAAATTTTCTACTGATAAGAGTGACAAAAAATCAACATTTGGTCTTGTAGGTCATATGGTTTGGTGAATGCATAATATATGAGAATAGCTCTGGTAGCTTTTTCCAGCTGTCACTTACCTAAATACCTACCGTAGATGGGATATGGTCACAATGTCTAATGTGTCAGGCTCACTGTGGATGTAAAAAAATAGCCTAAGGTGCACTTTCTAAATATTTCCCCGACTATTTATTTAAAATTTAAATTTTCTTGGTTAATTGAGTTTAAAGATGCACTTCCCAGAAGTCACCAGGTCTAAAGCATTAGGAGGCTCGACATATTTGATTATTTTTTTTAAATACGCCCGAGTGGAAAATTGCCACCTTTCTATTTTTATTGGGTCTGAGTTCACACACACCGGAGATCACTTTGTTTAAGGCGTCAGGATCTCAATCTACAGTCAACCCCACTTATAGTTAACATAGATTTTGGTTCACAATTCTGGAGTTCACTAAAACCGAAATATGTTTCCCTTGAACCGTAAGAGAAAGGGGTAGAGACTAACAAATTAAATAACACAAATAGAATACAGTTTAGTGAAGCTTATTAACATTTAACTAGTTGGTTTTGTGCTTTTGCTTGCTGTTCACTATTTTAATTAATATTTTCAATGTATCCTTCTCAAAAGTGTACGTTTATTCCATCCTAGATTTAACACTGCGCATACTTTCAATAAACTTAAGCCTCGTATATTGTAACACAACATGTTGGCCAACACGATCCCAACCAGTTATGTTACAATATAAATGCATTCCCAACTTGTTGGGGATGTTGGCCAACAAGTTGGTGTTGGGAGAGCCGGTCAGAGCCAACAAGTTGTGTTGTGTTGGATCATTTGTTGGAGATAATAAACGTCCAACCCAAAATGTTGGCTAAGTTGGGAGGCTCTTCACATGCGCTATCGAGTTGAGTCAATCACTAGCCTCAACGACACACGTATTTGGTTTTCAGATTAGTTGAACTTTAACATCGGGGTTGGCATAGTGTTGTGATCATGGAATGGTACAGGGCTAATAAAGTTAAATTAATGTATTTTTATCAAAGGTATTCTGTTCCTTGGAACGTTACATGCGTACAAAGTTATCAAATCCATTTTGAAAATGTAGGGCATTCATTATTCCCATGCCCGTACTTCAAAATTGACGTTAAGCCCAAAAACTTCGAACCCCAAACAGTTTCTTACTTTTTTTTTCTGCAAGAGTACACTTCCTGTCAACATAATAAATGAAGAAATGGCAAGAAATACGTCGGTTTCCATGGCTAGAAATGTGTAGACTGACTAAAAACTAGCGCAGGACGCAGGATGTTGGTTCAACATAATTACCCTTAATTTAATTATCATTGTCGAATTATAGCATTTCCTTGAGTGATAGTTCATCCTCTGCATCAAAGTCCACACATCCAATGGCTAAACCAGTATGCTGGAAGCAGTTCTGAATAATGGCCATTGCCATACTATTAAAAAGAAACATTAGCGAAGCAACCTCTCAGTCAGTGATTTCTGCAACCGTAGTAAGAAGATTAAGTCCATAGGGTGTGATATAGTGACTGCCTGCACTCAACCTTTCGTCCCCTTCGCAGCCCATATTATCATTTGACTGCCTGCACTCAACCTTTCGTCCCCTTCGCAGACCCATATTATCATTTGACTGCCTGCACTCAACCTTTCGTCCCCCTCGCAGCCCATATTATCATTTGCTCTATGTGATATCAAAATAATAGCTCTGATAGAAAAACAGCTTCAAGTTTTAAGTTCAAACACCATAAAGTTTTGCTTTCAAATAGCTACAATGTTAAAATTACATTTTTCCTGATATGTTTTAGTTTTTAGGTTCATTAAATCTGAAGTTGATGATTCACAATAAACGAAATTTTTAACATATATTGACAATTATGTGTATCGGAAATAAGTAATTAGGTTAATTTAAGCTGATGTTCACTACAACCTACTCCAATAAATCCAGATCTAAGCAATGTTTATAGGTTATAATCGTAAAATAAAATAACCCAGGAGCGAATAACATTCTTAGGTTTCTTTGAGTATGTAGGCATAATCCTTTTTTTTTCGTGTTGTTTTGAAATACCCGTGGTGGAAGTAACGCGGTCTTAGATATAAGGCTAGTATATAATAAAGTTAAAAAAGTGCCTCTTTCAAATTCTTAAGTGTCCCTGAGTACATTTGCTAAGCTATTCCCTTTCTATGTTTTCTTTTTCTGGAGTTGTCCACATATCTCATCATGTGATTTAAGGCATAAAACTCACCAAGTAATGCAATAGCAAAGACAATATATCTAAGATGCAAAGCCTAATATTTCCTCTGGCATGTAAATCTATGATGAATTTAACTGCCATGTTATTATATTTGTTAGTTTCGGTTATAGAGGCATCTACATATCATATTTTTAAATTAAAAATAACATCTGGACAAGGGAATTGAACCAGGTACCTTGGACATAGTGCACCAATGCTCTAACCACTGAGATATCCATCCAAGATTGGTCCCGTGCCCACTGTCATTCTTCACTCATACTTTAAGAGAGAGTCTGTGATGGACGTGCGGAAGTCGTCGGCTACATGTGTGTGACCAATTAATATCTCGAGCTATCAGATAACGCCACCACCTTCAACTCAGGAAGGATTGATGGTGCCAATAATCAGTGAATATTTATTGTGTGCACGGGATGACTCCTGGATAGCCCAGTAGTGGGAGTATTGACGTACTAAGCCAAGTGTCCCGGTGTATAATGCCGTGGTCAGTTGCTATTTTTCAGTTTAAAGGATATGATATTTATATATACGGCTATAACCATGATTAACAAATATAGTACATTTGCTATTTATGCCATAATCCATCCTGATATGCACATTCGTAAAGTTGTCATTTTACTAATGGCAGCATAAAGCCCTTCCGAGTTGAAGATGGCTGTGTTATTTGATAGCTCGTGGTTTTAATTAATCACTCACATGTAGCTGACCATTTCCGCAAGTCCATCATAGAATATGTTTTAAAATATAAGTCAAAAATGACCCTGGGCACATGACGACTCTTGAATAGCTTATTGGTGATGAGAGCATTGGCGTACTAGGCCAAAGGTCCTGAGTTCAATTTCCGTGTCCGGGTTGTCATTTTTCAATTTAGGGAATACTTTAATCTATGCCAGCGAAAAGCTTATTTTCTTTGTTTTAGTGTTATCCAAAGAAGTGGTCAGGTGGTCGAATGTATTTTGCTCACAAAAGTATACATAATTAATAAGCGATCAATTTCACAATAACCCGCCTCGGTGGCGTAGTTGGCTAACGCGTTAGTCGTGTTGAGCTTGACCGCTGAGGACGGGGAGATCAAGGTTAGAATCTCGGCCGGCGGAACTAGGGGTTGTTTTCCTAAATGGTTTTCCATGCTCCCTCCACGCAAATGCGGGTTCACTTCTTCTAGTTTAACCTTCCCTAATTCATTAGCGTAATTAGTACTTAAAACGTATAACCCGAATGGATCGTAAGACGTGGTGCTAAATAATAATAATAATAATAATAAATATTCACAATACTAGGTTTTATATGGTAAGAATGAAAATAATAAAATTTCTTAGTTTTGAAGTAACCATAATGGCAGCTTAGTGACCCAAGGTGTTAGGGTCTTAATAAAGTTAAACGTACAAAATAAAAATACACCAGAGTGGCACATCTTCAGTAATTCCTAAGTTCCTCTGCAAAGCTTCTTAGGTGTGAAGTAACATTATTATTGTTATTACACTAATATAAACAAGTTAAACGTTACCTATGTGTAAGTTTCAGTTGTTAAGGTAACACGTTTTGCCTAATAATGTGAATAAAATACAACCAACACGAAATGACTTTAGATATAAGATTGAAATGTATTCAGTAACTACTCTTTGAATTTGATTTGGCAATCATTCCGATCAGGACAGAAATAAATGAATATGAGAATACAACGATTAATCACGTGGTTTGAGACAGAATATTTAAAAAAAAACATCAGTTTTATTGGATTTAAATATATAATATATACTCTATGTGTTAGACTGGCGTTCAAATTATATCCATACGAAATTTGAGCACAATAGATATAATAGTTTGGGCATGATTGAGCAACAAACAAACAAATATATAGCAGGATTTCATTTTTATATATTAGTAAGATTACAGTTTGTAGCAAAATTCTATTAAAAAGTTTATTATTAAATAGCATGAGGTACCCGGCTTTACCCCGGATGTTAGTTTAGGGTAAGATAGTAAAAAGATTAAATAGGGCAAAAAATTAAAAGTAAAACTAATCAAATATTTAAAATAAATATTAAGTAAAAATAGTTAAAAGTGTGGAAAGTATTAAAGGCTTAAAAGGGCAATAAGGGCAGTATTGAAAAAGGGGTTAGCTTTCAAAAGAGGTAAGAAGTAAGTTTAATAAATTTTAGCATGTTTTTACCACATTGTAATTTACCCCTTTTAACCTTTTTGCACTATTTGACATTTTTAATCATCAATCTCTTTTTGTCCTTATAGCACTTCTTACACATTATACCCCTTTTATCCCACTTACCCTTTTTATTCTTTTGATGTGAGGAATGTCAGACCTCCACCGTGGTTCGGATTCCACGTTAAACTGTAGGTCCTTCATTTCATCTCACAATCACCCTACCATTACACATTAGCGTAAAGTGCGTATAACCCGAACGGGTAGTAAGACGCGGTGCTAATAATAATAATAATAATTATTATTCTTTTGGCACATTTCCCGCTTTTTTTTTGCACTTTCTGCCATTTTTAACCTTTAAAATCCTTTTGACACCATTTATATACTCTTTTTATAATTTATTTTGATATATATTTGATTTGATTTTTTGTATTTACCCTTTTTGCACTTTTTACATCTTTTAGATGAAATAAAATAAAGGTAATTGTTTCTAATTGTTTTGAAAATTACCCGATTCGGTGGTCGCGTGGTCTAACAAGCTACTATTGCATTAGACTATACTGCTGATGATGGAGAGATCGAGGTTCAAATATCAGTAGGGTGTACTTTAAAAAAAAAATAGTTTTCCCCTATCCCTACACGTAAATACGGGACCACTTCCTATGTATAACCTTCTTCATCCCTAAAATTATTAGCGTAATGAGTACATAAGTGTACACCCCAAGCGCGTAGTAAGACGAGGTGCTAAAAGAAATAAAGTTTTGTAAATTGTAAACTCCTCCACTCTTTCAATTTTAACAACACCTTATTTCGAACTTTAATATAAATTACGTTATCTGGAGTTATCCTTTTATCTGCATGCCTAATTTAAATCTACCAAATAGAAGTGTTTTTCTGTTAAGAGATACCTCCCCCGTGTTTCCCAAACTTCCGATTAAATATTTGATATGTTCAGCACTCGATTTCACCAAATTTTAATTTCCTAACTCAGCTAAAAGTCTTTTTTTTTTAAATAATAGGTCTCCTTACAAATTTCCTGGAGCCTCATTTTTATATTTCCCAGTTTTAGATTGTTCTGGTTGTATGGGGGCAACCCCGATAACTTTCTGACAAGAAAAATTTCAAGTTTCTAGACCAAGGGGCTGCATAAATACGGTGATGAGTGGGTGAGTTCCACACCTTTCTTCCCATCCCTACCATCTTATGAGATGAAATTTGAAAAACCCTCAAAATATTTTTGCCCAATTCTAGAAAAGAACCTTCATGGACCATCATGAACGCTACGTGCCCTTAAGACGTTTAATTTCCCTTCTTTTTGCAAGACAAATGTCAAAAATTGACAAGATTAGCACTTCTTCCATGTTGGATTCCATTCCGCAGAACTATTTGGGAGAATCTGTGCTGATAAACAGTACTGTATGGACACCATTGAGCTGCAACATTTTCTTACAGTTTTTCTTGCGCAGTCATAAATGAGCATCAAAACGTAGCGTGTGGACCGTGCTTAAGGCCAGAGCACATTCACATTACCAATTATATACGATTAAGATTATTTTGGTCACTCTAAAAAATCGGGTTTAGTGAGTTTGATTTTTCTTAAATCGTTTTCCCCTATTACTCCACGCAAATGCTGGTAGATTACTTCTAAAATGCTTCCTTCCTCATCTATACCCCATTAGAGTAATTATCACATATATGAACTGACAAGGCAGGTAGTAATACGAGGTGATAAAATAATACTATTCCTGACAACGTAGTTAAAAGAATCCTATTTTGTACTTACTTAAAAAAACTGTACAAGCTTCACGTTATTTGACTCAACAGTAAATTTAAGTACAAGTTTAATCCATACGAGACCAAGTCCTCCTAGAATTACTTATAATACTGGTAAAAATCCAAATAATTACGTGTTTTTTAATTATTATTAATTGGTTCTCTTTTTTAATCACCGCATCTCATTACCTATTCAGTTTATAAGCAGATATGATAATTATTCTAATGGAGTAGAGATGAGAAAGGAACCATTTTAGAGGTAGTCTACTCGCATTTGCGTGGAAGGAGGTTGGGAAACTATTTAGGAAGAACCACCCTCAGTAGTCCCAGCCGGGATTCAAAATTTTGAAGACAGGTAACCCCTAACACAAAAGGTTGAAATAGTATTTGGTGACGAAACTTTCCCACGGGGTTCTACAAAATGGAAGGAAAAAAAGGGGGGCTTCTAGAAAAAACAGAATTGAAATGCTCTCAAAGCCCAGTACACCTAGGAAGCTGAAACTCTTCAGGCAGGTAGCCCCTAATCCGAAAGTGTGACGGAATATGTGGTGTCCGAAAATCCTCATATTGGGGCGGGGGGAAAGAGGGTGAAAAACCATTAAGTACATACAAAAATATTTTTTATAATAAAATCTTAGTTTATAAATGGTTTTATACTTTTATTGGAGTAAATTTTTGATCTAATATAGAGTCTTTAATTTAGAGATGCACCTTCATGATTTTAAAGGTCACTAACTAAAATGATTCCCATTGCAATCATTGTCCAACAAATTTCATTGGGACACGTAACACGATCAGAAATGAAACAGTTTATTTTCAAACAGGTATTATGCTGGTGTAGTTATTATAATGCTTAAAATGCTTATTTTACTAGTATTTTATTTAGGTAGTATACATTCTATTCTTCTAACTTTCCACACACCTCGCCTAAGGACTCTATGTTCGTGGGTTCAACCCCAGCAGGGGTCGACGGATTGATCTTGCGTGGTAAATATCCATAGCACAACTTCCTTCGGAGGGGACGTAGAGTCGTCAGTCCCATGTCAATTGTGGCATGTGGAAGAACCCTGGAAGGGTTGTGAAAATACCTTTCCCGACAAAATTGATAGACCCCCTTCGCTCTCGCTAATATAAATTATTGTGTGCTGATGTAATCAGTCGGTTCAGAAAGTGAACGCTAAATACCTCAAATAAATAAAATAGAAATTTTCCACACCTTTATGAAACCATACATAAATCATAACATCAACATCATAAATAATATCAACATATAGAATAGTAAACACTTTTAAATGTTGTGGATGAAGAACACACTATAATATATAACATTTATAAAATGATACACTCATTTCAGTATGGTTCCCTAGTAGTAGTGGTTAAATTGACAGTTCTGGCCCACTTTCTCCCATAAGGTTTAACATTGATCCACACCGCACCTCGTGAAGTGATCCA
>CABFVX010000326.1:0-18262 GCA_902151425.1 Timema shepardi
CACTTCCTCTAATTCATCCTTCCCAATTCCTAATCCATTAGCGTAATTAGTACTTAAAGCGTATAACCCGAACGGATAGTAAGACACTGCTAATTATATTTATAAATAAAAAACTAGGTATCTTAATTCGCTTTCTCTGCCATTTCACCTTGAGGAAAATAAACTGCTTAGCGTTTTAGACCTTTGCAGGGTCTAATTTCGCTCATGTTGACAAAAAAAAGTTCCCGACCCAAACATTTACTCATATTTACACTTTGAATTCTCGTGTCTTGAGCGTATTTACTTGCAAGCCATGCAAAATATTTGTTTTGAGCACAAGTAGTTCACTTTCTTATGCGAACGTGTTTTGTTTGATGAAAACGTCGATATAGGTAAAGTTTGGTTTTCAGAGGGAGTCCGTTATTGGACAACTGAACAGCTCATGTTGCCACTGCGGTGTAAATAAAGATATGACGATATAATTTATATAATAGCTAGTCCGTTTAATTAATGACGCAAAGCGAAAGTATATATCAATCCATAAGGAAGTAATATTTGATAAATTGTTAAATTAACTCTTTCGTAGGTGACCTGGTGGTCTAAAGGTAAGGTATCGGACTTGTGTGCTGGGGTCCGGCTGGGGTTCAGTCCTCGGTCCCGGCACAAATTTATCTGACTACCAAACCCTTCCTTCACCTCTGACAAGACATCTGGTGAATGTGTGGAATGCCAGGCCTCCACCGTGGTTCGGATTCCACGTTAAACTGTAGGTCCTTCATTTCATCTCACAATCACCCTACTATTGCACATTAGCGTAAGTGCGTATAACCCGAACGGGTAGTAAGACACGGTGCTAATAATAATAATAATAATAATAGTAATAAACAACTATTTGGTAACTAAACAAATAAAACATTTCTATGATGCCAAATTGTAGCAGCTTTAAATCAATGTTGGTGGTCGAAGGTGGGCTTCATATGAAAATCATGGTTTAGGTGGGTTTATGAGTCTTTAAAAAGTTTTTTTATGTTTTTTTTTATTTGGCACCAAAATGACTTAGGAGTTATAATTGTTGTTTAGTATTCATTTTTATCTCAGATACATGTTATCAAATTAGCTTAAAAATTAAAGGCAATGTACATAAGTATTTAAATTTAAACACAATAAAGGCAAGTACCCTTTTATTTGGTCCTCGTAACTTGAGTAACGTATCCTTTCTCTATGGTTTGAGGGTCGCGTTAGAGTTTACTAAGTGCGAGAGGATTTTAGGCGCCCCTATTTCAGTGTTAGTTCATTGTTTTTCCTCCACCCTCGCGTAGCCATGCCCTCTCCAACTGCCCTAAGTTATTATTACCCGCTCTGGTGGTCGCATGGTATAAGACACCTTTCACACGGCACCCAGACAGATATAAATACATGGGAAGGTATGTGTTCTTTCACGCCATCCGGACGCGGACAAATCTCCGTCCGAGCGTAGAAATCAGCCGGATCTCCCGGCTACAGACCTCCAAGTCTCGGACGGACGCTTGTCCGGACTGAGTTCTGGCGGACCACAGTGTGCGATGAATGTCGTCACATGATCCGGGTATTTACAGTAGTCTCATGGCTTCTTTGGTGCTGACTGACAGCTGAAAGCTTTGAAAAGTTACCAGACCAAATTATGTATCTCTACGCCGAACCATATGATCTGCAAAAACATGTGTTTAGCAGCTGTAACTTCTGACGGTCAACATTTAGGTATATACCTAAGTGTTGACTGTCAGAAGTCAGCTGTGAGCTGTCAGTCAGCACCAAAGAAGCCACGGGGCTACATGTAGTCATCCGAACGGTCCCTTGGTGTGTTGTTGAGGTTTTTTATTTTTTATTGATCACTACGTCTTACTACCCGTTCGGTTTATCCGCTTAAGTACTAATTAAGATAATGGATTAGAAATTGGAATGGTTGAATTAGAGGAAGTGAACCCGAATTTGCGTGGAGGGAGAGTGGAAAACCATTTAGGAACAACCCCTCCCCCCCCAGTTCACCCGACCGAGATTCGAACCTCGATCTCCCCGTCCTCAGCAGTCGAGCTCAACACGACTAGCGCGTTAGACAAACTACGCCACCGAGGCGGGTTTGAGGTTTGTTGTGGAGTGTATGGTTTGTTGGGGAGTGTATGGATTGTTGGTGAGTGTATGGTTTGTCTGGGAGTGTATGGTTGGTTGGGGAGTGTATGGTTTGTCTGGGAGTGTATGGTTGGTTGGGGAGTGTATGGTTTGTTGTGGAGTGTATGGTTTGTCTGGGAGTGTATGGTTTGTCTGGCAGTGTATGGTTTGTTGGGGAGTGTATGGTTTGTTGTGGAGTGTATGGTTTGTTGTGGAGTGTATGGTTTGCAGTAACCACTCATGACATGACAAAAGAACAAGAAGAAGTAGTAGACGAGGAAATGCTAATTAGTTTAGTAGAGGAAGAATCAGAAATATGGGACAAATCTTTTGAAGCGTAGCTACAGTACAAAGATTGCAATAAAACACGAGATGCGTAGACATGTGTTCGTGATCAACTGAGGCCAGATTTTGGACTTTTAAATTATGGGAAGAGTAAAGGATTTGTTAAGTTTAAAATTATTCCATTATTTGTCTTTTTCGTGTATTTTTGTAGAGTATATATTATTCAATAAATTTACAACCCATAGCTATCCTACGTAACTATTTTTTGTTATATTTATTTGTGTTCATTAGTATTTTTGTTACATGACAATATATACAAATAAACATAATCTCTGTACAAAAGAAAAGTTAACCATAAATACTTAATTTTCCAGGTCTAGGAACTTGCTATCCTCAAAATTCTACCTTCGATCTCTACCCCATTAGTTTAAATATGAGGATAGTCCGGACGAGTAGTAAGACACCGCACGCGCGTTTGCACACACAAACACACACACACACAAAGTATTTGTATTTAAAATGTTTGTGATTATGTTTGTTTTAACGATTCTTTAAATCTAAATATTCATATAATTAGCATTATCTTTCCGTCTTAACTTTCATATGATACATTTTTATTTTACTATCGAGGCGAATAATGTTTTTCATTATATACTTTTGTCCTTAAAATGTAATTGTACTTAAGACGGTTTCTTTTGAAACATTATCGCAAGGTAAACGCTATCGAATCATGAGAATAATGTGTTTTTCCTCATCTATTAAAATGCGGCGTTTTCTAAAGACATCAACTACATAAAATTTATTTGATAGTCAATCTGGTGGCACAGCCTGCCGTGCTAATTATTACCTATTGTAATTCTACATTTACAACACCACGTTCTTGCGTAGCGCTTTTTAAAGCTTATTTTAAACAAAAGATACGTACTTTATCTGGATTTTTTTTAAATTATTATTTTTATTATTATTAGCACCATGTCTTACTACCCGTTCGGGTTATACTCACTTACGCTAATGTGTAAATGGTAGGTTGATTGTGAGATGAAATGGAGGACCTACAGTTTAACGTGAGATCCGAACCACGGTGGAGGCCTGACATTCCACACATTCTCAAGTTGTGATTAATACACGTCTTGTCAGAGGTGTAGGAAGGGTTTAGTAATCAGATAAATCTTTGCCGGGACCGAGGATTGAACCCCGGCCACCAGCACAAAAGTCCGAAACCTTACCCCTGGACCACTATATTCCATTCACCGTAGGAATTGACTTCTGAAAGGCCTTTTTCCCTAACATAAATCTACTATATAGTAGGATATTGGTAGGAAAAAAGACCTTTCAGAGAGTAATTCCTACCGTGAATGGAATATAGGTCACCCTTTTTTTTTAAAAAAGTAAGTCTTCCTCCCGGTTCAGGCTATACGCACATTTACTGATTACGGCAACGTGTTAGGGATGAGAAAGGTCGAATCTTTTGAACGTTCACTCGCATTTGCATGGAGGGCGCGTGGAAAATAATTGATAGGTAAAACCGCCCTCGGGACCGGGATTTGAACCTCGATATCGCCTTCAGTTTCGTGTAATATGAGAGCGACGTCTTAGACCATACGGCCACAGAAATGGATCGCACCGGAGCTCACACGGTTCTAAGGCTGTGGTTCCCAAAACCCTTGGGTCACGACCCAAATTAGGGCCACGAAGGTGTTCATTAAGGTCATGGGTAGGTCTCGAATTTGTTTTCCACACTTTATGAAATGTTATATTTTCTGACACTTCATCAAACTTGGACATTATAAAGAATGACTACAATACTGACAATAGCGACAGTGTAGAAACCCTCCTGTACTAGGAATTTCTGGACCACCTTAAGGACATGCCCATTTTGAGTCATGAAGTTTATTTCTGTGAAAAAGGATTTTCATGTCCTGTAACGATCAAGATGTTCAGGGTTATTTTCGTTGTACTCTGCCCATCTACAAACAACATAATCCTCAAACTCGAATATCTCACCTAAATAATGAGGCAGCATCATGATTGTCACTGGAAGAGCACACCTACAAAATGAGGCTGAATCATGGTTGTCGATGGAATAGCACACCTACAAAAGGCAACATCATGGTTGTCACTGGAAGAGCTCACTTACAAAATGAGGCTGAATCATGGTTGTCGATGGAATATCACACCTACAAAAGGCAACACCATGGTTGTCACTGGAAGAGCTCACTTACAAAATGAGGCTGAATCATGGTTGTCGATGGAATAGCACACCTACAAAAGGAGGCAGCATCATAGTGGTCACTGAAAAGCTATATTTTTGTTACCAGTTTTTTCACGGGAACATATTGTGTAATTTTCTATAGCCTAATTTGTAAGATTAAAAAGTTAATAAAATTGATTCAATTTAGTTGATAACATCTGTTGATACAAAATAAAAACTTAAAAGCACTCTTCCCAAGAATGAAACATCATTATAAGAGCCTCTCAAATAGTCTTTTTTTGGTCGCTTACCGAACTTTGTAACAAGTCACAATTTTAATTTTACTTTACATTTCGTTTGATTATAAAGTTATTGGGATAGTAATGTTTTTGTTATTTTAATTGATTTAATTAAATTAATTTTATGAGCATGATGAAAATACTAAGAAATAGAAGCTCCATGTAATGAGCATTTTATTCGACAGGCCGGGAAAATACTAGTATTATATTTAGGGCCGCGAGCGGAAAGGTTTAGGTAACACTGGTCTAAGGCGTCAGACTCACAATATACTGGGTTGCAGGTGATTGAGGTTCCAATTTCGGCCAGGTTCATAGGAGTGTGATGTTTTTCTTAAAGCAAATGTGAGTGCATTTATTAGAAAATTACCCTACCCACATGTATTATGTATTTTATAACCTGATGGGTTTTCATTTTTTGCTCCACTTTTGAGTGTCTACTTGTCCAGGCATTTAATTAAACCAACAGGATCAAGACGAGGATGGTAAAATTTTGAGTAAATGTACTTGCATGGTGAAAGAGTAGAAAACCTAAAAAAAACACCCACATAACATCCATTCGGGATTATAACCCTGAACCCCCGTCGCCGAAAAACCAAACTGGACTAATTTGATGTCTAGTCCACATGCCCACCGATTCGGGTAGCCTTGAGATAAATCTATTAGTAGATCTAATAATATTACACTTAGATACTAAAGGGTCATTCAATACTATTTAAAGAGCTCAAAACCAATTTTTGTTTCTAAAAACTCCTCAGTTTTGAGGGAGCAGGGGG
Organism: Timema shepardi; assembly: GCA_902151425.1. NCBI lineage: Eukaryota > Metazoa > Arthropoda > Insecta > Phasmatodea > Timematidae > Timema > Timema shepardi. Next base: position 5,673 of record CABFVX010000326.1, read on the forward strand.
AGGAGGAGGTTTATAAATAGGGCTTGAAACACCTTGTGCAAAGCGCTAGAGCTATTTTCCTAACAATTTTTTTTTTTTTTTCAAAAATTCGAAAATCACTGTACTTTGAAGAAAATTCTGATCTTTTAGTTTCGTTTAATCTTTTGATGTATTTTTGAAATTTAATCATTGACCAAAGTTAATCGATGAAGTTTGATTATTTTTTTTCAATTTTCAAGCCAAATTTTCATAGGGAAGGGCACATAACGGTTAAAATACTTTTTTTTCTCTTGCAAGAACCATGGTACCAGTAAGGTGAGAAAACTGTAGTGCTTTGAGCCCTTCCAGGTTTTTTAAACTTATGAAAATGGGACATTTTAGATGTTTCCATTATTTTGATTAGCTATATCATCAGTGGGGGAGGGGGGGGGGAGAGGAGACAGTAAAAATTTGAATTTTATATTTATAAATTAGATTTGGCACAAATGCTTTCAGTTGCAAAAATTGAGGTATTCAGATTACCATATGAAACACCCCCCCCCCTCACCCCCTTTACCACCAAACTGTGAGGATTTCTTAGAAACTAAAATTGGCTCTGAGCTCTCTAAATAGGTACAAACAACTTGTGCAAAAATACTAAAACAATTTGCGGCAACCAACCACCTGTTGAAATGACCCCTAAAAAAACTCATGTTTTATGAGATAGACACAATTATTTGTTGATTCGGCTTAGAATCCCCGAATATCCGATTAAGTGCCCACTATATTTTCCGCGTAGCTGGTGATGAAAATTTTATGCAGTGGTGGCTTGCGATCTATTAATTAGAGCAGGCGAAGGGGCTGGATGTATTGGAGGGATGCAGTACCTAGAGATTATTACATATATTTATCAAACAGTGTGTTAAGGGACGGGAGAATCAGTGGTACGGGGAGAGGGGGAATTTGTCAACAAATATTTAAACCAACCTTAAAATTATTTTAATTATATTATTGATGAAAATTAAATCCATTCTAATAACGGCAATTAGATTTGAAGATTTTTCGTTAACATTTTCAGATCGTTTAGTCCCAGGTTAAAAGGAGGGGGTGTACTATTAAACGTTTTGCTTATAATATAAACATATCTGGTCTATAGCAGACCTAACGTTAGTGACGCTTTCAACCACCAAGCGCTGTTGTCGATACATGAGAAGATATCTGGAATCGCTATAGTAATTGTTTTATTGAAACTACTTTAAATAAGTAGAATGTTCCAAAACGGAAAATTTTCCGCAAAGAATAAATAAACAAATTTCCGGTATTTTTTTTTTTTCAAAAACGGATTTTTTCTCTCTCTGACATTTGTACGCGTAGCCGACCATACTGTTCATCATATAAATAACGTTATTTTAATACGGCTAAAGCCAAACACATGAACGGCTTAGTTTAAGTGGTAGCGATGAGAAGGGTAATTTTGGTAAGAGCCCCCGCATCAGCTAGAAGAAAACCACACCTTGAGGGTGTCCGGTCGAGTTTCGATCATACATAGCCGATAATCCAGTCCATAGAGAGTCTTAACGACTCAGACTGCGCTACCACCAGTGCCGGTGATAATGCTCTTAATTTTAATACTATAATTAAAACTAATTAAATTTTAAAATCGTGTCAGAGTTTCAACATTTTGCCTTTTTTTTAGTTTATAGCGTGAAGTTTTTAAAAGTATTTTGTTGATGTAGGATAGTGCCATACAATGTCTACTTTCATTTATATTCATACGTCAAGTCATATCTTTTTCATCTATTAATCAATACCTAATCAAAAATAGCTATACCCGCCTCGGTGGCGCAGTTGGGTAACGCGCTAGTCGTGTTGAGCTCGACTGCTGAGGACGGGGAGATCGAAGTTCGAATCTCGGTCGGGTGAACTGGGGGTGGTTTTTCCTAATGGTGACCTGGCGGTCTAGAGGTAAGGTGTCGGACTTCTGTGCTGGTGGCCGGGGTTCAATCCTCGGTCCCGGCATAGATTTATCTGATTACCAAACCCTTCCTTCACCTCTGACAAGACATCTTGTGAATGTGGGGAATGCCAGGCCTCCACCGTGGTTCGGATTCCACGTTAAACTGTAGGTCCTCCATTTCATCTCACAATCACCCTACCATTACACAATAGCTTAAGTGCGTATAAACCGAACGGGTAGTAAGACGCGGTGCTAATAATAATAATAATCATCTACCCTTAAATTTTGTTTCTGTTAACGTCAGAAAATGATGTTTGATCTGTTCTAACCCAAGATTATAACGCGATGTCACTATACTCTCTCTATGTTTTGTGTGAAAACAAATTCAGTTTCCTCTCTTTCGTCTTTTTTTTCTAATTTGGCGCGTCTCTCTACAACGAGCCGACGCGGCGCCCTATCACCATGCAAATCATAGCTTGAGGTTGGCACTCAGCATATTAATTTTTGAAGTTATTTCCGTGAAACCCTTTGAAGCTTCTTCTGGAAGGAATCCTTTTATTAACTGGGCGGCTAATAACAGGCGGACGGGGTCCTCCTCAGACTCCCGTGTTTTGGAGATACGTCTCTTTTAAAAATAAAAACAAAAACCAAATATAACAGCGGCACAAACGTTTGAGGAATCTTTGTCGTGTTTCAACTCGCAGGGATGTCCAAACCTCTGAGGAGTCTTATAGTCCTCTACATTTATCATTAAACTCTCAGGGATGTCCACATGTTTGGAGAATCTTATGGTCCTCCATATTTGTTATTAAACACGCAGAGGGGTCCAAATTTTTGAGGAAAATTATGATCCTCCATATCTATTATATTTAAGCTCTCAGTGGTGTCCAAATATTTGAGGAATTTTATAGTCCTCCTTATTTATCATATTTAAACTCTCAGGGATGTCCAAACGCTTGAGGAATCTTATTGTCCTCCGTATTTATCATATTTAAACTCGCAGGGGTGCCCAAACGTTTTTAAGAATTTTAAGGTCCACCATATTTTTATTTACACTTACAGGGGTGACCAAAAATTCAAGGAAACTTGTGGTCCACATTCTTTGTCTTATTTCAATTCGTGCCCAAGTCAAAGCGAAGGATATTTGAACTTAAAACTTCGACATTTCAAAGCTTTGCACACCCCTAGAAACCATTTATGAAAATCCACCCTCAGTGCACGAGACTGGGAATACGAACCTCGATCCCCCTGTCACAGACGAACCAGATTAAATAATCTTGAGTTGGTTATCGAGTGGTTGGTTGGCTATTAGCTTATCCTATGGTGTGTTTAGCCTTTCTTGATGCTGCCTCTGACGTCAGCGGCAAGAGGAGGTGTCTTATCTCAAATGCCACCCGCAAACAATCTCTGTGTCGCCTCAGTATATGATTTATAGCTCGGGATGTGTAACTGGTTGCATATAGAGAGGATCACATGTGCTTCCTAGAAACTCTGACAGCTCCATCTTTTAAGAATGGTGAAGACAGGAATACAGAGGGGGCTCACACTTTGATAGATATGCCATGTCAAAATAGTAATAAAAAAAAGTTCTCGGTATTTTTCCATAGATTCTCGAAAAAAATTATCTTTGAAAAGTCTCAGAAATCTTTGAGGAGTCTCCTAAACGTTGGAAATCTTTTGAGGAGTCTTTGAATTCATTGAGAGTTTTTAGAATTTTGCGTAAAGTCACGAAACTATATGAGAAATTCTTGCATTTTTCGTAGTCCCAGAACACTTTAGAAAGGCTCTAAGTGCTTTAAGAAATCTTAGCGTTTTCCGTAAATTCTCTAATATATTTGAAAAGTCTCGAAACTTGTAATCTCTAATATTTTCTGTCAAATCACGGAAGTCTTTGAGAATTCTCGAGATTATTTGATGATTCGCAGCATTTTCTGTAAAGTCCCGGAAATCTTTGACAAATCACAAAATTCTATAAAATCTCAGCATTTTTTATTAAACTCTTAGAATTCTTTAAGAAGTCTCAAAATTCATTGAAAAACGCTCAACATGTTCCGTAAAGATTTATTTGAGAATTCTCGACATTTTTTCGGAAATGTCTCGAAAGTCTTTGTAAAATCTCGGGATTTACCCATAGTTTCTCACAAGTCTTTGAAGACTATAATTCGTAAATATTTAGGCGCTAGAGTGGTTTTTATAGTACTATAGTCTAATTTTCACAGGGAAAACCTTCCTGGAACTAAAAACATATTTATTTACACTAAAAACTGATAACATGTGTTATTTTATATGTTTTGATACTATTTACCAAAGGTGAGAGATGCAGGTCATAATACAACTAGACGTATGAATACAGCAGGCCTGCGTGAAAGTAGTTCTAGTAACTTATCGACCGATGAAGAAAATTGGGCTGTATACATGCGATGCGGAACGCCACTTAGAATACGTTTAGGAATCTAATAATAGTGTTTGGTCACTTTTGTTAGCAATATATTGTTTTACAAATTTGTTTAAGCTTCGTTGTTCTTTCGTAACGTGTGATACAATGTTGTTTTGACAAGACATTTTAAAATATAGGAAGCACAACTATATCCTGATTTTAGTTGGAAGAACATTATAAAAAATCTAAACACATTTCTTTGTGGCCAACATTGATAACATTGTACTATATTTTTAATGTTATTTTATAGGTATTGATAATATAATATATCGAAAGTGACATGCATATATTAACATGACTTTATTTATGAATATATTAAAATTGTTTTAATAACTTTAGCAACTAACTTCTACTGTTCTTCCTACCAAAATCATATTATAGTTACAAATAGAGTTACTCTCTGACTTTTGTATGGACTTTTACAGCACACCAGTGACGCATCCAGAATTTTACTTTGGAGAAGGCATTCAATAAGGACTATTGCCAGAAGAAATTGCGAGGGAAAGGGTGGCTTTAGGTCGAATGATCTAATCCAAGGTGTCATTCATTCTCTCAATGGATTTGACTGCCCGATGAGGGGAAGATTGGGGTTCGAATCCCGCTCGGGTATAGGCCTAATGAGGGTGGGTTGTCCACCCTCACACCATACAAATCTGGGTACACTTCCTCTAAATTCAGCCTCCCTCATCCCTAACACATTAGCGTGATTAGTACATATGTGTACAGCCCGAATTGGCAGTAAGACAATTTGCTAAAAATAAAAGTGGTGCAAAAAAAACCCACCTTTGTTTGTAAGGCAAGTAAAGTGCCGTTGAGTGTACCTGTACTATTATTATTATTAGCACCGCGTCTTACTACCCGTTCGGGTTATAAGACCTTACGCTAATGTGTAACGGTTATAAAGTGGATCATACATATAAAAATATAGGTCTATTTTTTTTTTTGTGTTTCGATCATTTCTTGTTATCGTAATGACGTCACATGGTTGATTAAAATAAAAACGTTTGAGTCACGTCCCCTTTATTGATCAACTTAATTTATTCTGTTTGTTGACCTCAGTGGTCATAGGGTAAAGTGCTCGCCTCAAGACCCGTTGTTCTTGGGCTCAATCTCAGATAGGGTCGACGGATTTTTCTTGAACGATGAAAATTCGTAGCACAACTTCCTTTGGAGAGGAAGTAAAGCTAACGGTCCCATGTCGATTGTGGCATGTAAGAGAACCCTGGAAGGTTTGTGAAAATACTATTATCGGCAAAATTGGTAGGCCCTGTCGCTTTCTATAATAGAAACTTCTCGTGTGCTGATATAATCAGTCGGTTTAGAAAGTGCATGTTATTTACTTCAAATAGAAGAAAAAAATCTTAATTTATGGTTTAATATTTGTGATTCCCTCTTATCAACAGTTATGACGCTTCTCGCTCATTATAGTTAGATTTTTCTTATTGAGATTATTTTAATTATAGTTATGTCAAAATGTCTTATTTTTTTCCTTCTCCAACAAACAGAGACTTCAGTGTTTCAACTCTTTAAAGAGACTGTTCATGGTGAGATGTGTGCAAAATCAGATCAAGAGATTTTAAATGATATATATACACTCTGGCGATCAGAATTAGAATTAAATATGAGTCGTTTTTTCTAAAGGTTGATGCCAACTGGATGCATCTCCCTTTGGTCTTAGCTCAAAACCACAGATTTTTTTTAGTCGTGTCACTTTTCTCACCATTGTGCGATGTAACGTGAGCAGAGATAAATTCAGAAATCATAATCATCATCAACAGTTTCTATTCTGTGGCTGGGTCAGTTTAGTAAAATGCCTCCATCTTACTCTATTATTCCACCACTCTTTCTTCTTTTATTGCTTCCATTCTTCCCCTTTCACTCGAACACTTTCTGTTATCTGCTCTTTCCATATCTTTCTTGGCCTCCCTTGTGGTCTTTTTCATGCTTCCTTCATTTCCAACATTTTCTTTAGCATACTATTTTTTTTTAAATCCTCATTACATGCCCATGCCATCTCAGACTTACTTCCTCTATATCATGTACTCCCTGTACCCCTAACATTTCCCTGATAACTTAATTCCTAATCTTGTTTCTTCTTGTGACAGCTAACATGCTCCTCACAAACTTCATTCTCATGGTCTCAACTTTCCTAGTCTCTCTTACACTCAATGTCCCTGTTTCTGCTGCATGTGTGACAATGGGTACAAAGTACGCCCTGTACAACACTTCCTTACATTTCAAGGGGACTTCTCTTCTCCGTAGCAGGTCTCTTACACACCTATATAACAACTCTCCCTGCTGTCCTTTTCTCCATAGCAGGTCTCTTACACCCCTCTACAACAACTCTCCCTGCTGTCCTCTTCTCCATAGCAGGTCTCTTACACACCTATAGAACAACTCTCCCTGCTGTCCTCTTCTCCATAGCAGGTCTCTTACACACCTATACAACAACTCCTCCTGCTATGAAGGTTACAAGCAAAGGGTCTTCCTGTGGGCCTATAAGTGACACAGGAGTAGGCCATAACAGACTTAGTAAAAGTGTGGCAAAAAAAATCAAAGTACTCGAGAGAGAAAAAAACTGGATTGGAAAAAATTCAGAAATGTCAGCATAAAATAATTTAGTGTGACTTTAGTTTTTCCTCCAAGCCTTTAAATCTATCTGTTTGCACTTTATAGATAGCTTCAAAATTAGTTTTGTGACAGCAACAAAACCTTATCTTTGACCTCGGCTTTACTTCGCACGTTTCAAGTTTCGCTTCGCATTTAAAAAGTTACTTCACACACCCTTATATGTTTCCATGATAGTTTTATGTTGTGCTAACAGTCACCACGGTGATTTGTCTCACACGTTGTAAGGGTTTACTTGTACTGAATTAAGCACAGAAATATCAGCTCGCGCGCCAAGGGAAAGATGAAGAGTCCCCAGTTAGCGCCGAGAGCGCGCGCGCGGGTGGGGGTCACTAGGTGTACCCCACTCCTCAGATCAGCCAGCCACGTGCTGGTGACCTTGGGCCGGTCACTCCTCCGAGCTAACGGTGGCCCGTCTCGATCAACCGTGCCTGCCAGAACACGGTTAACCCGGCGCCACGGGCGTTGTTTCGACTCCCACTGTCACGGATTAGATGTGGGGTTAAGTAAAGGCTGCTACGTGTGATCCTTTTGGAAAGGACCTTATTTGTAAGTTCAAAATGTAACGAGCAACTTTCATGTATTCATACGCCAAACCATGAGGATTTCACTTTTGACAGTTCTATCATGACCTACAACGGGGGTCACGTGGTATAGGACGTCAGTGACACTCTTTTTTTTAACACCGTGTCTTACTATCCGTTCGGGTTCTCGCGGATGTACTAATTACGCTAATGGTTTGAGGGATTAAGTAGGTTTATATTTATAATAAATGTACTCACATTTGCGTGGATGGAGAATGTAAAACATTTTTGGCGAAAAAACCTCAGTATACCCTACCGAGATTTGAGCTTGAGTCTCCCAGTCATCGGCAGTCTAGTTTACTGCAAGAATAGCGCCGTAGACCATGCAGCCACCAAAGCGGTTTTTTTTCTAGCACCACGTGCTACTCCCTATTTGGGTTGTACACGTATTAATTGCGTGTGTTAAGGAATGACGAATGTTCACTTTTAATTAAGTGAATCTGTACTTGCGTGGAGGTAGAGAGGTAAACCATTTATGCAAAAAAAAAAAAAAAAACAGCTCAGTCCACCCGTCGGGGAATTTTAACCCTGATTTCCTGTCCCCGTGACAAACCAGACCAGATGAGCTTGATCACATGTGCGCGTGCGTGAGAGAGAGAGAGATGTACTCTAGTAAAGAGCTGGCGGCCACTTTTGTTTTGTTTGTGCACATGGACAAACGTGTATTTTAATCACACGCGTATTTGTATCGTTTGTTTTATCTGGGTACTTAACTAACGAGCTTAATTTCGCACACGAGGTATAAGCTGTACCGTAAAATTAAATTAACCTAGGTCAGGGCTGGTGAACCTATATAAGGCACGCGAATACATTTCCCTATTGTACAATTATTTTGCTAGGAAGAACGTTACATATAATAAAGAAGCTCCATGGCTTCTTTGGTGCTGACTGACAGCTCACAACTGACAGCTAAAAGCTTTGAAAAGTTACCAGACCAAATTATGCATCCATACGCCGAACCATATGATCTGCAAAACATGTGTTTAGCAGCTGTCACTTCTGACGGTCAAAATTTAAGTATTATACCTAGATATTAACTGTCAGAAGTCAGCTGTGAGCTGTCAGTCAGCACCAAAGAAGCCATGGGGCTACTTTTGTACATACTTATTTTTTGCAGTCAACATTGCTAATAATTTAATATATTAGGGGTCATACATGAACCACGTGACGTTTTTGATAAGGAGTGAGGGGTGATAGCTCTAATATCTACGTTGTGTTACATGAGGGAGGGACTCTCCCTTCATCATCCCTACCCCATAGTAGTAATTATCATACAAGCGTATCAAACTGAACAGGTTATATTGATATGGGATTTTATTGTGATATTGCCCCGCGATTGGGCACCAATTATGTTATCGCCCCGAGATTGGGCATCAATTATGTTATCGCCCCGAGATTGGGCATCAATTATGTTATCGCCCTGAGATTGACCATCAATTATAAATATTTCAGATTTTATCGATGATGATTATAATAATATGTACCCGTGTACGCCTTACGGTGAGCAGTAATTATAGTGATACCTGGTTTTATGATGATAACTCGTGCATGCTTTACTACGCACTTGTTTTCACACGACTATGACGATCTGATTTAATGTAATTCGATTGAAATCAGTAAAATTTGATGTTTTTACACAGTTTATTGACTTGATTACACTTTCACTGTTGTGTAAAATTGATATTGATACAGTTATTTGTTAATTTCCGAACTGACGCGGAGAGTCAGAGCTAGTGCTGTTCAAAATTTTGTCTTTCTGTGTGATTATATTAAGTTTCTGTATTCTGTGTACGGTTTTTCTGTTTGGATTCATACGCACAAGCTGCTTATATATGACTTACCCCTTGCTTCTTGGATCCCTTGTCACCAGAGTTAAAACTAACTAATTGGAGAACTCTTGGAAACCTGATATTGTGAGGGCTAGCTTCCTATTGGGTAAAGGGAGCCAGCATGTCACATGATTTTTCAAATACAACAGAGTTGGTCTTTTAAAGAAAGGAAGTTTTAAAACGCATTACATTGAAATTACTTCTAAAAACGCGCGATCCTCTATGGATGAAGTATTAAATGGAAACTTTAGATACAATTCATTAAAGAAAAATACATTTCATCCATGACTTTTTGAATATACGAGAGGGGTCCAAAACAATATACACTTATACACGATGATAAAAACAAAGTGATACCAAAATTACGAGATCGTGATAATTTCAATTCACCATTTTGTTATTTACAATTCCTATGGACATTGGGGGGAAAAAATCTCAGAAAATTATCGATATGTTAATTACGGGCTTTAAAAAGGATTTGTAAGTCCTAACCTAGGTCATCAGACAATATTTAGCATCCAATATTGGAAACAACAATACGTAATATTTTAATAAAATGAAATTGAACCACACTCGAAATTTTCAGATATCATCTGTGATGGATCCAAGGCCCTTGCCCGTGGTTGGTCGCCCTTCAAGTTCTTCCCCTTAGTAGTCGTCCACAAGCCTGGGGGATCCCTGGTTAGATTCTGAGGGATGCTGACGAAGATATTTTATATTCACACACTGGTTCCCTCTACTATCAATATATAGGTGCTAGGGTTAGGTTTGAATTACTAGACGTGCTCTTCTTATTGTGTAAGTTTGTAAGTCGTGGGAAAATATATAATCTCTGTTTATAAAGTGCCAGTTAAATACCCAAATCAGAAATAATACTGCGCTTAAGTCGTGCAGGGCTATGTTTGATTCACTACCTTCAACCAAAAGGTTAAGAGAGTGCATCCCATCCCAATCAACTCTGTGACAGTCGGCTAGAAATCGTTAATTTACAAGAACACTGTTGCACGTGGATCATTTCCGATTAAACATTAATTGAGATGAAGAGTTAATAGAGGTTCCTTAAACTGAACATAGTTAAAATATTAAATAATAGTTGGATAAAAAACTGCTATGAAAAGGCCGTGTTTGACCATTTTAAAATGGCTTCACAGCTAAGCATTGTGCACACATCTTCATTCTGTCATAATAGGGATATTAGTGTAGCTATCAACAAGAAACTTTGTCGCTTTGTCCCCCATCGTCACCGCAGACAATTTCATGTAGTCATTCAAATACGAATGCACTGTACATATTTCTGGCATATCTTGGTATTTTCTTTTCCCTTTTACTCCCACACCTCGCGCGAGCTGAGTTGGGCCTGCTATGATTCACTCTCTTAATAATATAGAGATGAACAGCCGTCAATGGCGACCAAGGTCAAAGCGAGTATAGCGACTTAGACTGCATGACCATCAGCACGTGTCGAGGACTGCTTCTCGTCCTTCAAACTGTCAAAACCACCCCCCTAACTTGCCTCCGAACCTCGTGTGTGTTGGGGTTTGTTCCCACGCAGTCCGGCAACAGGTGTTCAATGTTGCCAAACTATCTGAGAGAAAGCTCAAATACCCCTCCCACCTCCCATCAACCTTTCCTTCTATACATAAAATGAGACTTTCCACATGTTTCAGGGTTGCCAGAACCCCTTGCGAGGCTGCGGGTGAGTCTATAACTCCCCCCCCCCCACCATGTTAGTTCTCATTCATCCCCTCCTGCGACAGCGTTGCCAAATCTCCGCGGACTCATTCTACAAAAGACACGGATGACTCTAGTTGGAGTTGGATCGCCATGAAAAGAAACCTGTCTTATGTTTTGACACGCTACCATATACACGTTAATGTATTAATACGCCAATTCACTTGTTCTTCACTGTCAATTTTTAAAGTTAAAATCGTAAATATGGTGTCCTTTTAATTATGGTTGGCTACATATTTAGTATTATTAGCACCGCGTCTTACTACCCGTTCGGGTTATACGCACTTACGCTAATGTGTAATGGTAGGGTGATTGTGAGATGAAATGGAGGACCTACAGTTCAACGTGGAATCCGAACCACGGTGGAGGCCTGGCATTCTCCACATTCACAAGATGTCTTGTCAGAGGTGAAGGAAGGGTTTGGTAATCAGATAAATCTTTGCCGGGACCGAGGATTGGATTATTTATCAATAACTATTGTAAAATATGCTTGAGAGAATGATACCAGTTAATGTAATTAATACAAAAATATATTATTTAAAAATCAACAGTTAAAGCTTCGATAATATTAGTTTTTTGTTAATCTTTGCCTAACCGGTGAAAGTTGGAACTAGGTTGTTAGTTCTTATCAACGATATGAACTTATATTTATTTATCTGGTTATGTAATCTTTGCATGGCCCGTAACCCAGATGCAGTGTAGATACATTTTTTTTTTTTTGCGATTTAGATCACTAAGCTCCTACCTAGAAAATTTTGCTTTAAATAAAAAAACAAACAGCCGATTAATCGGCATAATAATCGCCGGATAACGATTCATTGGTGTTCGTATCGGTACACCCCTAGGATAGGATAGGAAATTGCTTCGAACCAAATAAGGTCCTCTAAGCCTGTAATCGGTTTCTCTAAATCCTGGGATAGTCTCGACATAAATAAAGGTTATATGTGTGTGTGTGTGTCTTACCTTCCAAACCTTCGACCGGTAACAGTAGACAACTAACCACCTTTTTTTATTTGGTTTCTTGTCCTATCTGACTCCCCCTCCCGCCATTATAGACTTATTTTACGTTTCGTTCCCTTCCTGCTCCTTGGAGGAAATAGGTGGTGGAAGGAATTGTGTAGATAAAATATAAAGCAACGACATTGTTTTGGTGCGGTCCAAGAACATTGCTGACAAACGAATTATTATTATTATTATTAGCACCGCGTCTTACTACCCGTTCGGGCTGTACGCACTTACGCTAATGTGTAATGGTAGGGTGATTGTGAGATGAAATGGAGGCCCTACAGTTTAACGTGGGATCCGAACCACGGTGGAGGCCTGGCATTCCTCACATTCACAAGATGTCTTGTCAGAGGTGAAGGAAGGGTTTGGTTAATCAGATAAATCTTTGCTGAGACCGAGGATTGAACCCCGGCCGCCAGCATAGAAGTCTGACACCTTACCCCTAGACCGCCAGGTCACCT
>CABFVX010000326.1:19544-33264 GCA_902151425.1 Timema shepardi
ATTTTAAAATGCATTTTTATTTGTGTTTCATGTTCTCTTTGGTGAAATATGATGTTCTTTTTTAACAATTTATTTTTTCTATAACAATGTATATTATTTTATTTCTCATATCTTAACAATTATAAATTTAATTTAGATAAAGGAACGAGAAAGTCTCTGCGATGCACCGTGTCATTTGTTTTTTTAAGTATCCCACATAAACAGAGTGGATCTAAAAAGCAGCTAGGCCTATAATGTTTTAGTAGTCTGCCAGTAAAGGCCATATTTCTCCCCGGTGTGAAGTCCTCCGAGGTTTTTACCCCCCCCCCTCACCCCACAGGTGTCCCTGTTTCCCCCCAGTAGTAAGCTGTCACTTCCCCTGGTAGAGGAGACATCTTTGTTTTCATCTCCCTCTCTTGCCGTTAAAAAAAACCCACCCTCTTTCCTGCGTCTCGAGGTGTAAGAAGATTTGGGGGCTTCATAGTTTCCCAAGCCTCGAGAATGTTCTTCTCTCGTCACATAGAACAAAGAAAATGAGAAGGTTGTGAAGAGCTCTCGTGTATCGCCAGATCAATATTAAAATAACTGTTTTTTTTTAGCACGGCGTCTTACAACTCGTTCGGCTTGGACGCAAATATACAAATTGTACTGATGTGGGTCAGAGATGAGGATGATCAAATCCATAGGAACTATACCCGCATTCGTGTGGAAAGAAGAGTGTGAAAAACCATCTAGTAAAAAGACACCCTCACTACACCTGACCGGGATTCGTACCTCGATCTCTCCGTCATCGGCAGTCCGATCTAAAGGCAGGTATTCACTTGAGTATTCGTTTGTGCGCGTTTGGTTCGATCTCTTCGTGCGTGGTGTGATTCGGCTAGTGAATGAATACCTGTCCGCGAGCACGCGCCGAGCCGAACGGAACGAGCCAAACTCTATCGAATCGAACCACTGTCGGTTTTTTTTGGGAATGGTCACGGGAAGTCAGAAGTTCTTCGCCTGTGTTCAGTGGGTGCGTGTCTTCACGCCAGCCTGGACCATTCATAGGTTGCTGAAGAATGTTTGCGGTTGATAGATATTATTATTATTATTATTATTACTAGGCGTTCTGTCTCACGACAGGTCCGTTCCTTTTGTCAGTTAACTTAGACCGCCAGTGCGCCCTGTCCTTTGCCTCCTTCTTCAGCTCCCAGAATTTTCTTCCTTCTTTCCTTCAAGTCATCTAGTATTTAAATCCTACTACTTCCTAAGCTCCTCTTTCCCTCAACCTTTCCTTCTTTGAAGTTGTGCAGAAGACAGCTCCTCCTGAGGAAGTGTCCGATCCACTTTCCTTTGTGCCAAACAATCACATCCAAAATGGTTCTCTTCTCACCAACTCTTCTTAGGACTTCTTAATTTATCACCTTGTCTGACCGACCACCTGATTTTCTCAAATCTCTTCAGCACCACATTTCAAAGCTCTCCAAATATTTCTTTTCCATCTTCCTAAGAGTCCAAGTTTCTTCTTCATACTGTGCGCGATGCCCCAAATGTAGCATATCATCAATTTCTTTCTCAGTTCCAAACTCAACTCGCTGGTTTATATGAATAAAGCCCAATGCTATGGAACCCTCAACTTGGACTTTGTATCCTTTTTTGCACTTTTATGGCCGACAAGGTTAACCTAAATTTTAAATCTATTAGAGATGACATTCATGTGAAATTTCGGAAATGTCTTTCGTCCAATCCCCCTAACAGTAATGTATTTTGCTTCCTAGAATACATTTACCTAACTCACATTTTTTTAAAATGCACACAGCACAAGAACAAGTCGAGCACCAGCATACGGTCTGAAAGCTCGAAATTTTTCGGACGTATAATTTGTTCGGGGTCGTTCGGGATGTTTGGATTAAAATGCTCAAGTGAATACCATCCTTAATGCAAGAGGGATGCCTGATACCATGTGACCACCAATACGGTTTTTATTTCCGGATTAGTGATGGGCACAATCGAATGAAAACACTGTTAAACAGCAGTACCCTGGTAATACCAAACAGCTTCTAAATGTAATTTTCAAAATATTTTTAAGCACAGACCATTCATTCTAAATAGCTTCTAGACGCTCTAAAGCATTCGTTCTTTTTTTTAAAAAAACTTCCGGACAAGTACTATTCTGAAAAGCTTCTAGGATACTCTAAATATTCAACATTTTCAAAGAAAAGACCCCTCTGAATGGCTTCTAGGTGGATCAACTTTCCTTGCAACATTTTCCTGGAATAAGGTCCTTGGGCTAATCTTTGGGTTTATTTTTCTTAATGCCCCCTCCCCTCTACACAAATAGGGTTCCACCATTACGCAAATGCCTTATTTTTATAAAATAATATTTTATCATAGAAAATGAATTTTGTAAAAAGTAAATATCTTATTATAGAAAATAATATTAAGAATTAAGATAATCTTTTATTTTTTTCTAGAAATTTGAAACTTTTAGACCAAACGAAAACGACGCATTTACAAACACTGATTTTGTTTGCTTACATACGAGACGAACAATGCTACGATATTTTATTTGGCGAACAAAATATTCAGTTTGGTTCTGTTTGCATTGCTCGGAACAAGCAAGTCGATGGTATTGATAATAGGCCTTATTGTTTTGGATAGTCAGATTTGTTAGCATTGGAGATTAATAATAATTATGACGCACGCAAGGTTGACTATCGATCAGCAGATGAGAACAGATGTTCGTTATAATTCCAACACAAAATAACGAACTGCTCTTGAGACTATCGAATTAAAACCATTGAATCATAAGTTTGATACAGGAGTTTGGAATCAATAGTTTTCATCATTCGATAGTTTAAACTTTAAATCATTCTATAGTACCCAATAATAGACAGATCTTTCAAGAAGGAAATCATGATAGACTGTAAGTAGTAGTAAGCAGGAAGAACCAATCGATTGCTCTGAGGGGGTGGGGGGATGTGGGAGGGTCTCCAACCCGTCTTTGTGGCACCTGTCATCCTTGTAACCACGCTTATCCGTCACGGGGAAACCCGGGGAATACCCGTCGAGAAAATATTCATGGCCTTAGTAACCGAACTTTTCCATTAATAATCCAAATTACTCCAAGGGTCGAACGCAATAAGAAGACAAGGGCTGATTCACGATCTTGTACTAATCCCTCGTGTGCTCAGGGCTGATTCACAATATTGTACTTGTTCCTCGTGTGCTCATGGAGGCTATGAAAAGATGAGGGCTGATTCATAATATTGTACTTGTTCCTCGTGTGCTCATGGAGGTCATGAGAATACAAGGGCTGATTCACAATAGTGTACTTGTTCCTCGTGTGCTCATGGAGGTCATGAGAATACAAAGGCTGATTCGCAATATTGTACTTTTCCCTCTTGTGCTCATGGAGGCCATGAGAATACAAGGGCTGATTCGCAATATTGTGCTAAGACCTTATGCGTTAAAGGAGGCCATGAGAAGAAAAGGGCTGATTCACAATCTAGTACTTATCGCCCCATGCTTCGTGTCCTACTGACCGTCAGGACTTGTTACATATTTACATCTAATGGGCTAGGGAGGAAGAAGGTAGTATAATTTAGAGGAAATGAACCCTCATTATCTTGGATGGTGACTGAGAAATCATTTATGGAAACATCCCCACGATCTCATTTGTTTTAAATTGCTTTGGTCTTATAACTTTTGATTTAAAGAAACCTATTATTCACTTTTCTCAACGTTAATTAACTTTTTTGCTCACACGTCATCACAATATTATAATAATATATTTTTTCCCTTTAGGTAAAGTTGGTCAGCAAACACGCATAGATGTAAGTTACGAGGTCAGGTTTCAATCCCGTGTAGGTAATAAAATGTGGGGGCAATAAACGACCGTCCGGAGGTTTATTGTAGGTAGTTTTTTGCGCCAGCATAATATTCTCCTATTCTCTCTACATGCGAATGCCATCGCAATTCCATAAAATTCTTCCCCCTGGCCGTTTCATCATGAGCGTATCATTTCTAAAACTTTTTGAAATGTATTTTTCTTTAAAAATAAAAGATTGAAAATTTACCATGCATAATTGTTTGAAATAATGTTACCTCTAGAGTAAAAAAAACAAAAAAAACTCCATGATGACACCCCATAATCGAGTGGCCGCCACCGTTAGGGAAGATAGTGCCGACATTTGCGAATAGAGGGTGTCATGGCTGTGGTTATTATAACGAACCATCTGGCCATTAATCTCAGTTTTCTAAACAGGAGCTGCTACTTATTTATTAGCTCCTCATTTGACCTCGTGAGGTTGACTTATATTCCATTCACGATAGGTTTTTACCTGGGTGACAGTTCGAAAATCATATGTTTAGGTTTTGGGTTGCCAACACCTGTAAAAGATCACAGTTTTGTTATAAATGTAAATATATTTAACTACCTGTTATATATTACATTTAAAATAACGTAAACTTAAGTTTTCTCATACTATTTCATTTTTTTAAATAATTTCTTTTTGTTCAACTCGAAACAATATTTTAAACATAATTAAAAGTACTTATTTTTCGTTTTGGAACGTTATTGATTTTGTGTAATATAGGGCACACATCAATACCTTTTAATACAGGCATCGTATTTACTTGGAAAAAAGAAAATTGTTGTCATTTTTTTACATACAATACATGATTTTATGATTATTTTATCGTATTTTGAAATATTTAACTGAATAAAGTATTTTCATCAACTGCGTGTCTGCATCATTGTAAAAACTTGTTTACCGTCATGTTCAATCATATGGTTTAGATTCGTCAGTCGCCATTTTGAGGCTATGTTCGTTAGAAGTTTTTGTGAAAGTGGTGTGAATATTTTTTCAAGGGGAATAAAACTATAAATAAACTTTGTGTCCGACCTAAAATAAATATATAAATAATATTGGCCTAAATTACTGTGGTTAACTATCACATTAATATATTACCATATGTTTTCATTACAGTCATCCAAAGTGATAGATATCAGCTGTTGGCGTAGTGATATATTAGGGATTACTTCTAGTAACATTTCGAGCTGTCATCCAGGTAAACTTAGCTCGTGAATGACTTATAGACCCTGTTCCAGACCAACTCCTTCACAGAAAGATTATTTTGTAGGCGCCGGGAATTGAACCCGAGACCTATGGATATATAGCCAGGAACTCTGGCCACTAGACCACAGACCTGGCCACCTCTTATGTAAATGGCTATGCAATTTTAACAAAATGGTTCAATTTGGAGGAAATACTGAAAATCGAGTTTTTAAAGAAAATATATTGGTAAAGAAAATATATTGGGCCTGTTGCAAAATCATTATTTTTGAGAGTTTCTCTTATAATTTTATAGAACAGCGCGTTGTCAGTTTAAAAAAAAATCTGTTTCAAATTAAAATTCAGTAAAATTAAATGTGGATATTGAGCTGAAGTGCATCTTTAAAGTAGGGATATAGGGCTCGCAAGAAAAGGAAGTGTTTTTTTTAGCGTTTTTGTAGCAAAACTTTCTTTTTGTCAAACTAAATCAAATATTGGCCCATTAGAAACAAGGTTTAATTTTATTCCCATGGCGATTTCAACACCTCTCTAATATCTTTCGAAAGTGTCCTTGAATTTAATGACAACTTTTTACCTTCATTTAAAAAGTTTGTCATCTAATGCCTTTATACTCATGATGGATATTCAACAACTGTTTATATCAACATGTAAACAAAATTAAACTCTGTTTATACTGGAGCAAAATTTTATTTATTTGGCCCGAAACCAGTTTTTTGTTGTCATTAAAAACTGCACTAATACAGGTAGATAAAGTATTTTGATCGTAAAAAAATAAAAAAGTTGAACTCAGATTTTGATGAATTTCAACATTTCATGCATGACCCTACGTCCTCCCGAATCTGAAAAAGTTGTTTTTGCATTTCCGTCTGTATGTCTGTACCTCGGAGTAGAGCCTAAATTTTTTTACCGATTGGGCTAAAACTTGGTATCTATATTCCATTCACGGTAGGAATTACTCTCTGAAAGGTCTTTTTTCCTACCAATATCCTACTATATAGTAGAATTGTGGTTGGGAAAAAGACCTTTCAGATGTCAATTCCTACCGTGAATGGATTATAGGGTTTTTACAGGGTTACCCCGAGGGATTTTATAATCGAATATCTAACCCTAAGTTTCATGGTAGAAAATACTTGCTCACATATTATATATGACGATGCAAACTTGGCGATAACCTTCTGGGTATGAGATATCAAATTTGGGAGACCAGACCAGACTATGAAAAACTTTTATAAGAACAATCACAGCTTCCCTCATCGTACGCTCCTTCATTCAAGTAGTGTTACGTATTTGTTAAATAATGTTGGCAACTCACGTTGTATTAGAATTAGATATCACTATAATACAAATCCATTCGATAATTAATAGAGGTGACCTGGCGGTCTAGGGGTAAGGTGTCATACTTCTGTGCTGGCGGCCGGGGTTCAATCCTCGGTCCCGGCACAGATTTATTTGAGTACCAAACCCTTCCTTCACCTCTGACAAGACATCTTGTGAATGTGGGGAATGCCAGGCCTCCACCGTGGTTCGGATTCCACGTTAAACTGTAGGTCCTCCATTTCATCTCACAATCACCCTACCATTACACATTAGCGTAAGTGGGTACAACCCGAACGGGCAGTAAAACGCGGTGCTAATAATAATAATAATTAATAGAACTTAGCTGTACGATAGTTTTGTAAAATTTACCATTGTAACTTTTTTAATAAACTGTACTAGCCCACCTGACATTTTTCTTTTTTTGGCTCACTCCACGCAAAGTTTGCCCATTTCTGTTCTAGAACCTAGTTCAGGTTATTGACTGATACATCCAATGGGAAGAGACCGTGAGGAAGACCTAAATGCAGATGGGAGGATAACATTAGGATGTACCTGGTAGAGATAGGGTGTAATGAGGTGGACTGGATAGAACTAGCTCAAGATAGGGATAGGCTGTAATGGAGTAGACTGGATATAGCTAGCTAAAGATAATGTGTAATGAGGTATACTGGATATATTATTATTAGCATCGCGTCTTACTGCCCGTTCGGATTATACGCACTTACGCTAATGTGTAATGTTAGGGTGATTGTGAGATGAAATGAAGGACCTACAGTTTAACGTGGAATCCGAACCACGGTGGAGGCCTGGCATTCCTCACATTCACAAGATGTCTTGTCAGAGGTGAAGGAAGGGTTTGGTAATCAAATAAATCTGTGCCGGGACCGAGGATTGAACCCCGGCCGCCAGCACAGAAGTGTGACACCTTACCCCTAAACTGCCAGGTCACCCGACTGGTTATAAGCTAGCTCAAGGTAAGGCTAAGTAGTGTAGTTTTGTGAACTCGGCAATTAACTTTCTAGTTCCTAATGCTATAGAGTAAGTAAATTTTCAACAAAACAAAGGCAAAAACGATCAGCAGGTTTATGACCAGTTAAAAATTTAAAATTCTCAGTTTAAAGTAAATAATAAAATAATCCAATAACGCCTTAGGTACGCGAAAATTTGTACTTTGGAGACTTAAGCCAAAGGTTAGAAAGAAGACTTCATTCAATCTTCTACCAAATAAAGTCATGTTTTCCCCTCTCGTCACAATACAATATTTTAAGAATTTGAGATTGTTTTATAGGGTTCTGTGTTAGTTCTCACACATTAAAAAAAAATTAAACTTTTTATTCAGTCAAAGCTTTCGCCTACATTTTGGTGAAAACAAGATTTAAAATATATAAAAACTGAATAAACATTCTTGCATTCCCAAGCATCTGTACCTTCTCATTTCTCTCCCATGTATACACTGAGATTTATATAGGAATTCTGGTTTTCAACTCTCCCTCCACGCAAATGCGGGTTCACTTCCTCTAATTCAACCTTCCCAATTCCTAATCCATTAGCGTAGGCCTAATTAGTACTTAAAGCGTATAACCGTATAAGCGTATAACCGATGCGGTGCTAAATAATAATAATAATACTAATAATATATAGGAAGCCCGTTATTTGAAAACTGGACTCTAATGATGCAACAATGATACAAATAAAAATATTACAAAGTATATATCTATTCTTAGTCTGTTTAGTTAATAATGTAAATATAAATTATACAGATATTCATCAGAAAGTATTACTGGAAACTCTTGAAAACTTTTAATAAATAAATCAAATACAACCTTTTTTAGTGGCAAATTTTAGTGACTTTCAATCTTGGTGGTCCTAACCGGGCTTCCTGTAAAAATCAAGGCTTTGCACCCATGTCAGTATTTTTGCAGTCCTTATGATAGTTCACGTTCCATTCAACCTAGATATTCTCCCTTTTTTCCTCAAGTTATTGCTAAAAGTTGTCAATAACCATAAACATACGAGCTAGAATAAAAAAAACGTTAAGAGTGCATGCGCGAAATAGTCTAGCGGGAAATCCGCACACACACACACACACACACACACACACACTCCCCCTCACATCCGCCTTTGTTCTTTTGTTTAGATTGTTAACCTCGAATCTTTTCTGTCCGCTTTTTCCCCAAAGTCTTTTTAACTTGGCCTGGGTCAAAGCCCGTTAACCTTGTCAAAATAATGCTTAATTCTTTCCTCCCCTACTCCCCCCTCCCTAGAAAAGATATATTACACATGGCTGGAAGTTATTTATGTTGCAGTCTTCTTTGACTTTTTTCCTCCCATTCTGAAAATATACAAAACATTTTCTATCGCACTGACCTTCTCGTTTTATTCAATACCTTGATTTCATGGGCTACAATATATGAGCGATAAGGGGGGGGGGGGGGCTACAGACCCCCCAACTCTTATCCCGCTGAAAGATTAACTTTTTCTTTTTTTTAAATATGAAAACATAAAATTGTATATTTTTGATTTGGCTGCAATTTGCTACTCACAATTTTGAACCATCAATATCAGATTTGACAGAAATAAAAATGGTAAAATGTAGATTTCATCTCATTCTCTCTTCAACAGCTTTTTAATTTTGTTCTGTTCAGTAAACTGGTGAAGAATATAGTAATTTTTTTTTGTTTACGAAAATTGGCTCTAGAAACTCATAATCATGCATATTATATGTTCATAAAGCTCAGAGTTATGTTAATATGCTTTAAAATTCCCTCCCACAAGGTTAAATTCATGAAACTTTCTCTCGAGAACTCCAATCCTTCCCCCCTCCTCCTCCAATTTGAAAAACCCACATGGGTACCCTTGCTTGATTCTATTACGAATGCGCCTTTTAGAAAATACACTATTTTTTTTGTGCATCATTTATACATTCATATATTTTTATAGTAATTCAGAAAAGGTATTCTGTCTTTCGACAAGTCCGTTGCTTCATCCAAATTGAGTCCTCTAGCATGTCATATCAGCCAGCCGTCTCCTTTTTTTTTTAATATATATTTTCTGAAATTTCATCTTATTTTCTTGTTTGATGTCTCTCATTGGCTGCATTCGTGTTCTCCCTCTTTTCTTTATTCCTTACACTTTACGTTCTACGACATCACTCAATATGACCTTTCTGATCATAATGTGATCCATCTATTTGGCCTTTCTTGGTAGAATCACCTGAGATAATGGTTCTCTCTTTCATTTATTCTTCTTAGAACGTCTTCATTGGTAACTAGATCTGTCCACTTTATCTTCTCTTTTCAACCTCCGGCATTACATCTCAAAGCTTCACCAAATTTCTCCTCCTCATGGTCCAGGTTTCATCTCCATGCAAAGCGATGTTCTCTCGTCTGTGTGTGGTCAATATTCCCTTAACTATAAGACAAGTTTGGCAACGTCGGTTCGTCGATGTTCCCAGTAGCTCCTTTTTACCCCCAACACACCACCTTCCGACATAACTGACGAAAGCTAGGGGGATTTGGTAGATAAACTTTTCCCTCAGAAGTGATAGTCGGTGTGGTCAGAAACATCCTCTTCTTTATAAACGCAGGTTTTGATTAAATCTACAGTAGCCCCATAGCTTCTTTGGTGCTGACCGACAGCTCACAGCTGACGGCTTTGAAAAGTTACCAGACCAAATAATGTATCCTTACGCCGAACCATATGAGCTGCAAAAATATGCATTTAGCAGCTGTCCCTTCTGACAGTCAAAATTTAGATATATACCTAAATGTTGACTGTCAGAAGTCAGCCGTGAGCTGTCAGTCAGCACCAAAGAAGCCATGGGGCTACTGTATCAAAACTGACAGCTGAAGATCACACCTAGGCGTATACATACGTGAAAGTAGATCTAGTAGCTTTTTTTTGGTCAGATATGTTAATTGTAAGAAAATTTTGCTATATAGTAAGAATACAGTCGAGGATACACATAGGTGGGCACGTGGGTTAAGGTGTCAACCTAACCCAGTCCGGTTTCCAGACGATGATGAGAAGTTAAGGGAAATGGAATCCCGATGTTGTGCACTGAGTGCGTTTTTATTCTCGAATAGTGTACAGCCACTACTCCACGCACGCAAATGTGAGTACATTTTCCGTAGATTATGCCTTCTTCATCCTTATTCCATTAGTATAGTGATACGCGTGTAAGCCCGAGATGGCAGTAAGTCACGGTAAAAAACAACTATGGCGTTAATCAAGATTTTTTTTAAAAAATAAGGATTTTTAAGATTTCTTTAAACCAAATCATAAGTTTTTGTGGCTGTTGTAACTGGAATCAAAGATTGAGCCACATTAACGTCAAAGATACTTTTTTTTCTCTCCCGAAACTAGCGAACTCACAAAGCAGCCGGCATCCGTCACTAGTATCCTCAGCGGCACCGGAAATAGAGATCCGTCTTTACAGTATCACTGACGTCACAATGCACTTCCTGCTGAGAACATCCCCTCTCAACCCACCCCTCTTTCCGCTCCTGCGATCTGTGAAATGTAGTAGTATGTCCATCTGTCGATTTGGAGATTTTACCAAGTGATTATTCTCATCAGGGCCTTTGCCAGAATTTTTTTTTTAATGATATGGTGAGGGGGGGAAGGGGAGTAGTCCTCTGACATGAGCTGCTAATTATTTTTTTTTTTAAATATTAAATCCACCCGCGTGTTCTAACGCACTATTCTCTTGTTAGACTAGACGGCCTGAGAAGGGTAGATCAGGGTTCGATCTTGGTCGTGTGTACCGAGGGGGGGTTATCTTAAATGATTTTCCACTCTCCTTCCATACAAATGCGGGTTCATTTCCTCTAAATTAAGCATATATAATCCCTAGCCGATTAGTGTAGCCAGTACATAGGTGTATAGCCCGAATGGGTAGTAAGATGCGATGCTAAAAAACAAACAACAAAAACTCCACATTAAACATTTCTTAAAGCAATTACTAATATCAACCCATTCTTTATAAGCCAACATAACATATGGTATAAACCTAGTAGGCCTACCGCACACTCAGCCCTGGCTCCTGAATAATAATAATAATAATAATAATAGTAATAATAATAATATTAATTGGAAAACAAATCTTACAAACTAACTTAACCTATGGCAATACGTATAAGACCACACACCCAGCCATAGCTATACTCCATTCACGTTAGGAATTACTCTCTGAAAGGTATTTTTTCTTACCAATATCCTACTACATAATAGATTTCTGGTAAAGAAAAAGTTCTTTCAGAAAACAATTCCTACCGTGAGCAGACTTTAGGTTAGGACAGCACAGCAAAGTACTGCAGACACTGCCCTAGATCCTAGATATATTTCTAAATTGATAACAGGACGAACCCATATTCAAACGGTAAATATCTTGGTCAGTACCACCCTGAATAGAATCGAACAGGGCTCCCTTAAACTCGAGACCGACAACTTTAACAAGTGAGCCACAGGGAACGTGCTTAATAAATTAAATAACAGTCATCTTATTTGCATGGTATTTTTTTTCTTCTTCCTGAATGTATACTTCCATTTTATGACAAGTATTCCTTTGAGATCCAACTGGCAAACATATAACTGGCCCATAAAAACCGACTTAACCAGCAAAGGTTATATTTTTATAGCTTTGTTTACATAAATACACACGCAACTATATATGTCCGCGCGTATTTTTAAATAAATCTTGTACATGGTGCCCATCGAACTAGAATATATAAATTATTTTTCTAGGTTAGGAGAGGATTGAAAGAATGTTACGGAATTTCCATAATTCATTTATGTTCACAAAAAAAAAAAAGGACAAATTTGAGTATGAATATGACAGATTTTGTTATTAAATTTCTATGGATTTCGGCATAGTATATTAAAAACGCATTTGATGAGGCGATTTATTTTAATCTAAAAAAACTATAGGAAAAACATGAATAAGTTACAACGAATACTTTATTATTATTATCATCATCATCATCATCGCATCGTACTACCCATTCAGTTATAGGGCGACACGCGTGTACTAACTACGCTACCTTATTAGGAATGAGGAAGATTTAATTTTAGAGGAAGGGTACTAGCATTTGCATGGAAGGACAGAGGGAAAACCACCCTCAGTACACTTGACAGGGATTTGAACCCCGATCTTTCCGTCAGTAGTGATCCTACTGCATTGCGAGTGTGACTCCTTGGTCCATGCGGCCACCGAGGTGTGGAAAAAATACTTTTTTAAGTGCCTCGTCATACTACCCGATTGGGACGCCTATGCATTAATATTAATCCCTCTAATGTAATAAGGACTAGGAATGTTTAATTTAGAGGAAGTGCACCCGCATGTATGTGGATGAAGAGTGGAAAACCATTTAGGATAAACCACCGTCAGTGCACTCGAACGGGATCGAACCCTGATCTCCCCGTCATCGGAATAACACGAGAGTGGCGCGTTGGACCATGCATGCTGCTGCTACCGAATGCTAAGTGTGTTGTCGGTTGACTACAAACAGGGGAAATTACCTTTTTCTATTTCCCCACCTCATCATACCACCAGTTTGAGCAACACGTATGTTAATCACGATAATGAGATAGGGATGATGAAATTATTATTATTATTATTATTATTATCATCATCATCACCGCGTCTTACTACCCGTCCGGGCTATACGCACTTACGCTAATGTGTAATGGTAGGGTGATTGTGATATGAAATGGAGGACCTACAGTTTAACGTGGAATCCGAACCACGGTGGAGGCCTGGCATTCCCCACATTCACAAGATGTCTTGTCAGAGGTGAAGGAAGAGGTTTGGCAATCAGATAAATCTGTGCCGGGACCGAGGATTGAACCCCGGACCCCCAGCACAGAAAGCCGACACCTTACCCCTAGACCGCCAGGTCACCCACGAGGAAAATAGATTTAAGTAAAATTCTTCCGTATTTGCGTGGGAAACCACTTAGGGAAAAACACCTTCCGGTCACCCATCAGTGATACAAACCCCTTACCACCCCCGTCACAGCTAAACAAGACGAAATTAAATAACCCGCTTCGATGGTCGAGGGGTCTATGGCGTCACACTCGCAATAAACTAGACCGCCGACGACAGGAAGGTTAGGGTCCCAATCCATGCCAGGTGTAACGAGGGTGGATTTTACTAAATGTTTTCACACTCACCTTCCAGGCAAATGTGAGTAAACTTCCTTTGAACTCAAACCTTCCTTATGCCCAACACATGATCATAAAGTTCGTTCACGGTAGGAGTTTACCTCTGAAAGGACTTTTTTCCCTACCAGAAATATATTATATAGTAGGATATTGGTAGGAAAAAAGACCTTTCAGAGAGTAATTCCTACCGTGAATGGAGTATA
>CABFVX010000326.1:38115-71117 GCA_902151425.1 Timema shepardi
TACAGTAGCCCCATGGCTTCTTTGGTGCTGAGTGACAGCTCACAGCTGACAGCTAAAAGCTTTGAAAAGCTACCAGACCAAATTATGTATCCCTACGCCGAACCATATGATCTGCAAAAACATGTGTTTAGCAGATGTCACTTATGACGGTCAAAATTTAGGTATTATACTTAAATGTTGACTGTCAGAAGTCAGCTGTGAGCTGTCAGTCAGCACCAAAGAAGCCATGAGGCTACTGTAGTTATAAAATCCACTAGAGTTACTTTTTATACATTTGTACGTCAGTAAAGTCACGGTCTATTTAGCTGTCATTTTTGACAAGTACAGTATAGTATCGATAATTCAGACGCCAACATTCTGGACCGTCGATAATCCAGATCGCTAAGAAAAAATATTTTTTAAATAAAAATAGCCACGGTTATATCAATATCAAAGACATAGCCACCAAAAAACCCACCTCAAACCTTGTTTGGAAAAAAATAAAAAATTCGTAAAATTTTTCGTTGTTGAATTTTTTTGCCTTTTTATATTTCTTTAGAATTTGTGATATTTAGCAACAAGAAAACAATGTGTTAGTTCGTTGTTTAAATAAAGGGAATATGTTTATACCTGAATGTTCGTAAGTATCCAGTCCATGATTATTTTTTAAATTTTTGGTATAGGTAATATATTTTCAAAAATTTGGTCATATCGACAATTCGGACTGGGTGGCTCCCCAATTAGCCCAAATTATCGATACTCTACTGTATTATATATTCCTTTCTATACCCGCTTTAGTGGTCGAATGTTCTAAAGGCGTCACGAAGGGGGTAGAAAGATAATTTTTCTAAGGGAAAGGGGTTCAGGGGGATCCATACAATTTCAGGGGGTATATGTACCCCCCCCCCCTTTCCCAGCACCTACCTTTCTACGCCCGTGAGTGGCACTCTACAAATAGATTGGACTTCCCAATGGCGGGGAGATCGGGGTTTGAATTCTTGTCGGGTGTACTGAGAGTAGTTTATCCTAAATTATTTTCGACACTCCCTTCTGCAAATGCTAGTACACTTCCTATATATTCACCTTTTCTCCTCTCTAACATATTAAAACTATTAGTACATATGCATATATGCCAAGTGGGCGACAAAAAAATCAATAAAAGTAATCAATAAGTACCTATAAAATAGCACCAACAATAGATATAGTTAAATGTTATCAATGCTGACAGAAAAATAGTTTGAACTTTCTAATCATATATTCCTACCAAAATCCTTCTATATCTTAGAATGGTGAAACGTGATAGTATCCGGTGCTATCAGGGGTAATAGTTGTAAAGGAGATGAAAAATAAAGTCGAACATTGAGACAGAAAATGTTCTCTATTTGGAAATCTAATCTAGCCTCTCTCTTTCTTTCCGATCTCTTAATGAAACGCACATGATCAAGCGTTTCCACAAACTAGCCTGGATACAAGACCTGTTTCGAATGGAACTGCGCATGAGCAATATTTTACAGTGTCCAAATAGATCGCGAGAAAAAAGAAATCTTTTACTGATCAGGCTTGTGTGGTTGGTTACATTGTGCGACTGAGCCACCGAGCACAATGAAGCCATTTCCTCCACTGCTTCATGTCACAATTCCATGATCGACTAACTATTACCACTAATTATTTATTATGTTTTGGTTTGAGTGAATCTTTGTACCTTGTTATAGTTTAAAAAGTAATAAGCAGGGTCTGGATTTTTATAACATTTGGCATATAATCTTTCTCTTTGGTAAGCCTTCATTCAATGGCGTATTCTGAGAAAATTAATGGATATGCTGTACTCTAAGAACTGCAGGGGAGGCTTCGAGAGACCCTTAACCACCGTTGGCTAAAGAGGTCAAAGGATTCTTTCACGGGAAATATTTGAATATGGGTGCCTCTAGTCCAGAACAGTGTTTCTCAAACATTTATGATTTCCCCGTACCAATATGCTATCTTGAGAAATGTCACCCTCCCACCCCCCTTACTCCAATCTTTTCTCTTTTTCGATCTATTTATATCTACAGTAGCCCCATGACTTCTTTGGTGCTGACTGACAGCTTACAGCTGACTTCTGACAGTCAACATTTAGGTATATACAGCTGCTAAACACATGTTTTTGCATCTCATGTGGTTCGGCGTAGGGATACGTAATTTTGTTGGGTAACTTTTGAAAGCCATCAGCTGTCACGCAGCACCAAAGAAGCCATGGGGCTACTGTATGTTTGAATATCCCCACCTTTAAAGCCTACTACATATTCTGACTTCATAAAAGTACACCCGAACTATACACAAAACACACCAAAATGTGAAACTACCGATGATTTAACACCCACTCGAATTGTGATGGATTATCAAAACACAGCAGATCATCGCAATATCCACATATCCCGATATTTCAGTAAAAATGTCAGGGCTAAGAATGGTATGGGCACATTCCTGACTGAATATACGTGAAAAACCATATTCAACTGGTAGAGTTTTTTTTAGCACCGTGTAGTACTACCCGTCCGGTTTATATGCACATGTACTAATTACGCCAATGGTTTTAAACATTAAGTTATATTTATAAGAAGTGTCTTCGCATTTTCGTGTAGGGAAAGTGGAAATACACTTGGGAAAAAAAAACACCCTCAGTACACCCGACTGAGATTCGAACCTCTATCTCCTCGTAATCGGCAGTCCAGTCTACTACGAGAGTAGCGCCTTGGACCATGCGGTCACTGAAGGGGGTTGAAATTATTTAAGTCGCGTGAAATAATTTCGTCGTCACACATTGGGTGCTCTCATAAGGATTCACCCGTCCTGATCTAGGTATTTATTTCTGAATACAGGGACGAGCTTCCAAGTGATTGATAGATATTGATGTAAGACTATTTTCATAAAAAAATAATAATAATGACATCACCGTGAAATTAATCATTTATAAATTCAAAGCAAAGTAATGTGGTAATGGACGGGAGGGACACAAAGAAAGATCCGTCAAGGCTGTCAGTTTGTTTAGCCCGTACATTTTCAGCCCACGTACTTTGTAAACCTCGTTATAACGAACGAACCTTTACGTTTCTGACGAGAACGAATCCTCATGACGTCATTGGTCACCCGCATCCTACCTCCTTACCCCCATACAATGTATGTCTCATTACCTGTCCAGGATATAAGCATTAAATCACAACGATTGAATAGGTATGAAGAAGGTATGATTGAACATAAATGAACCCTCATTTGCTTGAAGAGAGAGGGGGAAACAATTTAGGATAAACCCACCCTCAGTACACCCAGCTGAGATTCGAACTCTGACCTGCATATCACCAGGATGTACGATCTAGACGATTTAGTCCAGTGTCAACCAATTATTTTTTTGTTTCATTATTGAAAAAAATTGCGTCAGTGTTCTAAGGCGTCACTCCCTCAATAGACTAGACTGTTGATGATGAGGATACCATGTTTCGATTCCAGTCGAGTGTACTATACTGCGTTTTAAACTGCTCTAGGGTTGAGGTCAGTGCAGCCGGGGTGGGGATTGGACGCTCGTCACAAGCTCGACCAATCTGTGAAGGGTAGTTGTCATAGCAACAGATGCACGTTGCCACATTTCTTGACAGTCACTGAGTATGCTTGCATAGTAGTAACGCGTGAACTCCTGCTATGTGGCAACTATGCTCCCAAGCCTACCCACCACGCGGATCTTAAAGCAGTTTGAATCGCATTCTGTGTAAGGGCTGTTTTTCACAGAACTAGTTTGACGCTCGCACCTAGTTTATAAATGTGTTTACTTGTTACGAGTACACCCAGACCAATTTTAGCAATTCTGATTACAGTAAAATGGAGGAGCTTGTTCTTGAAGGGATTGGGGTTGTCGTAGATATGTCGGCACAAGAGCTGGAAACTCACAATAATTAATCAGTGTAAAAGAAAGAAAAGAAAGCCATGAAACCAAGAATGGATTCTATTTCACTTTACTTTCTTGGTATTTTACGCGTCCCTCCATTTTCCGTCATATTTGAAACGCTACTCGGTCCGAGTAAAGGGATGGCCAGACTGGGCGTGCGACTAAAAAATAAAATAGAACACATTGGTTGTAATGAGAGGTGGCCAGACTGGAGCAAGCGACCGAGCGCGCGCTCGAGCCGGTACAGTCTAATTTACAGGCGTTAGGCAATATTATTTGTTGGTTCATAGAGGGCTAGGAAAACTTCTAATTTTGTTTGACCTTTTTATTACTATCAAAAGGTGTAGCACACTTGCTATTGGCGGCCTTATTTGATATATATATATATGTAAAACTGATATGTTAAAATACTTCAATATTATACTCAAAGTAGGCCTTTACAAATAAGAATCACCATTAGCGTGGCTAGAAGATGGGAAAACCCCAACAATAAATCACTTCTCAAAACCCACCCTCAGTTCACTGAGCCAAGATTCGAACCTTTGCCTCCTCGTCGACAACTATCGAGAGCTATCTGCTAATCACGCGCTCGCTCGCTCGCCAGTCTGGCCACCAAGTCGCCCAGTCATTCACTCGCACGCTCGCCAGTCTGGCCACCCAGTCGTTCAGTCGCTCGCATGCTTGTCAGTCTGGCCGAACCCTAAGCTCGAAAATTTTGTCACCAACAGCGTATACTCTGCTCGGACGACGCCGTCAGAGAGCAGTCGGGCTGGGTGTGTACACGATACAAGTGAATGCGCGCGCAGCTTCTGAGTGAGCTTGCTCCGAGTGTACTCTGCACGTGTAAAACGTTATATAAGAACTTCCCACGCTCCACGCAAATGCAGGTACACTTTCTCTAAATTCAACCACCCTCGTTATTATCCCAATAGCGTAATAAATACATAAGTGTATAACTTGAGCGGGTAGTAAGACGCGGTGCTAAAAATAATAATATTGGACTGACTATGGATAATGTATGAATAGTTATAGTTTTGACTACCAGAAAATAACTTTTCTACAAATGTTGACCTGGCGGTCTAGGGGTAAGGTGTTAGACTTTTGTGCTGGGGGCTCGGGGTTCAATCCTCGGTCCCGGCACAGATTTATCTTATTACCAAACCCTTCCTTCACCTCTGACAAGACATCTTGTGAATGTGGGGAATGCCAGGCCTCCACCGTGGTTCGAATTCCACGTTAAACTGTAGGTCCTCCATTTCATCTCATAATCACCCTACCATTACACATTAGCGTAAGTGCGTATAACCCGAACGGGTAGTAAGACGCGACGCTAATAATAATAATAATAATAATAATAATAATAATAATAATAATAATAATAATAATAATAATAATAATGTTCTACAAATCACACACATTGCTCAGTTTACAAATTAAAGCTTAATTCACACTTTCGTAAAAAAATAAATAAAAGAGCAGTATCTGTTCGAATGGCCGCAGTGATTCATACGCTATATGTTGAACCATAATGCTTTGCAACGCGAACTTAAAACATTTGGCTATCAATATATTATTATTTTATAATGGATAAACATATAATTTAGATTATTATCACTATGGATGTTTTCTAACTATTATTACGTTGTGTACTGAAACAAATCAACACAAGACAAGAAAGACACACACGTGTTCCTTTTAAAGAGTTATTTCAAATAAATTTAACAATAATAGACACAACTTTATACTTGTATATTGCTCTGTAAGTGCATGCGCGTATTGAGGGGATTGGTTTTTGAAATTTGGATTTGTTCTTCTACGCAGAATTTTTATGTAAAAGCGTGGACAGAACTGATATAGTTTCTACTAGTGCATAGCTTACAACGCGGTTTGCACAGTTTTTTTGATATTGTCTTAAAGCTCACCACGTGACAAAATTTCTGTTTCTCTCTTGTTTCCCGGCAAACGCGAGAGTCCACGTGACAACATTTCGTTTCCGCTCTTGTTTTCCGGCAAACGCGAGAGTTCACGTGACAACATTTTGGTTCCGCTCTGGTTTTCCGGCAAACGCGAGAGTCCACGTGACAACATTTCGGTTCCGCTCTTGTTTCCCGGCAAACGCGAGAGTCCACTTGACAAAATTTCGGTTCCGCTCTTGTTTTCCGGCAAACGCGAGAGTCCACGTGATAACATTTCGGTTCCGCTCTTGTTTTCCGGCAAACGCGAGAGTCCACTTGACAAAATTTCTGTTCCGCTCTTGTTTTCCGGCAAACGCGAGAGTCCACGTGATAACATTTCGGTTCCGCTCTTGTTTTCCGGCAAACGCGAGAGTCCACTTGACAACATTTCGGTTCCGCTCTTGTTTTCCGGCAAATGCGAGAGACCCACGTTAACAAATGAGTGTGCACTTATATGTAGTGGAAGGATCAATTCACCGGTACAGTCTCCCCTGGCAACATCACCCAAGCCGCCACTTATTGACGTTAATTACGGTGAGTGTGAAGGCCCACCTGCGCCGGGATAAGTTGCCAACACTGTTCTGAAATATTGGTTAATTATAAGTTAAGGTTGGGGGCGTGTGTGTTTTGGAAAACTATAAATATACACCTCTCTCAACGAGCTTGCACTTTGATTAACTGTTTGGTTTATTTATGGAACCAGGCGCGCCTGTGGCCACATGGTTTAGGTTGTCAGGCCTACAGCAAACGGGGGAGCGGTTTGCACTTGTGATTTATTGCTGCGATTTTTTTTCCCAAACTATCTCAGTGCGCATACGGGTGCATTTTATTTAAAATGCCCTTATCATCTCTACCCCATGGATTAAGAGCCCTTATAGCGACCGATTAACCGAGATTTAAGGCGTAAGACTACTCTTAAACCTGAAATCTTATCTAAGGGTTGTTTTCTGTATTCTACCCTTTAAAAAAGCTAGATCAGGATAATTTTGATTTTTTTTTTCTATTTTAGAATTATTGTTTTTAAATTTTGTTGTATTTTTAAATCATGATGACGTCAATCTATTTTGATATAACTATTGTTTAAGGTACTATGCAATCATAGGCTATAAAACTCGTTCAACCGCAATTAGAAATCTGTATAACCTCGCTTACCCAAACGTGCTCTCCCGCTTAGGGCGGGAACGTGACCAAAATGCAGGTGTTTTTCCAGTTTTAAACCAAAACTTATTTTTTTCCAAAATAAATAAAATATTTCTCCAGTACAAACATAAAGTTTAATTTTCTTCACACGGTAATTATAAACAGTTGTTTAATATCTTTCAAAACCATAACGGCATTAGATGACAAACTTTTTAAATGAAGAGAATAAGTTTTCATTACATTTGTGCCAGCTGAAGACATTTAAATACATTTTATTTATTTATTATTATCATCACAGAGTAGGACTAGTGTAGAATTAAAAGCAAAAATTTGTTACATTAAAGTAAAATTAAACCTATATCATTATTATAATCAAATATCACAAAGTAATGTAAAACTAAAATAACGTATTTAAGTTCTGTTCACACCTTTTGCCGCAAGAGCCAGGGTCAAAGAGAGCAGCGACACCTTAGTTAGAGGTCAGTTAAATTATAGAGCTCATCCGTATTAAAGAGCTCAGTTGTATCATAGGGCCTTCAAGCCACGGCTGTGTTGGCAAGCAATCGACGTAGGCGAGGTGTGTCGGCACGTTTTGGATACACCGTAAAAATGTTGTCAAGACTGCGCTTTTCAATTAATAAATGAAGATTGTGGTTTTGAATAGCCCGTTAAGGCCTTTTCACACTGAACCCCGTGGTGTCGCAAGGTAACCATGGACGAAATAAATGTCCATGGACGTGCTAATTCACACTGCTA
The DNA here is from genome assembly GCA_902151425.1 of Timema shepardi. Taxonomy (NCBI): domain Eukaryota; kingdom Metazoa; phylum Arthropoda; class Insecta; order Phasmatodea; family Timematidae; genus Timema; species Timema shepardi. The sequence goes on from CABFVX010000326.1 coordinate 45,862, forward strand.
CCAAAAGTCCGCGGACATTTTTAATGCCTACTACAGTAGCCCCATGGCTTCCTTGGTGCTGACTGACTGCTCACAGCTGACTTATGACAGTCAACAATTAGGTATATAACAAAATTTTGACTGTCAAAAGTGACAGCTGCTAAACACATGTTTTTGCAGATCATCTGGTTTAGCGTAGGGATACGTAATTTGGTCTGGTAACTTTTCAAAGCTGTCAACTGTCAACTGTGAGCTGTCAGTCAGCGCCAAAGAAGCCATGGGGCTACTGTAACTTCAGTTGCTATACATACTGTAGTGTAGGCGACCACGTGCTCTTCAAAACGCCACTGCGCATGCTCAGTCCAAAACGTCCACGCGGACGCCCAACCGATAGCTCGGAGAGTGATCTGAAAACATCCGTACCGCGGAGACCTGACGATTGAGAGTGGCTCGAGGCTGTGCACAAATTCCAGGAAACCCTTGACAGATATTTAAGGAATGTTTTAGGTTACCATGCGAATAAAATTAAACTCTTTTTTAAGTTTGTACTGAAGCAATATTTGATTTATTTCGACCAACCTGACGTTTTGACCAGCTTTGGTCCAAACTGGTTCAAAATAACGAGGTTCCACCGGAGTGTGTATCTCTAAACATAGTTTTCTCGACACTTCTGGAATGGGCGCCATGGAATTTTAACAGTATGTTTTCTCTTTGTTTAAAAGATTTTTGTTCGTCTGACGTTATAGGCCTACTCACAGCGATCATTCAATCAACTAGCCAGGGTCGGCCAGCTGGACCACAGCCAGGCGAGTTAGTAATACCGAGGATGGGGTGTAGGCGTTTATATACAAAACAACTTTACAACTACATCGTTTTCAAATCAACATATTGTTATTTTATATTCTTGTTTAGAAAAAAGTATCTCTCTCTCTCTCTCTATATATATATATATATTTATTTATTTATTTATTTATATCCCATTGAGGAACGGCTTCAGGACTCGTATTTTATTTATTATTTATTTTAAATTGTTACTTATTCCAAATTTAATTTAAGGCTGGGCTTATATTCATGCATAACGCGTATCTTGTAGTAAATAGTGCATAGCGTACAGTGTACAATTCACAAGAGAAATACAAACGTGTTATTAATTAAAGGTAATGATTAAAGTCTTACTTAAATCTATTTTTCTTGTATTAATAGAAATAAGCTAAAACTCTTTGCTCTACTAGATACATTATTTAAAAATACTTCACTTACCGTTCACTTGGAAAACAGCGTTCATTAAACTGTATCTTTTGAAATATATACTTAACCTAATTTTAAGTGGTGCTAGTACAGTACTTTATGATTATATTTTTTTTATTGATATTTTTTATCATTTACATTCTTTCTCTATGCTCATCAAAATACATTGTTAGGATAGTCAAGTCTCCAAGGTTACGGTGGGCAGGGCATGCAGCTTGATTGGGAGAATCTAGAACCGTGTTCAAGGTATTGTCTGGTAAAACCAATGGGAAGAGAGCTTTGGGAAGAGCTAGACGCAGATGGGAGAATAACGGCAACAAAAAGCATTCCACGCGACCAAGTCGCAAGCGTGGCCTGTAGCAATAAAAAGCATTCCATGCGACCTGGTCGCAAGCGTGGCCTGTAGCAACAAAAAGCATTCCACGCGACCTGGTCGCTGCGCCTAGGTCGCAAGTGTGGCCGGTAGCAACAAAAAGCATTCCACGCGACCAAGTCGCAAGCGTGGCCTGTAGCAACAAAAAGCATTCCACGCGACCTGGTCGCTGCGCCTAGGTCGTAAGTGTGGCTGGTAGCAACAAAAAGCATTCCACGCGACCAAGTCGCAAGCGTGGCCTGTAGCAATAAAAAGCATTCCACGCGACCTGGTCGCAAGCGTGGCCTGTAGCAACAAAAAGCATTCCACGCGACCTGGTCGCTGCGCCTAGGTCGCAAGTGTGGCCGGTACAAGTGTGGCCGGTAGCAACAAAAAGCATTCCACGCGACCAAGTCGCAAGCGTGGCCTGTAGCAACAAAAAGCATTCCACGCGACCAAGTCGCAAGCGTGGCCTGTAGCAATAAAAAGCATTCCACGCGACCTGGTCGCTGCGTCTAGGTCGCAAGTGTGGCCAGTAGCAACAAAAAGCATTCCACGCAACCAAGTCGCAAGCGTGGCCTGTAGCAACAAAAAGCATTCCATGCGACCAAGTCGCAAGCGTGGCCTGTAGCAACAAAAAGCATTCCACGCGACCAAGTCGCAAGCGTGGCCTGTAGCAACAAAAAGCATTCCACGCGACCAAGTCACAAGCGTGGCCGGTAGCAACAAAAAGCATTCCACGCGACCAAGTCGCAAGCGTGGCCGTAGCCTAACGCTACCATAGACCGCACGGTCAGTGCCGTAATTCAAACTAATCTACAAATAATAATAATAATAATAATAATTTATAAAAGCTCTTTAACTACTTTCTTCCTCTTCCCTTTCCTTCTAGTCAACGACAATTCAGACTAGATGAACCTGATATTTATTCTGCGTGTCCACCGATGCGGGTGAACTACTTACGACTAAGTTTAAAAAAAAGAAATACCTCTTTTAATTAGATTTTGAACACATTCCTTGGTACCTAGTTAAGAAACAAACTATTCATTTATGATGAGTTTTCACTTTTATCTCATTGGTATAAAAAAGTTGTAACTTCGCTAAAAATATTTCTTGAACCATCTTTTTTTATCAGCTGTGATGTATGCTGCTATCTTTTTTTGTTACCAATGGTAGCATTTGAAAACGAGAGCTATCAATGCCTAAGACTATAGTAATCGTAAACATGCTTTTGACCTTGTGATAAGACGAATTTTGGTTGTTTTATGTGGTCACGAACCCCCAAAAAGTGACTCTCACCATTCTGTCTTTCTGTACCCGGGCCAACACCCAAAACGGCTTAATTAAGTTTGTCCAAACCTTGTATTTAATTTTTATGTGGCCATATCTCGGGGTATTTTACTTAAATTTTATACCCAAATTAAGGGTACCGTAGTTTAATAACTACCTATTTCTGAAAATTCTAAATCTTTTGAAAATTGTTCAAACCATTTTAAAATTAATGTCTAGGGAGTGGTTGACATAGAAAATAACACTGTAAACTTGTTTTAGGGGAAACATTCATTTAAGGGTAGTTTACTTGTTTCCTAATTTTTAAAATACAAAATTTTCCGAAAAAGGCTTTATAGCGATTTTGTTAATTGATATCCGAGTAGTTTCTATATGATAAATAGTAACAAATTATTTTAATTAAAATGTTGATATTTAAGGATAGTTTACTAATGATTGATTTTTGAACATTTTTTTTACAAACTTTGATAGACTAAATGAGGACTCGCTATTGTCCATCTTTAAATATAAGGCATGAGGTGAAGCGTTTCCTCAAACTAGGTTGGATACAAGACCTGTCAGGAGCTCTACACCGGACATGTACGACATTCCCCAACAATCATTAAAACGCGTGAGTGAAAGGGGATGTGTCACTTACTGGTCAAGAGTTTAGTTAAACAACATAAATTGTGTGAGCCACCGAGCATAATGAAGTCATTTCCTCCACTGCTGCGTGTCACTTCGTGTCCACAGGAGGGTGTCGTTTTAAAACCATTTCATCTTACTGGTTGTCTATACCTAACTATTTATTATTATTTTTCTATCGGTAGTTTTTAAATCCCTTGCTTTGTAAACAATAACCACTCTTTGTTATGTTTTGTTTTGAGTGAATCCTGGTTCATTTTTACTTATCTACTCTGATACTAGGATCTTGAAAGTTTATTGCCGTACTTACAAAAGTACGCCACCTATCCCCATCTTGAGCTAGTTTTCTCCGGTCGACCTCATTACACCTTATCCCTATCTTGAGCTAGTTATATCCAGTCCACCTAACAACACTCTATTTCTTTCAGGTACATTCATATTTTATTCTCCCATCTGCACCTAGGTCTTCCCAAAGGTTTCTTCCAATTAGGTTTGCCAGTCAGTGCCCTGAACAGGGTTCTAGATTCTCCCATTCACATTGCATGTCCTACCCACCGTAATCTACGAGACTTGACTATACTATGAATGGTATTGTGATGAGTACAGGCTAAGATCCTCATCATTATGCAACTTCCTTCACTCCCCAGTATCCTCATCCCGTTTTTTACTAAATAAATATCTTCCTATGCACCTTGTTTTAAAACACCCTAAAGTTGTTTACAACGTGTCAGTTAAGAGACCGCGTTTCACCCCCATGAAGAATAACCGGTAAGATATTGTTTAGTCCGAGTCTTGAGTTTTACATTCCTTGACGGTAGGCGAGATATCAACAAATTACTGACCGAGTAGTAGCATCCATTTCCCGACTGTATTATTTTCCTAATTTCCAATCTTATTTCGTTATTGCTAGAAAAATATCTAAACTCAATAACCTTGTGAAATGATTTGTTGTTCGAAGTAACCTAATCTGTAGGTTTTTATATTTACAAAATTTTAAAATGAAAAAAAAAAAAAAGTTTCCAAAATTTAGGGATGTCTTACAGCGTGTGGTAACACTTTCTATATAAGATCACGCCTAGTCTCTTGTCAGTTATTTTGGTAACCGCCATGACACTCCAAATAAGGTACACAATTCAGAATCTTACAGTACATAAAAGCGTGCACGTATAAAGTCGCTAAACACGTTTTCTTTCTCAGACTAAATAACAAGGTACGAAGCCGCCCAATGGATGACGTCATTGTGGTCCAAAACATGACTTCACAGAGCTGTTCACAAGCGCTGCCAACTTTCTCAGGAAAAAAAAAAAGACTCGACTACATTATTATGAGGTTGTTGATTCTCAGAGTAGAAATAGCTTGAAGAAAATTACAAGGGTCACCAACTTTGTGAAAGAAAAAAACAAACAAACTTTTAAACATCGGTAAATGTGCCCGTTTTGGTAAGAATATATAAATTTGAGAGAAAAAAAATTGGAATCTTATAAATTTATTTAAAATAGTCTAAGAAATAACTGATTAACCACAAGAGCAATATAAAAATAGCGAACAATTTTTTAGTTATCTTAATTTGTTCCGTATCTTACTGTCACTACGGGCTAAACTCAAATTATAGGCTACTTATTTTAAAAACAGGATGAGAAATATTAATTTTAAGAAACCCCATCCCGTTGGACACGTGAACTAAATTTCAGGCTTATCAAGTCTGGTTTTCCGGTGACGGTGAGGTAGAGGTTTGAATACAGTCCAGGTGTAGGGGCAACTGAGAATGATTTTTTTTTTCAAACACTATTGCTAGTACATTTTCTTAAAAATTCTACCTCCTTAATTTATTTCCAATTTAGTTTAGTGGAGTGCTTTCTATCCGAATGGGTAAAAAGTATTTTACCCAAAATATATATTTTTAAGGAAGTTTACCAGCATTCGCTTTGAGCTATGATAAAATCATATGTGTAGACAATTAAATAAAATAATCAAATAGCCAATGCTAATCCCGTGTCCAGGTATCAATTTTCAATTCTCAGAATTAAATTAAACTTATTTAGGTACTTAAACTACATTGATTTTGATTTATTTTGCCCCAAAAAATCTTTGATTTAAAAGCTTCAAAAATACTGGGAGCTAATTAACTTTCATCCCACCTTAAGTAAGAAGCAAAGGTAACTTATTAAAAATAATATTTACAAATAAAGATTTTTAATAGTTTATAAGTTATGCTAGTTATTAAATAACTAAATACTACAGTGCACCGTACAGACTTCCACACTTATTTACTTAAAAATGGAGATATTCACTCAAAACTCGTAAAATATGTCAAATAAAATACATGGTTCTAGAAACATCCCACTAAAGAGATTAAATAAAATAATATACATGTTTACAAAATCCCCATTGAGGGGAAAGTAACAATTCTATTTACCTAAGAGCATGACAATTTTATAAACACTAATTTAAAAAAAAATATAGTTGCCAATATCTCAAATATTATTGATTTTATAAGAATATACTTAATTTAAAAGTTTTTTTTTTGTTTCTAATCAACTACAATTTTGCAATAATAAGTAATTATGTACATCAAAGAGTTGTGGAGATATGATCAATAATAATAATAATATTTAGCACCGCGTCTTACTACCCGTTCGGGTTATACGCTTTAAGTACTAATTACGCTAATGGATTAGGAATCGGGAAGGATGAAATAGAGGAAGTGAACCCGCATTTGCGTGGAGGGAGAGTGGAAAACCGTTTAGGAAGAACCACCCCCAGTTCACCCGACCTCGATCTCCCCGTCCTCAACAGTCTAGCTCAACACGACTAGCGCGTTAGACAACTACGCCACCGAGGCGGGTAATACGATCAAAATTGGACATACTCGCAAATGTAAAGTACTACCTTCAAAGTAATTTTCATGGGAAAATTAGAGGTTACATCTTGCTGTGCGAAACGGAAGAAAATGTCACTGTTTTTGCAGTTTTTGTATCGAAACATATTTTTTGACCCAAAATAATTAAAAGATTGCTCCAGTAAAAACCTAAAGTTTAATTTTCTTCAAATTATAATGTCCACAATTGTTGAATATCTGTCAAGGGTGTCCTGGACAGATATTCAACAACTGTTGATATCACTATGGGAAGAAAATTAAACTTAGGTTTTTACTGGAGCAATCTTTTAATTATTTTTGGGGAAAAAAAGTTTGCTATAAAAACTACAAAAAAAAACCTGACCTTTTCTTACGTTACCTACATCCCCACCTTAAATAGTGCTTTGAAAACAAAATTAAATCAAAATCGTTAGAGCCGATATTACAAATACATATTTTTTTCGCTCTTAAGTAAACTAGGACGATTACAATACTTTCTCTACCCAAGGGGTGCGAGAAAGTAAAAAACAACAACATAATTCTATTTGTCCAGGAAATCAGGGAGTTTCATAACTTACAAAGAGTTTTTAATTCAAGTTTTATTAAAAGCTGAACTCAAGGAGTGAGGATGAGAAGATAGCTTTAGATTGAATGCACACGAATTCACGCGGAGAGAGAATGGAAAAAACGCAGTGAGAAATCACACCCATAAGGTCTGAACCCTCGATATCTCCATCACCAGCATTTCTTTCCATATAAAACCCGATGCCTTAGACCACGTGACCAGCAGTGCGAATTTATTGTCATGTTTTAATGTTAGCCTTTTAGTTTCTCTCTTGTATTATATCCTCCTTTGTTTTAGTGTATAGTTCCTGTAGTGTTATAAGGCATTCACGAGCTAAGTTTACCTGGATGACAGCACGAAATGTTACTAGAAGTAATTCCTAATATATCACTACGCCAACAGCTGACATCTATCACTTTGGATGACTTGTAATGAAAACAGATGGTAATTTATTAATGTGATAGTTAACCACAGTAATTTAGGCCAATATTATTTATATATTTATTTGAGGTCAGATACAAAGTTTATTTATAGTTTTATTCCCCTTAAAAAAATATTCACACCACTTTCACAGAAACTTCTAACGAACATAGCTTCAAAATGGCGACTGACGAATTTAAACCATGTGGTTGAACATGACGGTAAACAAGTTTTTACAATGATGCATACACGCAGTTGATGAAAATATTTTATTCAGTTAAATATTTCAAAATACGATAAAATAATCATAAAATCATGTATTGTATGTAAAAAAATGACAAGAATTTTCTCTTTTCCAAGTAAATGCGATGCCTTTATTAAAAGGTATTGATGTATTCACTATATTACACAAAATCAGTAACGTTTAAAATATTGTTTCAAGTTGGACAGAAAGAAATTATTTAAAAAAATGAAATAGTATGAGAAAACTTAAGTTTACGTTATTTTAAGTGTAATATATAACAGGTAATTAAAGATCTTTACATTTATAACAAAACTGTGATCTTTTACAAGTGTTGGCAACCCAAAACCTAAACATATGATTTTCGAACTGTCATCCAGGTGTCCATCCTATCGTGAATGGAATATACATCCTTCATGAGTGTATGGTTACTCTCCTGTATTTTATCCTCCTTGGTGCTGGTATGTAATACTGTATATATTCCTTTCCAATATTACATCCTTCTTGGTTCACTTATTTTGACGAGCAGCTAGCTCAGAGTTGTTAAAGGTGCCTTTGGGAGATGCTATTCGTTTCTTCTATTCTCGTCATCAATAGAAACTAGATTGGAACTCTCGACGATCCTTGAACCGATGTTACAAGATAATTGGTGGGGTTGGCAGTAAAACCGTCTAAATTTACGAATTAGGTGGTCACAGAATAACAAACCATGTCTCTTTTTCCGTCGTTGTTGATGAAGAGATTCGAGACGGCCGCGGTGGGTAAAAAAAAAAAATCCAACCATGGATAATTAAGTGGATGGAATGGATCCCAGACTGTTAGTGTGTGTGTGTGTGTGTGTGTGTGTGTGTGTGTGTGTGTAAAATCGCTATCAGAGCTTATTCTTATAGGCGTTTGTCAACTGAACTATTTTTCCGGTGACAGTGTATTCACCATAGCTTTTTATCTGAATAAGAGTTGAAAAATCATATGTTTAGGTTTTAGGTTGCCAACACTTGTAAAATATCACTGTTTTATTATAGATAATACGTTTTTTGATTACGTGCTATATTTTACATTTAAAATAACTTAAACTTAAGTTTTCTCACATTATTTCTTTACTTTTAATAATTGCTTTTTTTCCCCAATCCGAAATAATATTCTAAACATAATTTAAAGTACTTACTTATTCTTCGTTTTGGAATGTTATCTATAGTGTGTAATATATTATTATTATTAGCACCGCGTCTTACTACCCGTTCGGGTTATACGCACTTACGCTAATGTGTAATGGTAGGGTGATGGTGAGAACCTACAGTTTAACGTGGGATCCGAACCACGGTGGAGGCCTGGCATTCCACACATCCACAAGATGTCTTGTCAGAGGTGAAGGAAGTGTTTGGTAATCAGATAAATCTTTGCCGTGACTGAGGAGTGAACCCCAGCCGCCAGCACAGAAGTCTAACACCTTACCCCTAGACCACCAGGTCACCATTTTTGAATGTTATCTATAGTGTGTAATATAGTGCATACATTAATACTTTTTAATAAATGCATCGTGTTTATTTGGAAAAGAGAAAATACTTGTACTTTTTTATATCTAATAAGTTATTTTATGATTATTTTAACAAATTTCGAAATATTTAATTGAATAAAATATCTTTATCCAATTCGTGGGTGCACCATTGTAAACAACTTTTTTTTTTTTTGCTTCATGATCAATCACGGAGCATATGTTCGTCGATCGTCATTTTGAAGCCATATTTGGTTGAGCTATTGTGAAAGTAATTTTTTTAAAGTGTAACTAAACAATAAATAAGCCTTGTACCCGACCTCAAATAATAATGGGGTGAGCAAATACTGGGCAAAAGTTAAAGCTTAAGGAAAAAAAACAGTTGAAATAACGTATAACGTAGTCCACAACTGTCCAAAACGAGGAGAAGATTAATAATATTGGCTAAATTACTTTGGTTGACTATTACATTCATACATTACCATATGTTTTCATTACAGTTATCCAAAGTGACAGATGTCAACTGTTGGCGTAGGGATACATTAGGGACTATTACTAGTAACTTTTTGACCTGTCATCCAAGTAAACTCGGGTGGGGAATGTTCCCTATCTACAGTAGCCCCATGACTTCTTTGGTGCTGACTGACAGTTCAAAGCTGAATGCTGACGGCTTTGAAAAGTTGCCAGACCAAATTATGTACCCCTAAGCCGAACCATATGATCTTCAAAAACATGTGTTTAGCATCTGTCAGTCAACACCAAAGAAGCCATGGGGCTACTCTAGAATAGGATACAATAAAGAGTATATTTTGAAATGCAATTAGATGTTGTCCAGGCTCAAATAGTAAAATGAGTGTTTATACTCGTCTGTAGACAAGGGAGAATGCCATTTTTTTGCAGGCAAACTGGAGATTTCATAGGGTGAACTACTTATTTTATCCCATCCTTTTCTATCTTTTACATTGGCGTCCCAAGTGCGAATGAAAAAGAATGTTTAAGCTAAACACGAATGAAAATAATGTTTTGATATCTTGATTAGCCTTTTTTTCCCCCCCACGAGCATGAGATATTTTGTAACGATAAAATACTCTTCTAATTTCAAGTATTGGTCAGCTTGTCGATGATCATTAGAGCATGGCAGAACTTTTTTTTGGTTTAATTTTAGGTGGTTTTCGGTTGGTTAAAGTCATTTCACTCTTAATTACCTTTAAGAAAGTGTTGCCAGTTGCTTACACAGCCTAACATTTTAAACATAACCGTCGAACTTATAATATATATATTTTTTTTAAAAGCCGTATTGATTGCCTTTATACATATAAGACTTCCAAAGATTCGCTCATATAATATATATATATATATATATATAGCACCGCGTCTTACTACCCGTTCGGGTTATACGCTTTAAGTACTAATTACTCTACTGGATTAGGAATTGGGAAGGTTTAATTAGAGGAAAGTGAACCCGCATTTGCGTGGAGGGAGAGTGGAAAACCACTTAGGAAAAACCGCCCCTAGTTCACCCGACCGAGATTTGAACCTCGATCTCCCCGTCCTCAGCAGTAGAGCTCAACACAAGCGCGTTAGCTAACTACGCCACCGAGGCGGGTGATTCGCTCAAACACAATACAGAATGTCAGTTGCCAATCGATGAGTAAAATAAATACATTTCAATAGGAATTTAATGATTTAAAAACCGACCCCTAACCTGGACACAAAATGACGTACAGCATTGGAGGAAATGGTTTTCTTGTCCTTTGTGGTTCAGTCACATCTTTAAATATACACTTCATTTGCTATGAGAGGTCTTGCCTTAATGGATCACAATATGGCAATATTTTGCTGTACCATAGTGGAATAATGCAAGGTAAGCTTGCAACTTACCTTATTATACCAGGTGTACGGTTTAATATACAGTCTTGCTCGATAGATTTTAAATATTATTACCAAAACAAAATTCCATCGCATCTTACTACCCGTCCGGACAATACACAGTTTAACTAGGCTAATAATACCAATTTCGGTGGCTGCAATGGATTGGGACTAATAATAACGGGTAGATCGGGATTTCGAATCCAGTTCGGGTATACTAAGGGTGTTTTTCCCCCAAAATAGTTTTTCCAGTCTCCCTTCACATAAATTCTGGTACACTTCCTTTAAAATTCAACCTTGTCATTCCTAACCTACTAACGTATTTAGGCGTATAACCCCCCATGGAGAGTGGAAAACCATTCAACGCCACATAAGTGGGTCTCTCATGTTAAATTTGTTTGCCGGTGACGGAGAGATCGGGGTTCGAATTCCGATCGAGTGTAGTTCTATTTAAGATGAGTTTTCCTAAGCTGTTTAGTGGGTGTATTTATTTTAGAACAAATACCGTTGGTAACACCGGATACTGGTCTTTGAATAAAGTCCATAACAATATTTTGATTAAGGTGTCCGTTTACTGGAGGACTGAGATGCGTAGCGGATATTTATAAATCTTGCGTTATTTAAGAAGTGGCGTGTTATTTCAAAATATGACTAACGCCAAAATGGTGTTGAAGGAATCAATATGTCGCTGAGCAATGGTTCTCAAACTGTGGGTCATGAGCTGATTTTTTTTGTGGGTCGCGAAAGGGTTTTGAAATGTAAAAAATGTATATATACGAAGAGGAAAAAATTAAAAAAGTGGATATGACTCGCACCGACTTAATCTCATGGACATAAATTGAAAAAAACACGCCACACATACCCCATTATGAGAAATAGATTAGTTTTTTTTATTTTGTAAAATTCAGTTCATTAATGAATTTTTTAAAATGACAGTGATAAAAAAACCGATTAAGAAATCACCCCTTCGCCTCCCTATTTCTTAACCATTAATGTGGGGCGGGTCTCGAAAGTTTGTAGTATTAAAAATTGGGCTGAGGTTCTAAAAGGTTTGGAAAACTACAGGATTAAAAACCTCATATTTTGGGTTTTGTATATTTTTAAATGTAATTAAAACACGAAATTAGCTCGATTTCAAAGACGTTGAAGCTTCAAATCTTCCATTCTTGTAGGAAATACCACATTGTGAGAACATATATATTTATAACACCGCGTCTTACTACCCGTTCGGTTTATATATACGCTTATGTATTTATTACGCTGATGGTTCTAGGGATTAGTAAGGTTACATTTCTAGGAAGTGTACCTGCATTTGCATCGAGAGAGAGAGAGAGTTGAAAATAATTTTGGAAAAACCACCCTTAGTACCCCCGACAGAGATTTGAACCTCGATCTCCCCGTCATCGGCAATCCACTCTACTGCGAGAGTAGCGCGTTAGACCACGCAGCCACCAAAGCCGGTTTCATATATATATATATATAGAGAGAGAGAAAGAGAGAGAGAGAAAGAGAGAGAGAGAAGCGGTGTCCTTAAAGCACTGTGGAATTTCCATGTGGTTGTCGACCGACGAGAGAGAAAAACGGAAATAAGTTTGTACTACATCACAACAAGCTTCCCAAGGAGCCGTGAAATGCAATCAGAAGAATGGTTTGGACCGTCTTCTTTTATTCACGACAGAATAAAATAAAACTTACGTTTCGATCGCCGTACACAGACCTGACCATTCAAAAAGGTGCTAACTCTACCTTTAATGTATTCATACTGTTCACTCTCTGGACTGTATATGTTTAATATTGTAAAATAGCTTTTTTATAATAATTTGTTTCACATAGTTTTTTTGTGTGGATATAATGCTTTATTCATATTGGTTTTGTATTTGTTGTTTATTCTTCGGCCGTTTTGAAGAAATTCCCACCGTTTTTGATGGTTTCCCTCCGTTTTTGAGAGTTGAAGGGGAGGGGGAAGAAAGGTCGTTTGTCTTGGGAGAGAGCAGTTCAGTTGAGCGCGGTAGTCGGTACACCCAGGGTGTCTGCCAGAATGGGTGCACTAACTGATGCACAAATCGGTGTCCGAGTGTGAGTCGGGTGTTACAGGCCCTAAAGTGGCCTCTTTTATCAAGAAACCACAAGAGTTTGAAAGACGCCACTGAGCTAGCCCCTTATTTCCCCATTATTTCCTAGTTTTAACCCAGAAACCTACAAGGTAGGCCTCCATTGTCGGCGAACCTCAATTGGACGAAGTAAGCTACTCCCATCACAAGTTTATATTGAATATATCCCACTTTCTTTGTTTTTACTGGTTATTTTTTTTATCGTTTGTTAACTGGAACGAACACATACATCGTTCCATGTACTCGCTATTTGGTAGTTTAGGTACGGATGCCACTTTTGTCGACGTACCCATCGTTGTGACGGCCTTAATCAATGTGGAGCTAAGGATCCCCGGTTCGATTCCCGGCATGATCGAAGAATTTACCATATTTTGGTTTTCCCTTTCACGTTGATGAATTCACGGCCGTAGGTCTGGGTGTTGTGTCTGTTCTAGATTTAAGTTAGCTTTTCATTCGTGTGTTGATATAATCAGACGATTCATAAATTGGACGTTAACTATCTCAAATAAAATCACTGTATTTTTCCAATCCCATCACATCAATCAAGATGCATTTCTTCTAAAAATATCCTTCCTCACACCTAGCACCTAGATAAAGTCATTAAATTACTTTTTTTAAATTAACACGTACTAACACGCATCGGTGTGCACGCGTATTAAGACGTGAGTATTTGAATATTATCTGGTCTGGTTTCCGGGTGACTTTGAGTTCGGGTTCGAATATCGTTTGGGTGTACTGAGATATATTTTTTTCCTAAGGGGCCTCCCGTTCACTTTCCACGCAAATTCGGGTACATTTTAATACAATTTTCACTTGGCTCTTCTCTACACCATTGGTGTAAATATGCGAATAGCTCAGACGGGTAGTAAGACATGGAGCAAAAAAATAAATGTATCACTGATAAAACATAGTAGAAATAGAATTTTTAGAAAATTCAAACTTTTTGTTTTGTGGGTTAACATTGATAATTTTTTTTAAAAAATTATCAGTGTATTCGTCCGCCTCTGTGGTCTAGTGGTAACGGTTCTTGGTTAAAGATCTACAAGTCCTGGGTTCAATACTGTGAGGTGGTGGGTCTGTAATAACGGGGTCAAACTCAGCCTCGTGAGGACCAATGAGGAGCTACTGGAACACAGAATTAGCGGCTGGAGTGATCGTTATGCTGACTTATCTTCGCCAACAGACGGCGGTATGACTCGATTGTGGGCTGACACTATGGGATTTTTTTTTATCGGGGTAACAATACTTCCGGTACTATCAAAAGTTACAGCTGTAGCTCACATAGCTTGACGTATAATCACTTGAAAGTAGTTTGATAGGTTTTTATAAGGACCGTATCTTACTACCCGTTCGGTCTATACGCACCCTCCCGTGATCTTATTATACATTTTACGATGTTAATTTATTTGATTTTTTTTTAAAACAATTTCACGGTGCTTTTTTTTTTCTTTAGGTACCAATTACGTCACTCTCCTAGTTCACTTCCCTAAATCCGGGTGCTCCGCCCATCCTCTTTCCCTTTGAGCGAAGCGCCCCCCTCGGGGCAGAATAACCGCAATCATTAAAATTCGTTTCTTGAATCTCTCTTATATATAAAAAAATATTTCTCGCATGCAAAATGTATGAATGCTTTAAGTGTATTTTAATTCCCAAAAGCGGTGTCCAATTATGTGTAAAGATATAATAATATATCGACACACACCTTGGTTCAATCGGTAGCACACCTGCCAACTATACTAAGCGTCCTCAGAGTTACCAAACCTCTAGAACCGGATAAACACAGATAATTTGGTAAAATATAACAAAAATATAGGAATATTTATTTGAAAGATTCAACTGAAAGCTTAAAATAGTAGATCTTTGGATATACGAAAAAGTGAAGTGGAGAGTTAAAAAACAAGCTGATTCAAACATGTCTTATTACCCCTTAAACAGGATCTATTTTCCTATAGATCTTAAATCATAATATTTTAAATATTATTATTACTATTATTATTAGCACCGCGTCTTACTACCCTTTCGGGCTATACTCATTTATGCTAATGTGTAATGGTAGGGTGACTGTGAAATGAAATGATGGACCTACAGTTTAACGTGGAATCCGAACTACGGTGGAGGCCTGGCATTCCCCACATTCACAAGATGTCTTGTCAGAGGTGAAGGAAGGGTTTGGTAATCAGATNGATGGAAACAACTTTTGAAAAACATGGAAAACAGGGAGTAAAAAAAATAGATGCCCCGGTTTCGATTCCCTACCTGGATGAAAAGAAATGGTACATCGCACAGCCGTACAAACTTTTTCGTAATTTAGAACAAAATTTTCAAACATAGGTTTTCAGTGAAATACCCCAGAGTAAGTTTTCCTCAAAATAACAAATATATAATATTGTTTATCACAATAAACACTTTTAAATTTTAAAGAAAATTGTTAGTCATTTAAAAATAAATTATTTTTTCCAAAGTATTTTATTTTCAAATTACTCTCAAATTATTTATATTTATTAACATAGAAATAGGTTCTTATTTACCGTGAAAAACAATTACCTTATACCCATTTTGAGGTATATCTTAAAGGCCTTTCTCGAAAAATTTCAACTTTTCTAAAATCTGTCAAAATAAACTAATCTTAAATTAATGTATCAAAAAATAGACCTACATTATTATTTATTATTTAAAATAGTCCCCAAATACTAATTTTGAACAAAATCGTTAAAACTATTAAGGAAAAAATCAAATTTTTTCATTAATTGGTCATCATAAAATACTTTTAAATTATTTAATTTTAGAAAAACACACACACACATATATATATATATAATTATTTATCATGCCAAGCAACTTAACTGATTTTGAACTAAATCGTTGGAGTACTTTTTAAAATATTTCAAATCTAGAAAAAAATCGGTTATCAATAAACTACCCTTAAACGATTTTTTTCCCGAAAACAAGCATACATTCTTATTTATAATGTGAAACACTTCATATATAACAAAAATATTCAACCCATTTTCGAGAAATTTCGACTGTTCAAAAAATTGATCATTTATTAAACTAATTCTTAAACGAATTTTTCACCAAATAAACAGTAACTGTATTCTCTCACGACCATTTTAATAGCACTGTATTACTTGCAATCACAGTGTCACTACCCTTACTGTGACACTATGACAACCCCTTTAGAGCGATCTGTCAAGATGTTTCTGGAGGTTGCAGGATAGATAGATGAGTGGGCACTTTGACTCGCGGACCACCGGTTGGGAACCACTGGCCTGAATTTGAAGTTCGTCTGTCATTTTGTTTAGATTTGTTTCATGACACAAATTACGTAAGAGTGTTTGAAAAAAATAAGGGGGGGAGGGAAGCGCATGCCATAGTAATCTTACTTAAGGGTTTTTTCATCATTGTTTATAGCGAGACAATTTTTTTAAAAAAAATTAGAAAATAAACAAATTAATTATAAAATTTCACTTATATTTAATTTTCTTACTGCAATTAAAGTAATGTACAAAATGTTTATCCCTCACTATATTTATAATCATTATGTCTAAAAATAACTTAACGATTAAAATATCTAATTTACCAAATTATTTAAAAAAAGTAAGATAGAGGGAGAAGAGTGAGGAGGGGGGATGAAAAATCTTACGATCCCTTATAGGCCTACGCGGCAAGAAAGTGGGTGGAGGGGGGGTTGAAAACCATGAAAAAAAGCCTTACATAATTTAAGGACGGCAACATCCATTGTGCTATTAATCATAAACATCTTTTTATCCAGCAGACAATAAAATACGTCGGTAATTAGCTGTTTCTAGATTGCGTTGCAAAGCGTGTGAATTGTTGCGCCACTAAAGCAGATTTTCGCTCTATTTTCGGCGAACGTGTGTATCAAAATTAACGAACTATCTTATCTTCTGTTTGCCTTTTCGCGCGGTGAGAAATGGCGGCGCATGCTCGTGGATAAGGAATATTCCAGAGATGAGTTAGGGAGTAATTATTATGCTCCAAAAGAGCTTAGAGGAGCAAACAACTCTGTTTTTTCCCCCTTACTCATAAGTTTAAGGCAAACAACTCCGTTCCATAGAATGCATGACTTTGAGATATTTTAAGCTTCTTTTTTAAAGGACTCACAATGTATTTCCAAGTTTTTCTTTTCCCCACTAAATCTAATCAGAAGGTACAAAATAGCCTAGCCGCAGTTTTCTCTTAGTTCATTTTAAATCCCCCCCACCTCTGTGTGTCCACTTGGCAGGAGGAAGGAAAGGGAACGAAACAAAATCAGGATACGTACAGTAGTGCCATGTTTTCTTTGGCGCTGACTGACAGCTCACAGCTGACTTCTGACAGTCAACATATAGGTATGTACCTAAATTTTAACTGTCAGAAGTGACAGCTGCTAAACACATGTTTTTGCAGATCATATGGTTCGGCGTAGGGATACATAATTAGGTCTGGTAACTTTTCAAAGCCGTCAGCTTTCAGCCAGCACCAAAGAAGCCACGGGGCTACTGTATGCACGTTAGTTGCTACGTTAGTGGTTACAACCCGCCTCGGTGGCCGCGCGGTCCAACACACCAATCTCGTGTCGGACACACCGAAGATGGTTTTTCCTCAATGTCTCTCCATTCTTTCCCGCCCCCAAGCAATTGCGGGCGCATTTCCTCTAAATTAAGCCTTCATAATACTCACCCAATTAGTCTAATTATTACACAAGCGTATAACTTAAACAGATAGTAAGACGCGCTGCTGAAAATAAATTAAAATAATAGTAATAATTTTTCTACATCGATTACTGTTTCCAACCTGTGGCCCGGTTTTTTTTTTATTCAAGCCATATATTTTCCACTACTGACTTGCTAGACTTCCTTCATATGCCTTTTAATCTAACAATCTAACTTAAGACTAGGCACAACATCTAGTCCCCAGCCATTAATTAATCACTGTGAAAGAGTAAACTCACATTTCAACATTGATAGATTTTTCGGTCATGCCGGGATTCGAACCCGGGACCCTTAGCTCAGTAGACAGACAGGCTACCAAATGAAATGAGGTATCGGATTAATAGCTGCAATTTAAAAAAAACAGTAAAATATAATTCTGGGGGAATGGGTGGTAGTTATTTCCAGCCCCCCCCCCCCCCTTCCGCCTCCAGTGGTTTCACCCGCACTGCTAAATGTTACACATGTAACTTAGACCCACTTCAGTGGCAAAATGGTATAAGGCATCACTCTCGTGTTAGTCTGCTTATGACGGGGAGGTCGGGGTTCGATTCTCGGACAGGTCTACTAAGGGTGTTT
This sequence comes from Timema shepardi, assembly GCA_902151425.1. NCBI lineage: Eukaryota > Metazoa > Arthropoda > Insecta > Phasmatodea > Timematidae > Timema > Timema shepardi. Next base: position 64,201 of record CABFVX010000326.1, read on the forward strand.
TTTTTCACAAATGTTTCCCCCCTCTCTTTCCACGCAAATGCAGGTAGATTACCTCTAAAATTCTTCCTATCTCCCCCCTACCTATTAGAGTAACTATCATATATGCGTACAACCTGAACAGGTAATAAGAAGCGGTGATAAAAAAAAATCTTAGAAGAATATAAATAAAAACCTTCCACCTCGACTGCATGCCTCGCAAACTTCGTGTCCTTAACAGTCCTTAACGAGCTTAGGGTCCTTATGTTTGTTAATTTTGTGCACACTCCGTATCCTTAGTAACGTGACATCGTGTCGACTAACGAGGAAGATAATACTTTTCCCAATTAAACTCCAGAAGTAGGAAAACAAACTGGGAGGACAAAAATACAAAAAACAACCTAATCTGTATTTGTGCTCCCCCTATTAAGATCCATTCGACGCTCCTACAACATGGATTCGGACAACTGGGCGCCGCCAACAGAGCGCGGCCTTAAAAATGTGTGTTTTGACTGAAAAAAAACTTAAATTGGGTTAGGTTTTGTAATTTTCATGTTTTTTAAGTGTTTAATTTTTTTAAATATTAAAATATCAAATAGTCTAACTTTATAAATACAAACAAATTAAGGTTCCTTTGTTATGTCTTTTTTAAACAACTCCAAAAATGAATATTTACGTAAAAAACAATCATTACGTTTTTACACTGGTGCCCAGTCTTAACTAGCGCCCAGTTGGCCACGCCCAGCTATCTTGGCACCCAGTCTTGCCAGCACCCATTTGGCCGCGTCCAGTTATCTTGGCACTCAGTATTGCCAGCACCCGGTTGATGGTGCCCGGTTATCGTGGCACCCAGTCTTGCCAGCACCCAGTTGGCCACGCCCAGCTATCTTGGCACCCAGTCTTGTCAGCACCCAGTTGGCCAAGCCCAGTTATCTTGGTACCCAGTTTTACCAGCGCCCAGTTGGCCGCGCCCAGTTGGCCGCGCCCAGTTATCTTGGCACCCAGTCTTGCCAGCACCCAGTTGACCGCGCCCAGTTATCTTGGCACCCAGCTGGGCGTACTCCAGTTGGCTGTGCCCAGTTATATTTGTACACAGTCTTGCCAGCACCCAGTTGGCCACGCCCTGTTGTCCTAAACCGCGTACAACAGTTACGCTACCTTACGTTTTCTGTTCATTTAGCTATTAATGATCAATCAAACCCAGTGGATTTTGGACTTTTCAGGTTGAAAAAACCTCAACTTTTGAACTTTGTTTACAAGTCGGCATGTTTAAAAGGTTATATAAAATAGTTGTGTTCAATCCAGTAAGCACCAAACACATTTACTGTTAACGATGTTGCCAACTTAAGAGATTTCACAGTTATTTTGTGAAGCGGGGTTTCATCCTAACTTGACGCGCATGAGCAGTCTCGGCACTATCACACACATATACCAATATACTAAATAGAAAGAGAGGGAATAAAATGAGCATTTCACCCTGTGAGGCCTCTTGTTTATCTACTGATAACACTTTCCCTCTTTCTCTGACTAGTTTATACAGTCACTTTACTATTAGCGCCTTGAAAACTTTATTTACAGTAGCCCCATAGCTTCTTTGATGCTGACTGACAGCTCACAGCTGACAGCTTTGCAAAGTTACCAGACCAAATTATGTATCCCTACGCCGAACCGCATGATCTGCAAAAACATGTGTTTAGCAGCTGTCACTTCTGATAGTCAAAATTTAGGTATATGCAGTAGCCCCATGGCCTTTTTTGGTGTTGATTGACAGCTCACAGTTGACAGCTAAAAGCTTTGAAAAGTTACCACACCAAATTAGGTATCCCTACGCCAAACCATATGATTGCAAAAACATGTGTTTAGCAGCTGTCACTTCTGACAGTCAACATTTAGGTATATACCTAAATGTTGACTGTCAGAAGTCAACTGTGAGCTGTCAGTCAGCACCAAAACAGCCACGGGGCTTCTGTAGAATTTTAAATTTTCCTTTTTATTGTTTCTTAATCTAGAGGGACATTATTTTCCACGTACCTTTTTAATCTAGGCTACATCCTGGCAGGAAGACTCCTACAAGCCATTTTCGTGACTAAGACAAATAGCCTGAGTTGTAGATGTTTTGTATAAACCATTCTTTAAAACAATTTAAGAACTTATGGTTTTTGTTTCAACGTTATATTTTTAAAACTCAACTGAATAAAACGTAAATAAATTAACACTGGAAATCCTATCTTAAGACCTGCCGTTACGTCACAAGTAGGCAACGCCCTTAAGGATTTGTCAATATTTAACTTAAGCGCAACATCTGATTGGAAATATCTTAAATATCTAGACAGCCCCCTTAAAAGCCACATTCCACAAATTATTCAATTTTCGGCCATGCTGGGAATCAAACCCGGGACCCTTAGCTCAGAAGGTAGAAACGACTGAGCTAAGTTGTCGGACTGGGTGGTCCCCTTAAATTAAATCAGAATTCAACAGAGCGCTAAGGACTACGGACTAAATACTTTATAATTAAGAAGAAGCGATAGTCTTCAAACGATATTATCTACTAGCTTGCTAAATTTAATCTACAAGATAACAAGTAATGATTTGAGGGGAAAAAAACCTTTTGTTCTTTGTATAATGAACGCGTCTCAACTGTTAACAAGCTGATTAAGAAGACAAGGATAATGATAGAAACAACAATAATAAAAACAATCGCAAATTCATCAATTTATGAAAAATAAAGGTTGTTAAAAAAATTTACGGGCTATTAATTTTAACGAGTATTTTACCTTTTGAAGTTCCGACGACTCTCAATATTTCAACGAGCCACTTTTTAAGTTTGTTTACATTTATGTTGTAAAATATAATGGCGTTCTGAGGATTAATTTGTTTTATTATAATATTGAGTCTAAAACTGGTTCACTTTTTATTGGTGATCGGTTGGCAATCCTGCCGCTCCCGGATGTAAAGCGATATAATCCTTATTTGCGATATGACTCTAGCTCTTTTAATAAAAATAACATTTTATATTTCTATTTTATCTCTCCATCAATAAATATTCCCTTATTTTAATTTATAAAACTGGCCGTCACATGGTCTAAGTTGTTAAGTTCACAATAAATTGAATTACCAGTGACGGGAGGGGGTGGAGGAGGGTCGAGGTTCGAATCTAATTTGGGTGCATTCGTGAGGGGTGATCATTCAAACGTGATTTAATCACTGTGGTTTTTAAAGTCCTCTCTCCACTCTAATGTGGTTGCACTTCCTCCGAACGACAACCTTCCCTATTTTCATCCCTTTTGATCACTGATTCCCAACATTTTAATGTTGACTCCCCGTTGGTAGGTCATCAAATTATTATACCCTCACCGTATTCTTTTGGGGTGGTTACAAAAAAAAATCTTCAAAAAGTTTTGTTTTCTAGTCACTTTTTTATTTTACAAAAAAAAATCCCTGTAACACTGGAATAATAATGGTACTAAAATATTACTGAAAATTAGTGTTAGACTCTGTTTTGTTTTCATCATTTCTTGAATATAGCGTTTAATATTTGACAGAGCAAACCGCAAACCACTTTCCACTTCAAGTCGACAACACTGTATAGAGTAAGTACAGTAGCCCCGTGGCTTCTTTGGTGCTGACTGACAGCTCACAGCTGACTTCTGACAGCTTTGAAAAGTTACCAGACCAAATTATGTATCCCTACGCCGAACCATATGATCTGCAAAAAACATGTGTTTAGCTGCTGTCACTTCTGACAGTAAAAATTTAGGTATATACCTAAATGTTGACTGTCAGAAGTCAGCTGTGAGCTATCAATCAGCACCAAAGAAGCCACGGGGCTACTTTACCACCCAATTTTATTTGGATGACATCTCAAAAAGTTACTAAAAATAGTCCCTAACGCAACCCTACGCTAACAATTTGTATCTGTCACTTTTTTGGACAGCTATGATGAAAACGGATGGTAATGTATGAATGTTACAGTTAACCACAGTAATTTAGGCCAATATTTAATTGAGAGCTCAGACACAAAGCTTATTTATCGTTTTATTCCACTTTAAAAAAAAAATCCATTCGCAGCACTTTCACAAAAGTTTTAAAGAATATAACTTCAAAATGGTGACCGACGAACTTAAACCATGTGATTGATTATGACGCAAACAAGCTCTTTATATTGGTGCACCCATGTAGCTAATAAAAATATTTTATTCGGTTTAATATTTCGAAATACAATAAAATAATCATAAAATAATTTATTATATATTAAAAAAAAAGTGACCAGTAGGTCTATTTTCTCTTTTCCAAGTAAATACGATGCCTGTATTAATTTATACACGCGTAAGCAATGTAGCCCAAAACTAGATTGGTACCAACATACTTTGGTTCAAGGGTGCAGGAACCGGGGATAGGGGGAACATTGTCCCCTCCTGGAGAGAATTTACCCCCTCCCATCCCTATATGTTTCAAATCCTTTGATATTGAATATAAAGCTGAAAGAGGGCATTAAATCAAATTTCAAATGAGTTATAAATGCGTTCACTTTAAAAAATTAATTGAAGTCCACTTCAAATAGCTTATAGAGGCAGTTACCAGTTGTCAGGAAAAATCAGGCGTGGAGAACTCTAAATAGCTTCTAGAGGCATCCGTATTTTAAAAATGTCTATAGTATCCCCGTGACTTCTTTGGTGCTGACTGACAGCTCACAGCTTTGAAAAGTTACCAGACCAAATTATGTATCCCTACGCCGAACAATATGATCTGCAAAAACATGTGTTTAGTAGCTGTCACTTCTGACAGTCAAAATTTAGGTATATACCTAAATGTTGACTGTCAGAAGTCAGCTGTGAGCTGTCAGGCAGCACCAAAGAAGCCATGGGGCTACTGTAGTAGAGGACTAGAGGAATCTATTTTTTATTTTAAAATTCATTTTAAGGATTACTTAAAATATCTTCTAGAGCAGGGGTTCTTAACCGGTGATAGCCATGGCCTTTAGGGGCATGTGCACCAAATAATGGGGGTATTGGACTCAATATCTGAATAGAAAATATCTCACTTGTTGTGTATTTGTGATTTGCCGTGTTTTTATAAATAAATATCATAAAATTCTTATAATATTCTTTCATCCATTTTATTTTTATGTGTAAAGTTAAACCATGCTACTAACATATTTTGAAGTCATACTGGTAACAAACACGGCAAGTGATGATGATGATTTTTAAATTCTGGGGAAGGGGCTATAGAGACACATTATTGGGAAATCATTCAGAAGTACGTAATCGTAAGAAGGTTAAGAACCCGTTTTCTAAAGGCATCCAATTTTTGAAAAAATTTCGAAGAGCTCTTTAAATAGCTTCTAAAAGCATCCAAATTTCAAAAAAATATCTGATCAAGACTTCTCCAAATGGGCTATAAAAATACTAGTTTTCAAAAATTATGGAAGAGGACCACTCCAAATAACTATTAGGAACATATAGTTTTCAAATATTTATCGAGGAAGGGTGAAAGGAGAAGGGTGAAGGGTGAAAAATGGATGGCAAATCCACCACCCTCCTTACCTTATTCCGCCTTACACCAAAAAAGGTTCCGCCGCCTCAGCCTTGATCTCTCACGTCTCACAGGAAGACTCGGTTCAAAACCTAGCCAAGGCACATACATGAATATATTTACTATTTGAGTGTGAACTAGACCTCGTACGCAGACGGTACATTTCCTGGAGGCTGTATTTTCTAAACTAGGTTAAGTTTGTCCGGTAAGTTGTGTTGTTGACAGTTGTATTGTCGTTCTTATCAGCGGTTCCTGTTCTTATTGTTCCAGATAGTGCTCGCGAGATCGGCGCAATGAGAGTGCGCAATGTCCAAATATCCTCGCTATCCTTACCAAAGTACGAACACGTCTGCACATGTAGCGCCAGTCCACCAGCCGCCTCCAGCGAGTCATCAGCTCAGGTAACTTTAATGAGACACGCCTGGACACGGGGAATCGAACCTCGGACCTTTGACGTAGCGCACCAATGCTATACCACTGAGCTGTCCAGGGATTGTTCCTTGCGTATAGCGTTACTACAGTAGCCCCATGGCTTCTTTGGTGCTGACTGACAGATCACAACTGACAGCTTACGGCTTTGAAAAGTTACCAGACCAAATTATGTATCCCTACGCCGAACCATATGATCTGCAAAAACATGTGTTTAGCAGCCGTCACTTGTGACAGTCAAAATTTTAGGTATATACCTAAATGTTGACTGTCATGTGAGCTATGAGCTGTCAGTCGGCACCAAAGAAGCCACGGGGCTACTGTATCTTCCATTCTCGAGGGGCCGTCGTTAAATTACCTAAGAGTTTTGGGAGGTGAGGGGGCACTTATAATCCGTCTCGCGTAAGTTTATTTTGTTCATGGTATTATAATAATAATCTGCGTCTGGGCTACATGACTCGTAGCCCATTAGTAGAAAGATTATCGAGTGCTAATGTACCGTTGTCCAAGGGACGCCCGAATGTACTAGTCGTACATCCTTTCCGTGGAGGCTCTTTTCATGTCCCGATGAGATGAGGCGATGGTGATAGTGAGTATGAGGGCGTGGAACCAGCGGAAATAGTAAAACCTAAATAACAAAATCCTGGTGACCGTTGGTAAAAATACCCAATATAAGCCTACCAGTCTGAAATCAAACCCAGGACCCCTAGTCTCGTAGCCAGATGCACTGACTATACTACATCATGGGTGGGACAAAGTCGAAAAAAAATATCTGTTTTGTGAGAAAATTTTGAAATATTTTATTCCATTCAATCATTAACCTCACTTTAATAACTAATTCTCACTGTTTTATAGTTCAAATATAATTTATATCCATCGCTTTATTACCAATCCTTATGTCCAAAAATAATCAAACGATTAAAATGATCGAATTTACCATTTCGTAAAAAAATCATGTAATATAGAAAGGGGGGGGGGGG
>CABFVX010000326.1:97150-110869 GCA_902151425.1 Timema shepardi
CTTGCTAGGAAAACTGCCACGTCTGACATAATTGTGATTCAACACGATAATTACATTGACGAAATTTTGTAATTATTTGTATATTATCTAGATCCAATTTGTTAATATAAGTTACAAAACACTGATGGACGACACCACTAATGAACTGTTAACTGATATAAATTTTAATATAAACACAGGAATATATAAAACCCTAGAGAATTTTCAAAACAACTTTAAAAACTCGAATAATAATAGCTTGAATGTGATCGCGTGGAATGTCAGATCTCTAAAAAAGAATTGGAGTGAAATTTATTTTTTGTTAAATACTGTAACTATTTTTTTTATATTATCATACTTACTGAAACGTTAATAACAAACGAACAAGTAAATCTTTATAACATAGAAGGGTATAACTCTTATAATTACTGTAGCGGGAAAACCCGAGGCGGCGGAGTAATTTTATTTGTAAAGAACCCACCCAGCCTCCATATAGACCCAGAAAACACTTTGAGAGCATTCAAGGGACACTAACATAAAATACAAATATAACCCAGTCCATACTAGATATGAAACTATGTCAGAAAAGGGCCTAAAGAATGTAATTAATAAGTGTACTCGGGAAGAGGTTTCTACGATTTAGTTAGATCAGTTATTGACCACCTATACGTATATAAAAAGATCTCTATGCTGTAATACCAGGAAAATTTAGTATAAAAATGTCAGATCACTACCCTACTGTGATGAAAATAATGTATAAATTATTATTAGCACCGCGTCTTACTACCCGTTCGGGTTGTACGCACTTACGCTAATATGTAATGGTAGGGTGATTGTGAGATGAAATGGAGGACCTAAAGTTTAACGTGGAATTTGAACCACGGTGGAGGCCTGGTATTCCCCAACATTCACAAGATGTGATTAATACACGTCTTGTCAAAGGTGAAGGAAGGGTTTGGTAATCAGATAAATCTTTGCCGGGACCGAGGATTGAACCCCGGCCACCAGAACAGAAGTCTTACCCCTACCTTACCCCTAGACCGCCAGGTCAGCAATATAATGTATAAAAATACACCACATAAATGCTCACTGTCTCCCGCGAACAAAATACTTAAAATAAATAGAAAGTCTGCTTTAAGCAAACTAAAAGCAGTGGATTGGGAAAACCTGACTACGGATTTACAGACTTGAACACAAAATATGACAAAATAATTTTGACTTTTATGGAAGTATATAATACAACAAACTGGCCAATCTCAGAACAAAATACAACCAACGCAAGTTGGATTAATGCCTACCTTTTAGGAAAAATTAAAATCATAGATAAACTCTATCGTCAATGGAAGTCAAATCCAACCAATATAATTTATGAGCAGGAATATAAAAAAGAGGGGGAAAAGGTAAAAAAAAGAAGCTATAAACAAAGCCAAAATTGAACACCATGGGAAACTATTCAGGGACTTAAAAGGGAACATGAAAAACAAGTGGCGTGAAGAAAACAAAGTGATAGGTAAACTTAGCAAATAACCTAGATGAAGAGCTTACGCACACATTAAAAAATACAGAGAACTTAAAAACTGTGTTTAAAAATTTTGCATTTTCTTTCGACAATGGAGTAATTGAAATATTGCATAACTGCGATATAAAACTACTTAAACAAATGGAAGACACAATAGCCAACACTTCATTGTTCATACCTAAAACTACCTGTACAAAAATTAATAAAATTATCTCTTCATTGAAACAAAACAAATCACCAGGCTATGATAACATTACAACGATGGAAATACGAAAAATAGGACCAAGTTTAATTCCGGCACTAGTAGACATAATAGATACATCAATATAAACTGGCACATTTCCCAACCAAATGAAATGCTCTCTTATTAGACCCATTTACAAAGGTGGGAGCCATTTAGACTGCGGTAATTGCAGGCCCATAGCAATTCTACCAACTTTTGAGAAGATATTAGAAAGATATATGACTAACAAATTGAAAGACTATTTAAATAAGTTCAATATAATAAACCCAAGGCAATATGGATTTTAAAAACACAAAAGCGCTAAAAACTTTCTAGAACATTTTTCTAATAAAGTTAACAAAGCCCTTAACAACAATAAGCATGTTTTGGCCCTATTTATTGACTTCAAAAAAGCGTTTGACACGCTTGGCATTGATATATTATTGAGATAATTAAAAATGATTGGAATCGGTGGACCGTACTTAAGATGGTTTAGGGACTATCTCACTAACACACTTTTCTATGTAAAGTACAAATTAGCACTAAAAAAGTGAAACCAAAGTGACAAATATGGGAGTACCACAAGACTCAATACTAGTACCTATATCTAATTTACGTCAATACTATCACAAGACAAGTAAAGCATGGACACATCTTTAAGTCATTCACGAGCAAAGTTTACCTGGATGACAGCTCGAAATGCTACTAGAAGTAATCCCTAATATATCACTACGCCATCAACTGACATCTTTCACTTTGGATAACTGTAATGAAAACAGATGGTAATATATCAATGTGATATTTAACCACAGTAATTTAGGCCAATATTATTTATATATTTATTTGATGTTGGACACAAGGCTTATTTATACTTTTATTCCTCTTTAAACAAATATTCACACCACTTTCACAAAAACTTCTAACGAACATAGTTTCAAAATTACAACTGACGAATCTAAACCATATGATTGAACATGCCGGTAAACAAGCTTTTGACAATGATGCGGACACACAGTTGATGAAAATATTTTATTCAATTAAATATTTCAAAATACGCTAAATTATTATAAAATTATTTATTGTATGTAAAAAAATGACAAGAATTTTCTCTTTTCCAAGTAAATACGATGCCTGTATTAAAAGGTATTGATGTGTGCACTATATTACACAAAATCAGTAACGTTCCAAAACGAAAAATAAGTACTTTTAATAATGTTTAAAATATTTTTTTGAGTTGGATAAAAAGAAATTATCTAAAAAAAATGAAATAGTATGAGAAAACTTAAGTTTACGTTATTTTAAATGTAATATATAACAGGTAATTAAAGATATTTACATTTATAACAAAACTGTGATATTTTACAAGTGTTGGCAACCCAAAACCTAAACATATGATTTTCGAACTGTCATCCAGGTAAAAACCTACCGTGAACGGAATATACCTATACGCAGACGACACCCCAGTACTGACTATTCACGAACAACTCCAAATAGCAGAATACAACCTGCAACAAGACTACAACGAGATACAAATATGAACTCATGATCATCGTCTAATAATATATTCAAAGAAAACTAAAGTTATACATATCTGTTCTCCTAAAATGCAACATACAAGAGTCAATATTACGCATCACAGCTATAATTGTTTGCACAACTGGACACAAACATGTTATGACTGTATCGAAAAACTGGACGCAACAGACATCCATACTTACCTTGGACTTATAATTGACAAACATCATAAATGGTACAGGCATATACAAAAACTTTAGAGCAAACCAAAAGGATTGACATATTTTTTTTACCATCTTAGAATGTACTTGGATATTAAAACGATAGTAATAATATACAATTCATTAGTTCAATCAATAATATCTTATGGCATATCCGTCTGGGGAGGAACGACAGAATGTTACACAATCAAAATTCCGCGTTTACAAGGAAAGATTCTGAAAATTATATTTGGTACCAAAAATACTAACAGACATATATATACATTCAACACAAAATTCTACTTCTTAACCAATTACAAGAGTACAGCCTCTTTATAGGATATTACCATTCCGATATATACAAGCAAATAAAAACCCATTCCATTTACACCCGATCAATTTCTAACAAAGAAGTGTATACAATCGGCAAATACTATAACTAATATTGTAAACAGGAACTGAGATGTACCATCCCCAATTGTTTAATTTGCTACCACCAACACTCCGAGAAATCCCTGAAATAAATATAGCGAAAAATAAAATTAAAAACTGGATACTTCATGGCATGCTTCAACCAACCATGTACATATTTTTGAGAGGAAATGTTATGATATGTGTAAAGCTTTTTGTTTTTTTAGTTATTTTATTATTATAATTTTTACTATTTTTAAAATATTTATTTAACTGCTAGACATGAAGATGTACCTTTAGGTACTTCGGGATTGTATCAAAAAGTCAATAATGTAATTTTTCTTTTAAAACCTAAATAAACAATGATTGATTTATTATTATTATTATTATTATTATTAGCACCGCGTCTTACTACCCGTTCGGGCTATACGCACTTACGCTAATGTGTAATGGTAGGGTGATTGTGAGATGAAATGGAGGACCTACAGTTTAACGTGGAATCCGAACCACGGTGGAGGCCTGGCATTCCCCACATTCACAAGATGTCTTGTCAGAGGTGAAGGAAGGGTTTGGCAATCAGATAAATCTGTTCCGGGACCGAGGATTGAACCCCGGACCTCCAGCACATAAGTCTGTCACCTTACCCCTATACCGCCAGGTCACCTAGAAATTATACCTCCCTCCCTATCCACTGATCCACGTGGGCGAGGTGGGGTAGCGGGATGTTCACACGTTATTGTCAATGAAGCCGGGAACGTGAAGGAATGCGCAATAAATAACGTGTCGTCAAGTCTAGTGAACACGCGCGCGCGCATCCCCCCCTTTTTTTGGGTTGATATTGAAGTTGGGTTTGAGGGGGGGGGGGGGTTACTTCCCCGAGCAAGTGACGAGTTTGCTTATTATAACGCGTTCATGCTAAGAGCGAGCGTTTAATAAAACGAGATTAGTTCGATACGTTTATACTGGGCTTAAGAAGCAGACGGAAAGAGGAGCTTAGGGAGAAGAAAGATTTAAATACTAGATGACTTTAATAAAATGAGAACATTCTGGGAGCCGAAAGAAGAGGCCGATAGGACAGGGTGCATTTGTGGCCTAAGTTTCACTGACGAAAAGAATGTACCTGTCATAAGACAGAACACTTAACAATAACAGTAAAATAGAAGACACTTTGAAGATAGGTACAGCTACACTGAATATCACCTTTGAGAGAACTGAAGGTATAACATGGAGTAGAGAGCTTTGTCTTTCTCTCGGTTACTGTTATTATTATTATTAGCACCGCGTCTTACTACCCGTTCGGGTTATACGCACTTACGCTAATGTGTAATGGTAGGGTGATTGTGAGATGAAATGAAGGACCTACAGTTTAACGTGGAATCCGAACCACGGTGGAGGCCTGGCATTCCCCACATTCACAAGATGTCTTGTCAGAGGTGAAGGAAGGGTTTGGTAATCAGATAAATTTGTGCCGGGACCGGGGATTGAACCCCGGCCGCCAGCACAGAAGTCCGACACCCTTACCCCTAGACCGCCATGTCACCCGGTTACTGTTAACAAAACTATTTGCTAGAGGAAAGATGGATCTAGGGCTCTTTATCATAAAGCCTAGTCTCCTAGCTTTACAAGTATGATTGAAAAGTCGTTGAAAATTAGCTAGTGTCATATTTTCACACATCATTTATATTAATAAAACTCAAACTAGAGGATTAAAGAGCTCTCTTGGAATCCTTAGATTTTATCTTGGCGTGAACAATATTTTGAAATAACGCTTCGTAGAGCTAAATATTGCGTCACTGCGCGCGGCAGTTTTTCGCATACCAAGGCGGTCCCCTTGACGTAATTTATTTATAGATAGCTCACATCCGTGGTCGCATGTTCTCAGGCGTCACTCTCGTATTCAACTGGATTGTCGGTGACATAGAGATTGGGGTTTGAATCCCGATGAGGTGCACTGTGTGAAATGTTTTCTTATCCTCTCTCCACACTAATTTGGGTGAACTTACCCTAAATTCCTTTCATAATCCTTTGTCTTACTCTACGTCCGGGCTTTTCACATTTTTAATTACAATAATGGGGCATTTATGTGAAGAGAAACTGATAAAATATCTAGAGAAAACCACCCTCTGTTTATACGGCCGGGATGTGAACTCCGACCTTCCCTCATCAGTGAACCTGACTAGATGACTCCGACATGTACATACAACTGCCCACCAACTAGGGTATGCTGATGTCTGGTTAGAAAATACATTTTAAATACTCCAATTTTAAAAAAAAGAATAAATATGTTCATAAAATGTTTGAACTTGAAGTGAATGCAGTATACAAGCAAATGCGTGTGTGCCTTCATTTTTTTTAAATCTCCTTGGTGAGTCGGATACAATGCGAGACAGCTGACAGTCCTTCGCACTCTCATTTCCACTTACTGTCCCCCCCCCCCTTTTTTCCTCCTCTGTCTTCTTCCCTGTCAACCCCCACCTCCCCCCCAAATTCAAACCCACATCATTAAGGTCATTCGACAGTTTAACTTTTAATACACAATTTTAACGCATGCATATTTATACGCTATACTTTATAAATAACTTACACTTGCTAATTCATACTTTTCCCGCACTATTGTTAAGGTAAAGTAATTAATGTATGGGGCTGAGATTTAGTATAAATAGATATTCACATGAGGTACAGTAGCCCAATGGCTTCTTTGGTGCTGACTGACAGCTCACAGCTGACTTCTGACAGTCAACATTTAGGTATATATCTAAATTTTGACCGTCAGAAGTGACAGCTACTAAACACATGTTTTTGCAGATCATATGGTTCGGCGTAGGGATACATAATTTGGTCTGGTGACTTTTCAAAAGCCGTCAGCTGTCAGTCAGCACCAAAGAAGTCATGGGGCTACTGTATACACAATGGCGTATTTATAATAGGCTTATTTATATTAATAATAATATTAATGTATTCTTATTTTTTAGCACCACGTCTTACCTCTTGTTTAGGTTATATGCATTTGTACCAATTACACTAATGAGTTAGAGATTAGGATGGTTGAATTTAAAGGACGTGTACTAGCATTTTCGTGGAGTGGGATTGGAAAACAATTTAGGAAAAATCACCCTCATTACACCCGGTTGGAATTTGAACCCCGATCTCCTCGTCATCGGCAGTCTAGCCAGTTGCGAGATTGACGCCTTAAACCATGCGGCCACCGAGGCAGGTATCAGTATGATTAATATTTCACTGTGCACACCTCATACGAATGTCTATTTATACTAGATTTCAGCCCCATACATAAAATACTCTACCACAATGGTCACCAATTGGCGGACCGCGGTCCGCATCCGGACCGCAGACACATTTTTAAGGACCTTGATGAGATAGCGATAAATAGAAGAAATGTTGCTATTTCGATAGGCGGCGGGTAGTAAACATGGTAGGACACAAATAATAAAGTATTTATTTATCTGATTTTCATCTATTCCTACATTTAGAGGGTAGTTGTCAATAATAAAGTAGTAGAGTAGCTAAAAGGAAAGAAAATCGCGTTTTTGAATTAGTATAGTTACTGTTAGTTTTGCTGGACCACGTAAAAGTATGTCGAGTTTTTAAAACGGACCTTTATCAACAAATAATTGAGGAACCCCTGCTCTATCGTAACAATGGCACACAAAAAGTATATAATATCAAGTATGATCCCTTATAGCTCGTGAACTGAAATGATTTGAAATCATTGAATATATATTTATAGTTTATGCATTTGTTAAAATTACGCAGTAATTTTTTTTTATGTCGAATAACCTTAACCATAGTCAGGCCTCGTTCACAAAGGCTACGATAAGTTTTTGATGTAATAAAGAGCCTTCACACCGCCCATCTTGTATGGATGGGAAGGTTGATATGAAAGTACAGTCAAATTTCATAGGAAGAGCCCTTCAGAAAATACAAACATATTTCTACCGGTCAATTATGGTAATATTTTACTACAGTATTAGTGATTTTTTAAAATTGGTTTTGGCAAAATTAATCAAAAATATCATCTGCAGATCACATACGTCATTCGTGTTATAAGAATGCGTGAAAGTAAATTAACTTTTATTTTTTTAGCTCTCATATAAAGGTTCTTGATATGATAATTGTTATGGACTGTACGTGTTAGTACTGTGGCGTGTGTGTGTGTGTGTGTATAGTTTACCTGTCGACACAGTCACGTGACATGTGTCGTGTTCTCTCGTGTTAATAACGGCAAGAGTGTTTTTTTTAAATTGATTAGATTTCAGATTGTACACCTATAAAAAATGACATTCGAGAACATGTTATTAAAATATATATATATATATATAAATATTTTAATAACATGTTCTCGAATGTCATTAATCCGATGTGGGCTAGAAATTAACAAAAAATTACGAATACAGACTGCATATATATAGCCCACATCGGTGGGCACGCGGACTAAACGTCAAACTAATCAAATATGGTTTGTAGTTTACCTGAGTGGTCGGGGTTTTATTCTCGGGTTGGTGTACTGAGTTTTTTTCCTCCTAAATGCTTTTACTAGTTTCCCTCACGCAAATGTGGAAACATTTACTTCTAAATTTGCTCATCCCTACTCCCTTAGTGTCATATTTATGCGGATAACACTAATGGGATACTAAGGCAAGGTGAAAAAACCCACCATAAATAGCAACCAGACTCCTGTGCGTGGTCTGGCATCGAACCCCAGCCTTCTTAGTCACTGGTATTGGCATTGACAGCCGTCTTGCCGGTAAATTCATGGCTGTCAAATGATACAAAATGATTTTTTTTATCACCCCTTTTTACTACCTGTCCAGGTTATACACATATATCACAATTACTCTAATGGGTTAAGGGTGCTTTTGCGAATAAGGTTAGAAGGAAACCATTTAAGAAAAACCACCTGAGAAGACTCAACCAGAATTCGAACCCCGATATCCCGTCTTGAGCAGGCCAGTCTAACACGATAGTGATGCCAGTCAAGACGGCTCTTTTGAATCAATTGGCAGCGTTAAGCATATTTTGCAATAGAACCATTTACAGTCAAATTTGTGGAAAGTATTATGAATTGTTTTCATTGACGTGCAATTTCTAAACAATAATCTAGCACTTAGACCTAATATAACTACATACTAAGTTATTCTAAGATAAAAAATTGGCGTGTGTACTTATGTACGCGGGTGAGAAGTTATACTTCTTTGGCATCATTAAATAATACATACGGATAGTTAACCTCAATTATATTGGAGCACTTGAAAAAGTCTATAAGCACAATTTTTTTCACTAATATTTACGAATAGTAAATAATATTAATCAAAATATTCAATTTACATCACTAGTGAATATAATTTATTAGCAAATATATAATTCGCACTTGTATGAAACTAAAACACGTGTTGTGAATGTAGAAACTAGAAACATGTGGATAAATATTATATATATGAAAACAGTGATCAAAGGCGACGAGCGTACCAACATGCGCGACTAACAGAGGTTCTATTTCTATTTTGTTGGTAGCTCTTTTTTTTTCGAGACTTAATGAGCGGTTTAGCTTCAACCTGTTACTTTAGTGTTACAGTGATGCGCGCGCATCTTAAAATTTCACTCTCATATTTTTTTCATAACGCGCCTAAATAAGTATAACTTCAAAAATCAAGCACTTAACACTTAGCTGTACATACATGAATTATAAAAATCATGGTAGTAGCCAATAAATATAACCTGACATGGGAATCGAACCCGGCAGAAAATCCGAACTAAATAATTTCAAAGTATTGTGTTGTACATTTTTTTAAATCAACCGCGTATTATTACCCATTCGGGCTATACATATATGTCATGAACTAATTATGCTAAAGTGTTAGGTAAATATTGAATTTAAAAGAAAGTGTACCCGTATTTACGTAATGAAAGAGTGTAATACAATTTAGGAAAATCCATCCTCATTATACTGAACCGGAATTTGAGACCCGATCTCCCCGTCATCAAAAGATCAGTTTATTTCGAAGCGTAGTTATAAAAACTTAAGAATTAATGCTCTAAATTATACCTTTTATGTTTACATCATGGTCTAAGATTCAGGATTCTTAGGCAAAATAAAGATAACAGTATGGATGTACTTGAAATAGTGTATTCGGCCTTCTCTATAAAATAAGGTAAACCTATGTCTCAAGCATGTAAACATTAATATACCCCTTATTTGAATAAACACTGGTAACATTTTGTAACTCTACTTTTAGGTGTTTATTAACTGTTAACCATCAGTTACACTGCTAACCAGTATTCTTGTTTAACGGCGCATGCTGTGGACAACTTATTATTATTTAGTTAATGCTCAGCTCGGTTATCTTGAAACAGATCAGTCCTGGTTTTTAAAATAATTACGGCCTCTTTTTATTATTATCCAACAGTAATATTTACACCTTGAATTGATGACCATCTTGTGTATGAACATCTGCCTACCCCGAGGGGCAACAAATTTGCAAATTTTGAGTCGCGAATCGGATAGTAAGCCTATGTTATTATTTATTACTTTCAAGGATAAACTCTCGATATATATGCTAAGAAATATAAACCAAGTAATTAAAATAATTACTATCCGTATGTAACTGGATTTAATCATCTATACACATGTAACATACAGGGTGACAAATGAAGAACTGGATCTGAACACATCCTTAGGAAGAACTGTCTTCTGCACGACGTCATAGAAGAAAAAGGTTGAGGGAAAGAGGAGCTTAGGAAGGAGGAGGATTCAAATATTGGATAACTTGAAGGAAAGGAGAAAATTCTAATAGCTGAAGGAAAAGACAGAAATAAGAAAGGGTGCATTGGCGGTCTAAGTTCAGTGATAAAAGGAATGGACCTGTCGTAAGACAGAAGACCTAATAATAACGTACACACGATTTACCTCTCAGAATAATATATTGTTATAATTAACTATTAAATGATAATGACACCATGTAAAAGACTTTCTCTACGTAAATAAATAGGTTAAGATTTCAAATGATGGATTAGGCAAATATGAATTTGTAGGAGGTATTTCGTTGTTTTTTTCTTAGCGCCTCGTATATTTGTCTGTTGGGTCTATCTTTATTTAAGTACATCTATGGGGTAGAGAGGGGAGAGGTGGATTTGATAGAAAATGTATCCACAGTTGCATGGAGGGAGCTTGGGAAACTGTTTTTTTTCCTGCTGAAATTCAATCTCTGACCTTCCCCCGGGTCTTGTTAAACCATACTAGACGTTCCCAATAATGTGTAATGTGGGTTATTCGTTTAGGGTAGAGTATTCTAATTTAATATATCCTATGGTTCTTACTTAGTGTTCAGTTAATTCGATCGCCCCCTTTTTTACTTTAAATTACACTGCCATATTTTACATGATGTATTAGGCAAACATATAATGGTAGGAGGTCTTCCCAAATAATTATTTAACGCTACTGATATCCAATTCTAGCTCCTGGCTTCACAAATATAAAATATTATATGAAGAAAGACCAAAATAGAAATACATATTTTAGCAAAAATAATGATCGTGTATTTACAAAACTATGTTAGGGGGAGACATTTTATTAAAATAGCTTACTTTTTGAAGTTATAACCCCCCCTATCCCCGTCGCTTCCTTCCATCAAAAGTTTGTGCCGGTACCTTATTTTGGATATCTCTGCTTCTAGTTCTGCATCAAACCGCAAACAATTCTCTTTTCTTATCAGGACATCTCCTGAAAGTTTGGCAACCGGCTTTATGGCGCGCGTGAGTTGCCGTTTGTCTACAAACCGGCGCACAGTGCTGCCAACCTAATTACAGTACACTCTGAATGTAGCTGAAACAGCGGTGTAGAGCAGTCAATCAGTCCCCCACGGATGAAACATTTTCAATTTCGACGTTAATTTCCCTTTTGTTAACTGCAAAGCGCGTGCGGCAGCCGCTTGTAACTATCTATCAGGATGTATGTATTATTCATGCGTACATACGCATATACAAGAATCGTTTAAATGAATGTCGGTTCCTTTGCTTAGTGGTTGGCGGAGCCGACTAATATTCTAGAGAGTCGCTGATTCAATCCCAGTCAGATTTTTCTTTATTTCGCTTTCTCTTGATATGTATACCAATTAAACCGCTAACTAACCCTAGATTCAAAATATATAATATCCTGTGATTATATAAAATATACTAGCTTTGCTCGTTGGGGGCTCCACCCCCCAAACTCCCCCGTGAGTTTTTTTTTTTTGCAAGTGGATGTAAACTAATGTAATTCCAGAGCCTTTTTTGATAGGTCTTACCGTTTAGCCCCAAGAGACCTCCAAAGAAAGGTCCGCTCCGACTTTGAAGTTACTAAACCATTTTGAATCTTTTTCGGGGGTTAAAAATTACATTTTTTAACTTTTTGGAATTTTTCCGTCGGTTACAGGCTAGAAGCTATAAGTTTTCCAAATTTCAAAGCGGGTAAACATTAATGTCAGTGAGTGAGTCAGCTGTGTGGCTTTATAGTAGTATACTAATTTATACATACATTATACGTTTTGACTCTAGGGTGAATTAATTGCATAATGTTGGAGTAACCCTCTTCGGTGGCCGAATGGCCTAAGGCGCCCTACTCTCGTAATATACTAGACTGCCAATGATGGTGAAATCGTGGTTCAATATCGGTCGAGGGTACTAAGGGTGTTTTTCCCTAAATTGTTTGCCAATCTCTACGCAAATACGGGCTACACTTTATCTAAATTCAATCTTCCTCATCCCTAGCCCACACACCTATTTAATACATAAGCGTGTAAGCCAAATGGGTAGTAAGACGTGGTTCTAAAAAAAATAGGTTGATTTCTTACGTTGACGCCTCTTTTTATGAAGCTGCTGATGACGTCTCCATTTTTTCCCTCCATTTGATTTGTTTACCTTAAGATGTGTAATTATTGTCCCCATTTAATTTTTTTTGTTCGAATCCAGGTTGTTGATGATTTAATCGATTGTGGCTCGAAGTGCTAATGATTTAGGTATGAAAAAGATTGAATTCAGAGGAAGTGTGTGGAGGTAAAGTGGAAAACCACTTATGAGATATCACCTTAAGTACACCTGATTGAGATTTTAACACCGATCTTCACATCATCAACAATCCCTTTCTATTGAGAGAGTGACGTCATAGATCAGGGGGTCTGAAACTTTTTTGGTCCCCGGTTGACTAAAAATCTATAAAAGAACCAGCGATCACCCATCGTTTCTCTACCATATTTTTGCTTTTTTTGTTTTGTCTCTCTTTATTAAATAATTGTGTCCCCTCCTTTAAATAAAATGTATATTTTCATATTTAATATTTAACTATTTAATTTTACTATAATATTATGTATTATGATCATTCAAGTTAAATTTTGTTATGCTCAAAATTTTAAGTACTTGATATTGTTGCGAGTTTAATGACGATCTAGTTTTTCTTACGCGATCGACTGATAATTTCCGTGAGACCTACTGGTTCGGCGACCTCTTCCTTAGATCATTTCACCCCAGAAGTGGGTTCACAAGGGATTCATCGTCTTGGGTTTCCCCTCCTCTCTCCAATCTTTTGCAGGGGGCATTATACCTAACTCTACCCACCCTCCCTCAAGTTTACAACTACCACTCCTATTCCAAAGCAACTCCAATATTTTCTGTTTTAAAATATTTTTTCTTACCTCCGAATCATGATTTTGTTTTTAGCCCGTCGCAAAAAAAAAAAAAGAAGACAGTAGCTTGTGCCACTGTTGCTCTCAGCTGCCACGTTAACCAGAGCAGACTGGAGAAGACAAGGACAAAAGACAACTACAGTAGACACTAGACAGAGAACGTCTCGTTAACTAGACTGGTTTCTACGATTTGGGGGGGGG
>CABFVX010000326.1:111051-127381 GCA_902151425.1 Timema shepardi
CCTCACATACTTTTACCTAAAAATAGAGACATTTACCAAAAACTTGTAAGGTTAATGAAACGAAATAATATAACCTACATTGTTACAGAAACACTCCATCACACGGGGCATAAATGCACTGTTCCAGAAACATTGAGAAAAGAGGAACATTTATGTCCACTTAAGAGCATAACGATTAATTTCAATTTAATAATAATAATATTATTATTTAGCACCGCGTCTTACTACCCGTTCGGGTTATACGCTTTAAGTACTAATTACTCTAATTGATTAGGAACTGGTGAGGTTGAATTATAGGAAATGAACCCGCATTTGCGTGCAGGGAGAGTGGAAAACCATTTAGGAAAAACCACCCCCAGTCCACCCGACCGAGATTCGAACCTCGATCTCCCCATCCTCAGCAGTCGAGCTCAACACGACAAGCGCGTTAGCCAACTACGCCACAGAGGCGGGTCAAACATATATTGAAGAATCATAATAGACTCTACCATAAAATATGAGTGACTATCAACATTTTTATGAGGAATAAATTAAATTTTCAAAATAAAATATAGCCTATGTTACTCGCTGATAATGTAGCTATATATTGGTGAAAGAATTTTTCAAATAGGTCCAGTAGTTTTTGGGTTTATCTATTACAAACAAAAAAATCAAATCTTTCCTCTTTATAATATTAGTGTAGATTCATAGCCCTTATCGTTCGTTGTTTATTTCTCGCCCTTACACAGTCATGGCAAGATATGGCAATAGATCGATATGAATATATCGATATTTTTGTGAATAGATTGGTATTTTCTTATATCAATATATCATGCCATGCCATGGCGTCGATTTTTGGTATACCACGTCTTACTGACCATGCGGGCTATAATCACGCTAATGTGTCAAGGATAATGAAGGTTGAATTTCGATCAGGTATGCCCGCATTAGCGTGAAGGGAGACTGGAAAGCCATTTAGGAAAAACTCTCATTTCACACCCGACCGGTTTTCGAAACCCAATCTCCCTGTCGTCAGCATTCTAGTTCGTTGCGAGAGTGACGCCTTAGACCATTCAACCGCTGAAGCGGGTCACTTGATATTAAAATAAATAAATACAAAGTTACACACATTTAAAGAGCTCCCAAATTAACCATTCGTATAAAAGCACAAATTTAATAGCCTCGAAACTTTTAATGTGAGACCACTTAAATGAATAAAATCGCTGCCTCCAGCTTCCATAAAGAAAACCTCCAAATAGCTTCTAAAGGCATTTAATATTCATACATTCTCTTGGCTCCCGGCAGTAAAGGGTCGTTCCCCCCCTTAACTCCAGAACCCCCTCTATTTCCCCACAAATAAATTTCATTTTTACTACAGCCTTGACCATAATATGCTCAATCCAATATCAATTTTCGGGTGCGCCACTGATCCCCAAGAATAAGGTATAGTTTAAAGAAACATATCAGCATTTGGGAGGATACATAGATAAAATACGACCAGCTGGGATTCGAACCCCCCTGCCCTCACACGTCATTGTAAAACTAGACTAGGTGAACCTGAACATTTAATCAACGTGCCCACCGATTTGTGGTCTAATTATATACACGTCAAGACCAGCCGGAGTCGAACCAGACTCTCCTAGACTTGTGGTTGACTACTCTGGTTACTTAACCGTGGGGACTAAAGGGCCCTTCATTATCGCTTGCGGTTTAAGTGGCGTTGCCAATCTACAGTCCAATTTTCATAGGAAAGGGCTTATCTCACTGCTAAAATATTGACTACATCTATTTTAACACGTTAAGTAATTATATCGGCAAACGTCTCCAATAAAAATAAAATACTCTAATGAAATAGTAAAATGCTATCAATTTTGGCGGCAAAAAAAAGAGTTGAATATCCTTTCAATTAAAATTGTTCTGTATATACACTTTTTACGACGGTAACCTGTTCTCGCCACTAGGAGCTCTGCCAGTGTAGACACATTGTTTACAATGGTCGCTTGCTCTCGCCACTAGGAGATCTGCCAGTGTAGACACATTGTTTACAATGGTCGCCTCTTCTCGTCACTAGGAGCTCTGCCAGTGTCGACACATTAGACACATTGTTTACAATGGTCGCTTGCTCTCGCCACTAGGAGATCTGCCAGTGTAGACACATTGTTTACAATGGTCGCCTCTTCTCGTCACTAGGAGATCTGCCAGTGTAGACACATTGTTTACAATGGTCGCCTCTTCTCGACACTAGAAGCTCTGCCAGTGTAGACACATTGTTTACAATGGTCGCCTGTTCTCGCCACTAGGAGCTCTGCCAGTGTAGACACATTGTTTACAATGGTCGCCTCTTCTCGCCACTAGGAGCTCTGCCAGTGTAGACACATTGTTTACAATGGTCGCCTGTTCTCGACACTAGAA
Organism: Timema shepardi; assembly: GCA_902151425.1. Classification (NCBI taxonomy): domain Eukaryota; kingdom Metazoa; phylum Arthropoda; class Insecta; order Phasmatodea; family Timematidae; genus Timema; species Timema shepardi. The sequence continues at coordinate 113,443 of CABFVX010000326.1, forward strand.
GCTCTGCCAGTGTAGACACATTGTTTACAATGGTCGCCTCTTCTCGCCACTAGGAGCTCTGCCAGTGTAGACACATTGTTTACAATGGTCGCCTGTTCTCGCCACTAGGAGCTCTGCCAGTGTAGACACATTGTTTACAATGGTCGCCTGTTCTCGACACTAGAAGCTCTGCCAGTGTAGACACATTGTTTACAATGGTCGCCTCTTCTCGCCACTAGGAGCTCTGCCAGTGTAGACACATTGTTTACAATGGTCGCCTGTTCTCGCCACTAGGAGCTCTGCCAGTGTAGACACATTGTTTACAATGGTCGCCGGTTCTCGCCACTAGAAGCTCTGCCAGTGTAGACACATTGTTTACAATGGTCGCCTCTTCTCGCCACTAGGAGCTCTGCCAGTGTAGACACATTGTTTACAATGGTCGCCTGTTCTCGCCACTAGGAGCTCTGCCAGTGTAGACACATTGTTTACAATGGTCGCCGGTTCTCGACACTAGAAGCTCTGCCAGTGTAGACACATTGTTTACAATGGTCGCCTCTTCTCGCCACTAGGAGCTCTGCCAGTGTAGATACATTGTTTACAATGGTCGCCTGTTCTCGACACTAGAAGCTATGCCAGTGTAGACACATTGTTTACAATGGTCACCTCTTCTCGTCACTAGTAGCTCTGCCAGTGTAGACACATTGTTTACAATGGTCGCCTGTTCTCGCCACTAGGAGCTCTGCCAGTGTAGACACATTGTTTACAATGGTCGCCTGTTCTCGCCACTAGGAGCTCTGCCAGTGTAGACACATTGTTTACAATGGTCGCCGGTTCTCGACACTAGAAGCTCTGCCAGTGTAGACACATTGTTTACAATGGTCGCCTCTTCTCGCCACTAGGAGCTCTGCCAGTGTAGATACATTGTTTACAATGGTCGCCTGTTCTCGACACTAGAAGCTATGCCAGTGTAGACACATTGTTTACAATGGTCACCTCTTCTCGTCACTAGGAGCTCTGCCAGTGTAGACACATTGTTTACAATGGTCGCCTCTTCTCGCCACTAGGAGCTCTGCCAGTTTAGATACATTGTTTACAATGGTTGCCTGTTCTCGCCACTAGGAGCTCTGGCAATGTAGACAAACTGTAAACCATTCAACTATTCCGTCAGGAAGAATGAAGGCGTTTTTTTTTCTCTCCTCTGCCTCGTTAAATTTGACAGAAGACCTCATAATTTATTAACACACTGACGAAACAAACCTTTATGGAAATGAGTGACTATCAGATGGAAAAACCTTATGTCAATTTGCATATTTTCTTCACCAAACAATTAATTAATAAATAAACAAGGATGATGTTTGGAGGTAAACGGGAAGAGGTGTATCTGTGCAAACCTCGTGTAAGAATGTTATAGAAAGTGCAGTTTAAAAAATACAAACTTTATATTTATTTTTGAGTCCATCGTTAATACATAATTATTAACATACTATTAGTATTATTTTATTGGATTCAAAAGTTAGAGCTGTAGATCTCATAAATTGACATATTAATATATAAAAATAGTTTTAATAACTTATTGTGATTATAATATTCAGTCCTTCCTACCGCGATATTTATGTACAATCCAATTTTCATAAGGAAAGACCGTTAGATAATACAAAACACACATTTTTCGGCCAAAAATTGATAACATCTTACTCTTTTATTAGCGTTATTTTATAAGTATTGATAATATCTATCAAATTAACAACTGTAGATCAAATTAATTGACGTATGAATACGTTAAAGTAGCTTTAGGATCTATTTTTAGCCGTTGACTAGATTTCTTCCTACGAAAATTGGGCTGTAGCACACACTACAGATATGTTTAAATTTCTAGAGTGATATATTGAAGATGAATCGTTTTGCTGGACAAGCCCCGCAGATGCTTAGAAAGTATTTTTATTTTGATTGAATGGTTTGAACACCTAACAAATATGTCTCCAACATTTTATTTCGAAAACATACGTATGTACAAAATTTAGTTTATCATTGTAAAAATAGTACAAAGTAGGGAAATATATAATCTGGTGATAACACACACACGCAAAGATCAAAATACTATAGCTAAAATGTTCACCTGCACCTGTGGTCACACGGTTTCAAGGCGTCATTCTCACCATGGACTGCCCAAGATTGAGGTTCGAATCTCGGTCGGGTGTAGGCTACTGAGGGTGGTTTTCCACTCTCCTTTCGCGTGAATGTGGATACATTTCCTATAAATATAATCTTCCTAATCCCTAAAATCGTTAGCGTAATTAGTACATAAGCGTGTAACCCGATCGGATGTAAGACGCGGTGCTAAAAAAACCAACTTATTACTGTATTAAACTCATTTCCTCTCCCCAATAAAGGAAAATACAATAAAAATAGTACAGCTAGTTTATCTCTTGGTAATATATTCTCCTGGTGTAATTCCTGCGCTCACTATTTCTACAAGAAGTTCATCTCCAATAATATTCGTGGTTCCTCCAGTAATATATTCTCCTGGTGTAATTCCCGCGCTCAATATTTCTTCTCGTAGCTCATGTTCAATAATATACTTTCCTATGGTGTATAATGTTTTCATGCCCCCTATACATGTCGTACTTTCTAAACGCATTGCTGATGTGTGTTTGTGTGAACGTTAGTATGACTCATACTCTGTTTTTAACGACCCTTTTCTTGGGTTTTTTTAATCCCACATCCCTTCGTCACTGAAACGGGAGCTTTTTTTTTGTTTTTTAGATTTGTCTTCTTATTTCTCGAAGAAGTTTGAAGTATCTCTGTAACTGAGTTCCATTTCTTGTTTCATGACAGGCTTTATATATATGTATATATTTAATATCGGGGAGTAAAAGGGGTGAGAAGCGAGCTCAGAATGGTTGGGGCGTGGTTTTGTGGGGCTTGGAGGGAGGGGGGGGGTAGAGGGTGACGTTATTAACAAATGCCTTTGTCACTGCCTGATCCCTGCTCGTTAAGTTCCAAAGATAATGTTTTTTTTATAACCTCCTTTATTTTATTTTAAGAAATTGGGAAAGTCACTTGATTGGACTAGTCGATTTGTTCATTCTAAAATGTTATAAGAACATTAAGAGACACCCGCATCAATGAGAACGAAACGTAACATAGATTTAATATTAAATTCTCCAAATTTATAGGGTTCACGTTCCAATTGTCAAATATTGTCGGCTCCACTTTCAAGGCGAGGGAAAGATGTTTTTTTTATGATCCTGCTGTAAGAAAAAAAGCAATATATTTTGAAAAGAATGTCTTACAAAGAGCCCTTCTCGGTATATATTGTGAATGGAACACTGGTTTTTTAAGTGAAAACAGGAGAAATTTCGATAATCAAGGTATGGAGGAACAATAGGTACTCCGATTGAGCTGTCAATAATCAAGGTATGGAGGAACAATAGGTACTCCGATTGAGCTGTCGATAATCAAGGTATGGAGGAACAATAGGTACTCCGATTGAGCTGTCGATAATCAAGGTATGGAGGAACAATAGGTACTCAGACTGAGCTGTCGATAATCAAGGTATGGAGGAACAATAGGTACTCAGACTGAGCTGTCGATCGTCAAGGTATGGAGGAACAATAGGTACTCACTGAGCTGTCGATAATCAAGGTATGGAGGAACAATAGGCATTCAGACTGAGCTGTCGATAATCAAGGTATGGAGGAACAATAGGTACTCCAACTGAGCTGCCATTAATAAAGGAATGGAGGAACAATAGGTACTCCAACTGAGATGTCGATAATAAAGGTATGGAGGAACAATAGGTACTCCGACTGAGCTGTCGATAATCAAGGTATGGAGGAACAATAGGTACTCAGACTGAGCTGTCGATAATAAAGGTATGGAGGAATAATAGTTACTATGACTGAGCTGTCGATAATCAAGGTATGGAGGAACAATAGGTACTCTGACTGAGCTGTTGATAATCAAGGTATGGAGGAACAATGGGTACTCCAACTGAGCTGTCGATAATAAAGGTATGGAGGAACAATAGGTACTCCAACTGAGCTGTCGATAATCAAGGTATGGAGGAACAATAGGTACTCTGACTGAGCTGTCGATAATCAAGGTATGGAGGAACAATAGGTACTCTGACTGAGCTGTTGATAATCAAGGTATGGAGGAACAATAGGTACTCCAACTGAGCTGCCATTAATAAAGGTATGGAGGAACAATAGGTACTCCAACTGAGATGTCGATAATAAAGGTATGGAGGAACAATAGGTACTCCGACTGAGCTGTCGATAATAATAGGTACTCCAACTGAGCTGTCATTAATAAAGATATGGAGGAACAATAGGTACTCCGACTGAGCTGTCGATAATCAAGGTATGGAGGAACAATAGTTACTCAGACTGAGCTGTCGATAATCAAGTTATGGAGGAACAATAGGTACTCCAACTGAGCTGTCATTAATAAAGATATGGAGGAACAATAGGTACTCCAACTGAGCTGTTGATAATCAAGGTATGGAGGAACAATAGGTACTCCGACTGAGCTGTCGATAATCAAGGTATGGAGGAACTATTGATACTCCACCTATGTTTGTAATAGTAAATATAGAGGGGCGGAGGTGTGAACGTCATGATCATGTTTATAGTAAAATAAGTAAGATATGTTTCAATAAACACACCAACATATATTATTGTCATATTTATTTATATAAGTTACCTTGTTGGTAGGATACATACATTCCATTTGTTCCTAGGAATAATAGCTAGGAAAGTTAATATATTAATCACAATCATTAATGTATTAATCACAACTTGTGAATGTGTGGAATCCCAGGCCTCCACCATGGTTCGGATCCCACGTTAAACTGTAGGTCCTTCATTTCATCTCACAATCACCCTATCATTACACATTAGCATAAGTGCGTATAACCCGAACGGGTAGTAAGACACGGTGATGATAATATTATAATAATAATATTTAGTGTAGTGTTTCTACAATAATGTATAGACCTATTATTTCATTTCACAAATCCTACAAGTTTTCAGTAAATGTCTATTTAAAGATAAAAGCGAGAGAAACTCTGTGTGGTGTGCCTTACCATTTATTTTTAAATTAAATAGGACCTACAAAAAAACAAACAAGATGGGTCCGTGACAAGGTCAACGTTCAAAGCAAAATGAGTTATGTTGTTTACTTGGGCTAGTAAATTACAGTAAATTGTGATTCATAGGACGTATCACTCATTACTCTTCCACTTAATTACACTTAAGTCCCTTAATTACTTAATCGCAGCACTCAGCGTTGTCTTACGCGGCACTATACAGCGCGTTCCAATGCAAATAGGGTCTTGACTCTTTTGTTAGGAATGCCAAAAATTCTTAACTTGTTTTCCTATTGGGGTTTTAAACGTGTACTTTCTAAGCACACTGGTCATCTCATTACAAGACTCACAGTATATCTTAACCTAAGACAAAGCCATATACTACACAACTATAGTAGCACCATGGCTTCTTTGGTGCTGACTGACAGCTCACAGCTGACTTCTGACGGTCAACATTTAGGTATATACCAAAATTTTGACCATCAGAAGTGACAGCTTCTAAACACATGTTTTTTTTCAGATCATATGGTTCGGCGTAGGGATACGCAATTCGGTCTGGTAACTTTTTAAAGCTGTCAACGGTCAGCTGCGAGCTGTCAGTCAGCACCAAAGAAACCATGGGGCTACTGTAGTTCTGGCTCCTAGATAAAAAGTGTCAACTATTTTCTTTTGGAATATTGAACGTGCACTTTCTAAAATAATTAGCAAACTTACAATCTGTCTTAGCCTAGGGCAATATAGCTTTCCCCCCTCTAATGTGGTTTCATTTCCTCTCGATTCTACCTTCCCCTCTAGTGTAAATAGGTACATAGCCCTGACCAACAGTAAGACGACGTTCAGACGGGTCGGATTCATCCGCGTGGATCAGCTGTCCAGAGACGTCGTGGAATCCGATCATATGGTTCGGCGTAGGGATACATCATTTGGTCTAGTAACTTTTCAAAGCCGTCAGATGACAGCTGTGAACTATCAGCCTGCACCAAAGAAGCCACGGAGCTACTGTAATAATATATATCTTTAATAAAGAGCAAACCTACCAAGTACGTTCTTTTTTTCCCCGGCGTCAGCGAATAGTCCACAATTTTTGTCCAAGCTAGTTTTTGTTCCTCTTGTTTGAATATTCTTCACATTCCATGTCCCAAATGGAAGGGCCTTTTCTCCACCTCGTCAACAAAAAGTTCTGTATCGAAACGCTCCATGATTAACTCCTCTGCCCACGTCCAAACCCCGCCGAATCCGCTCGTCAACTTTTTCATTTACGTAGCTCCTCATTCATCCTTACGAAGCTGAGTTTGACCCCGTTACAGACCCACCGCTTTGCGGAAATATCTGGACATGCCAGGGATCGAAACCGAGACCTCTGGAGCTATAACCAAGAACTTAGAATGATTTTAGTTATCTTATTGATGATTAATTGGAAATGAAATCCAAACAACTAATGGCAGTAAGAGATGAAAATTTAGGACCTACAGATGTTGATAATAACATTAAATACCGCATACCCAACGCTAGTGACGCGTCCAACCACCTGGCGCTGTAGTCGATATGTGAGAAGGATAAGAAAAGGATATGGAATCAGTATGATTGCTTCAATGGGACCAATTTAATAAGCTGAAGTCTGACACCTTAGTCCAGTCGGTAGCTTGTCTGCCTACTGAGCTAAAGAGTCCCGAGCTCGTTTCTCCAATATGGCAAAAAAACAACGACCTTAAAAAGTGAGTTGGGGGTTTCCCCCTACACAGTGATTAATTTATGGCCAGGAGGATTGTGGAAGGATGGGGGGGCTAGGTGTTGTATCTGTTTTAGATTTAAGTTAGTTTATAAGTCGTGTGCTTATAATATGTTCAGCCGGCTCAGAATTGTGTACGTTGAAAAACTCGAAAATAAAATGCAAGATTTTCCTTAAAGAAAAAAAAAGATTGAAAATTTTCTGTATCTGGGGGTGATTCATAAACCACGTGAGGCTGTTAACATGGGGAGGATGGGTCAGGATAAACATTTCAACATGCGTGGGTTGAGGGGAGGGGGAGCGTAGAACAAGTTAAGAAAGCGTTACCTGGCTAATGGATGACCCCCTTGTGTTACCTGGCTTATAGATGACCCCCCAGTGTTACCTGGTTTAGAGATGATCCCCTATTGTTACCTGGCTTATAGATGACCCCCCAGTGTTACCTGGCTTAGAGATGACCCCTATTGTTACCTGGCTTATAGATGACCCCCTTGTGGTACCTGGCTAATATATGACCCCCTAGTATTACCTGGCTTATAGATGACCCCCTATTGTTACCTGGCTTATAGATGACCCCCTAGTGTTACCTGGCTTACAGATGACCCCCTAGTGTTACCTGGCTAATAGATGACCCCCTAGTATTACCTGGATTATGGATGACCCCCTAGTGTTACCTGGCTAATAGATGACCCCCTAGTATTACCTGGATTATGGATGACCCCCTTGTGTTACCTGGCTCATGGATGACCCCCTCCCTACCTGTAAATTGCAGATATTCGTGAGTGAGGCTCCACTTCCTTGTGTCACCGCGTGTACAGGCCGGTCGGTTGTGAAAGATCCTTGACGCCACCAGCGTTGTCAAACCAGATCTGTTAGTAACCAGTCTTGTGGGATGGTCGTCAAGGGTGAATGTTACTTGTTACTTAATTATAGGCTTCGTTGAGACATGTAAATAACTCTGTTAAATTATCTCTGATTTATTGACTCTATCCGCATAGTATTTTATCATATGGTAGGGATTGCCAGCTAAGGGCACTAGTTTTGCAGTTTTTATAGAAAAAAATATATTTCGTCAAAATACATCAAATATTACTCCAGTAAAAACATAGAGTTTAATTTTCTTCGCCTATTAATCTCAACAGTATATATTTGGTTTATTCCCGAAAATGTCAAGTAGGGATTTTCCTGACGGAATGTAGTTTAAAAAAAAGTCAGCGAAAGTGTATGTGTACCTAGAATATTAAACAGGTACTTTTTAAATACAAGTAAATGATGTCCACGTGCGAATGGCAGAGTGTTTTTATTCGTCATTGGAAGAGGGGAAGTGTTTTCATCAGGTAGACAAGATTCCTCGCTGGATAAGCTACTAATTTTATTCCCTTTTTCTATTTCGTACATTGGTGTCTAAGTTTTGATAGTGCTTAGAGTACTTAGGTGTATCTGATTAATACGCAGTTCACTTCACAGAATAGATTTGAGTTCACTAAGTAGGCGAGGTCATTTTTCTGCTTCGCGTTTCACCGCCCATCCGGAATGTTCGCATAAATATTGTCTACTAATGGAGTAGGGATAATGAAGGTACCATTCATACGAAAGGCAACTGCATTTGCGAAGAGGGAAGGTGGGAAACCAGTTTCCAACCATGATTCCAAATATGATTTATTTCATACAGATTTGAGAAGGACATTTTCCCCTGTAAATTTTCAGTTTTGGAGAATATTCAGTTATTTTTCTCAGAAAAAACAAATTCATCTATTTTTTTTTCGACGCTAGTGATACTTTCAACCACCAAGTATTGAAGTAGATACGTGAACGGGTTGAGAGTACTGCTTTTTTGGAACTCATTTGATATTGTTACCGTCCTTAGGAAAAAATTAAACTGAAGTGGGAACTTAAAAAACAGGGATTCTTTAATTTAAAACGGTTGGAAAATTTGCAGGAACACTTTTTTATTTTCAGCACCGCGTCATACTACCGGTTCATATTATAAGCCTGTGTACTAACTACACTAATTGGTTGAGGTTTTGGAAAGCTTAATTTAGAGGAAATGCACCCGTATATGCGTGGAGGGAGAGTGGAAAACCATTTAAGGAAAAAACTCGTAGGGCGTTAGACCACGCGGCCACCGAAGCTGGCAGGAACAAATTAAAGACACATTCCCTCCCTCACATCCGTGCGTATGAATACATGAATGTATACATCTAGTAGCATGAAATAACTGTCAGGCAAGTGTCAATAAATTAGGGAACCATTTATAACTACTCTTGACTAAGCAGTGGCGTAGTTAGGTTCACAACGTGGAGGATCGAAATAATTGAAGAGGGTTCTTAAATAAATAATATCATCTTAAGTTTAAGTATTTGTACTCTAGTAATAAACACATTATAATGCCGCATTTGAAGAGTTTATAAATTCTTGTCTTCCCTGAATATAGTATCATAACAAACTACCTTTGTTCATTGGTGTTGCTACTAATGCTCCACTAAAAATCAGGGTCAAGCTTGGTTGTTCAAGGTCATCCAATTTCTTGAGAGGAAGATCTAAATATTAAACGACTTTGGAGTTGATCAAAGCATCTGCGTTTCTACAGTAGCCCCATGGCTTCTTTGATGCTGACTGGCAGCTTTGAAAAGTTACCAGACCAAATTATGTATCGCTACGCCGAAACATATCATCTACAAAAACATGTGTTTAGCAGCTGTCACTTCTGACGGTCAAAATTTAGGTATATACCTAAATGTTGACTGTCAGAAGTCAACTGTGAGCTGTCAGTCAGCATCAAAGAAGCCATGAGGCTACTGTACACTGCCAAAAACTAGGGATTTGCCTAATTTTTTAAACTACAAATTATATATATATATATATATATTTATTTATTTATTTATTTATTTAAGTACACCGCGTTCAGGCTAAGCTCACATAAATATACTAATTTCGCTAATGATTTAGGAATGAAGAAAGTTGAATCTAGAAGTAATGTACCCGCATTTGCGTTGGTGAGAATGGAATTAACTAATTTGCCATCGGTATCTAGTCTATTGTAAGAGCGACGCCTTAGACCACGTGGCAACCAAAGCATTTTGAAATATATTAAACGCAGTATTTATTGATTTGAGTTATTTAACGTGCACGTTCTTGACTGACTGGTTATATCAACACACGATAAGTTCTATGAGCGAGAGTGAAAGGACCTACCAATTATATGGGCGTGGTATTTCCACATACCTTCCAGGGTTCTTTTACATGGCATAATTGACTGACGGATGGCTTTACTTCCCCTCCGAAGGAAGTTGTGCAACGGATTTTAATCTCTCAATAAAAATCCGTTGACTTTGGCTGGGTCTGAACTTAGGAACATCGGGTCCTGTTAAACATTGTAGTATACTTGGGAGTAAGCGAACTCTTGTTTAATTCATACAGTACACAGTGGCGGCTTGTAGCTAAAATTAGTGGGGGTGCTACTCCAGAATTTTTTTAACCTTTGTTTTAAAATTGTGTACAAGGAAAAAAAAAACATGTATGAAAAGAAAATTTATTCAGGAACTTGAAAAAATCTTAACAAAAAAAACAAAACTTTTTTACTTACTATAACTTAAATTGTTACAGTTCAAGCTTGATCTATTCATTTAAAAATGAAATTCATTCTTCTTGTGTTAATTTGCGCTAAAAGATCAATAATTTTCTCCTTCATCTCTGGATGACAATTGAGGACCTTTTTCTCCATTGAAAGTACTGAAAGCGCATTTAGTCTTTCTGTTAAATAAAAGAACAAAAAAAAAATGAATCAAATAGAATAGCTGGGAGCAGAATAATAATCTAATTCCACACTTTATCACATTCAAGAATATGGTACACGGTTTTTAAGCACAACACACTCTGAGTAAAAAAATAACTTCCTTCCACCATCACGTCAGAGCCGGCACTGTGAAAGCAACAGTGCTCTCTCTACCTGGCAGTCCCGCCTTCCTCCCCAGTCCCCTATGTGCGCATGCGCACAACAGTCAAACACCACGTCGCTGGCCCTGTGACGCGCACAGTTCCATACAAATATGTTTGTATATTTTTCATAAACTGGGGGATGGCTATTGAAGTTCTGACACTAAGCTTAAGGAATATATATTGTTCTACAAAAATAAAGAAAGAATTAAAGAATAAAGGACTCATTATATTAAATTGTATCGATAATATAAAGTGGAAATAGGGGGTACTGCATTTCCACAGTGCCTATACACGAGCAACAACTGACAGTACATGACCAGCGAAGCTTGAAGAATGGAAAGGATCATTAGTTTATTATTATTATTATTATTATTATTAGCGCCACGTCTTACTACCCGTTCGGGTTATACGCACTTACGCTAATGTGTAATGGTAGGGTGATTGTGAGATGAAATGGAGGACCTACAGTTTAACGTGGAATCCGAACCACGGTGGAGGCCTAGCATTCCCCACATTCACAAGATGTCTTGTATGTCTTGTCAGAGGTGAAGGAAGGGTTTGGTAATCAGATAAATCTGTGCCGGGACCGAGGATTGAACCCCGGCCGCCAGCATAGAAGTGTGACACCTTACCCATAGACCGCCAGGTCACCTGGATCATTAGTTACGGATGTAGTCTGCCTTAAACTGTAAGTGAAGAATGACATTGAGCGTGGGATGAAACCTGGATAGCTCAGTGATAGAGCGTCGGCGTATTAGGTCATGGGTGCCGGGTTCGATTCCCCTGTCCAGACGTAATTTTTCACAATCTGCGACTAAAGTAGTAAACGCCTTTCCTAGTCTTCATAAAATAAAAGGTCCAGTCCACCTCATTCTAAAAAAAAGGCCTAATGACGCCACTGGCTATAAGGTCAGGGCATTGGATCCCTGTGAGTATATACGCTCCCTTTTTTTAAAAAAATGTGACTATACTCGTATGTTTCCTATTCGACTGAAAGCTCGACTCGAGGGAGACTTGAAGGTAGTTAACACATTTATTACCCTCCCCTCCCCGCGACACTGGAACTGGTATTTTTCCAGTGACAGTTATATAACGTGCTAGAAACACAAAACAAACATTTGACTAGCCCACAGAATCACGTGGGTAAACATGATACTCCCAACCAGAACTTGCCAGGAAACCTTCTTTTAACTATTGCCTGCCATCCCATCTTCACCTCACTATACTAGGGCGCACCGTGTGAGACATGCAGATATACTAGGATTCAATGTGTCAGTTATACTCACATAACATGACTGGCCCACAGAATCACGTGGGTATAAGTGACTGTGAGACCTTTAATCAGATACATCTAATTGTTGCTACCGCGCTCCAACTCACTATATAAGGGCGCACCGTTTAAACCACGCAAATATAGCCTTGTTACCGTACACGTATTTACTCAGAAAACATTATAGTCTTGTTTTGCTAGCATTCCAGAGCGCTGAATAATCCATTCCCCTCCAAAAACAGATTTTACCTTAACAAGGACCACCACTCGGTAGTGGAGCATTCAGCCGAAGGTGCCAGTCTCGTCTTGTCTGGCTTACCAATGATAAGGGGGTGGGGGGTCATGTTTGAACCCTGAGGGTAAAATTTTTCTTAACTTTACCTTTCTAATTCATACCCCATGGTGTAAAAAAAGGGGTAGTAAGAGTCAAGAACACACACACAAAATCAAGACAAGTTGTTTAGTAATTTGTACAAGCATTAAGGTCATTCGACAGTTTAATTTTTATTGTACAGTTTAACAAATGTATAGTTAAGTATAAACTATAAATAGTGATTCATTGATTTAAAATAATTACAGTTCCCGAGTTATAAGCGGTCGAACGGTTAAAAAAATTAAAAATTATAGCACCGCGTCTTACTATCCGTTCGGGTGATACGCTTAAGTACTAATTACGCTAATGGATTAGGAATGGGGAAGGCTAAATTTAGAGGAAATGAACCCACATTTGTGTGGAGGGAGAGTAGAAAACCATTTAGAAAAAAACCTTTCCCAGTTCACCCGACCGAGATTCGAACCTCGATCTCCCCGACCTTGGTAGTCTAACTCAACATGAAACCAGCGCGTTAGCTAACTACGCCATCTCCAATTGTTCTAAAATACGTTTTTATATGCCATCTGTAGTTTGATTTACTGGAATAAAGAATCCAAAAAAACACCCAAATATTTCTCCATTCAATACGTACCGTAGAACAAGTACCATTGGAGTGTGCTCCGAAACATCTGTTGTGTCATCAGCCATGACAGCTACAAAGGAAGCTTTTCTCATTTCCGTCCTTATCTCCTCATGGTATATTTGTAGCAGGCAGTCAAGTATTTCATTCAGAATGGTCCTAGAAACACCTTTGAAGACTGCACTGGTTTCTAAGTGATTCTTCAAATCTGAATCTAATTTAGATGCAAAATTTACTAATCCTCTAAATACCCCTGGATTTACTGAATCGTCTTTTTCATCATGTCCACGTAAAGGAGTTTCAAAGTTTCCACAAAAGTAAATGCAGTCTATTATTTTGGACAATATTTCACGGTTCTTTTTTTAAACTTTTATATTATGTTCATTGATTGAAAGTCTGTATACCTCACTAAGTTTCTCCTTAATATTTACGGTTCCTTAAAGTGGCAGTGAAACAACATTATCAACGTGCTTCTTTGACTTCTCATGCTTTTCAGTTTTTTCTTTAATTTTGTTTATATTTCTAAAACCATATTTTGTCCACGGTACATTACCTCCATACAGCAAACACGGTAAGCAAAACAGTGCATTTTTTACTTCACAACCGCAAAGCCAACTTTTCCGTTGGTACCATTCAGAATTAAAGCTACGAATATATTTCTTGTTGTTACTTTTGCCTGGCTGAGATATTAGAATATCAGGCGTTGAACGACCTCTTTTCTTAACTGTAACTTTCTCATGGAGAGATAGCTGTGTAAAATTAAGCTGTTGAAGTTCACTTACAGTCACAGAACTTATTTCTTGGGGATGCAAGGCTATAGTTAAAGTTTTCTGTAAAATAAAAGAACTGGAAAAAATTGAATCAAATAGAATAGCTGGAAACATAATAATAATCTAATTCTACACTTTTCTACACTTTATAACATTCAAGAATATGGTACACGGTTTTTAAGCACAACACACGCTGAGTAAAAAAAA
>CABFVX010000326.1:137472-181642 GCA_902151425.1 Timema shepardi
GGGGGGGGGGGGGGGGGGGGGGCATGGGCCCGGGTTCAGGAAAAATATGTGGTGGGGATATTTGATCATTTGTGGTGGCCGGCGCTCTTTGACTGTTTAAGGTCAATTGAGTGTCAGAGGGACCTATATAAGTGCTTTAAGGATTATTGTAAAGACAGTTTTACGACCTTGAGATGTCCGAATAAGAGTATCCATAAGAGGCTTACCAAGGGGTGCCCTCAGGGGTCGGTGAGTGGACCGGTCTTCTGGGATATTGGACTTGAGTCTGGGCTGACTGAGAGTGGAGGGTATGGTGGCCTTTTCTGATGACATTTTGGTTGTTGTGAAAGGGAATAGTAGGAAGGCCCTGGAAGATAGGTTCAATTCAGTCCTTAGAGGGCTAAACGGGTGGTGTGATAAAGTTAAGTTGCAAGTGTCGCCGGCAAAGACCATGCACATGCTGCTGAAGGGAAGGCTAGACCGAAATCCAATAATTAGGATGGGTGAGACAAGCGTGGCTAGAACCAAGGTGAACAGGTACCTGGGTGTGACGCTAAATGATAAATTAAATTTTGGGTTTCACATAGAACTAGTGAGTGAAAAAGCACTGAAGGTAATGAACAAGTTTATCAATATTGGGCAAAGAAGGTTTAATCTCCCGTTAAGAATAATAAAATTGTACCACAGTGTATTACTTGTTTCTATAGTGGCATACGGAGCAAGTGTGCGGGCCCATCAACTGAAGAAGAGCACTTACAAGAAAATCCTAAGATCGCTGCAAAGGAAAGTGCGTATAAGGTTGCCAGGCGCATACAGGACAGTATCAACAGATGCACTCTGCTTTGCACTTGGAGTCTTGCCACTTGACTTTGAGGTTAGGAGGAGAGCTGCCTTATACCGGCTTAAGAAAGAAAATATTGTGAGAGTAGAGGTACTAATAAGCCCTGGAAAGGGATAAAAGCCGGAGATAACGCAAGCCTGCTGGGAGGAAGGTGATACGGGGAGAAGGACGTTTGGGTTTTCCCCCCTATATTAGAGAGAGATTGGGGTTGTCCTTCTTGCAACCCTCCCGGAGGCTGGTCCACTTTATCACGGGGCATGGGCCGTATAAGGCGGCTCTAAATAACAAGGGACTGATGGACACGAGGCTGTGCGATTGCGGAGATGAATCCACACCGGGGCACGTGGTTATGGCCTGTGGTGATATCCTGAATTCCATAAGCGTGATTCAGGGGAAGCATGTAGCGGAAGTGCTGAGAGATAAGAAGTTGTGGTGGTTCCTCGACGCAATGGCTACGATTGCCTCAGATAGGACACGGACCGACTATATAGAACACCTGGGAAGAGAGAGAGCCAGGCAGAGGGAACTGGATAGACAAAGGGATGAAAGGGTACATGGCGGAGGGGAAGGACGGGTACTGAGACGAAGACAAACAACTTCTGGCATGGAAGAAGAAATTGAGTCAGACTCAGCGGCATCGGATGGGGGGAGGACTCAGATTCGATGCTGATAAACTGGGCCGGGTATGAGGTGCATGGGCTTGGAAATATGACAGAACCCAGGAGTAGCTAGGGTAGGTTATGACTTTAAGGTAATAGTTTGTCGGGGTTAAGTCCCTGAAGTAATGAGTAGGATAGGAAGATAGGACCTCCGACTATGCTGGTTCCCGGGGTAGGGGAATACCCCGGATGAACGACGGAAACTGTGGCCCGGCACCATAAGAGAAGATCCAGAGGAGGATGGGAGTAACCCTGAACTGGGAGGGACCTAATGGGCCCCCATTCTCAGCCGGCCGAGAGAGTGGACTGCGAGGCAGTCTACTTGTTCGGCTGGTGGAAAGGACTTCAAGGACAAAATGTAACTTATGGGTGTATGGTCAAGGTGTGAATGGTGTGATGTGGTTTTTAAGTTGGAAATTTTGTAGTAGATTGAATAATTGTAGTATATCATTGTAGTAGGTTAGAATGTTATGTTGATTTTTTGGTAGGGTGATTGTGGCGATGCTGTAGTTTTGTGGAAAGTAGGCGGAGTACCATCTCCGATAGGGCACCTCCTCGGGTGGTGGGTAGGGGGATGCACCCTTCCTTCAGGGGGCCCATGGGCTCTGATTACATGGACCCAGGTGGTCACTGGGACTCCTATAGGGAGGGGGTGCCGGGTACATCCAGGAGCGGACCAACAGGAAAGTAAGTGGTTGGACGAGTTAGCTAGTTTAGTATTTTGCTATATTTTATTTATCTCTTTTATTATATATTAACTTTCTTTTCTTTTAGTGTTTCTGTTTTATTTTTTGTGTTTAGCCAGAGTACTTAAATTAATAGTTCTTTTCTTAAGGTTAGACTTTATAGGAGTGTAATAATATACTGATAGAGTTCAGGCCAGTATTAAATAATATAGGTGACTGACTTTAATAGATCTACAGCAAAAAAAATATTTGCCTATCCCGGTAAATTAGGTAC
The DNA here is from genome assembly GCA_902151425.1 of Timema shepardi. Taxonomy (NCBI): domain Eukaryota; kingdom Metazoa; phylum Arthropoda; class Insecta; order Phasmatodea; family Timematidae; genus Timema; species Timema shepardi. The sequence goes on from CABFVX010000326.1 coordinate 139,912, forward strand.
ACATAATAATACACTCCATTAAACTAATATTTGTATATCTTTAAACACAATTCTTGGCTAGTATTTATTAATTTTTTTTTAAAAAGCTCTATATGATAATTTGAAAATTGTGCCGAGATAGGTAATTTTATTTATTTTTTGTCCCCACATCTCGGTACTCGTTTGGGTTGTACATATATGCACTAATTATGCTAATGTGGTAGAGATAAGGTTAAATTTAGAAAAAGTGTACCCTCAGTACATTCAAACCCAGATCTCCCCGTCATTGACAGTCCATTCTATTGCCAGAGTGACACCTCTGACAAAGGTGTGTCAAACTAGTTTGATCATAATGGCCTCATTGAACATTAAAAATTACCAAAGGGGGCCGTATTTAAAAATAAAATTTGTGTTGTCATCTAAAGTAAAAAGGATTACAGCTTATTATCATATTATTACTTATGCCCAAGTGATATTTATTTCTTGAGTATTTGGTTTAATTCCATGTGAGAAAACAGCTGTTAATATAATAATTATTATGTGCTGCCACAAATTCAACGTTTGTGTGTCAATCCATTGTTGAAAAAAGGGTATAGATTTATAAAAAAAAAAGTATAATCAAGTCCTCAATGTATGTTGGTTAGTAATGAGGCCCGAGGGTTTGACATTCCTACTTTAAATCATTCGCCCATCCAAGCGGGTCTGAACATGTATTGTGTAAACATAGTATATATATATATATATATATAAATATGTGCTGGAGTTTGAATTAGGGGCGTAGGTACCGAGGAAAAATGAGTAGGCTGGGCAGGGACTATTCATAATAAGTACCACTGATAAAATGAGTGGAATTTGGTCATAAAGAACAGTATTATTACTGAAGCCGAGCCCAATATTACCTTCATTAAAGCATCGCACGGAGCAGTTAAGTCCTTCCTAGACATACGTTTCAAATAGGTCACCTAGCACAAACTCTTAAAACAAAATAAGCGTGTTAACATATTCATAGTTTTATATGTTTGTTGTAATTTAATGCTTGCATTTAAAATATTACATTTTTGTTATTATTATTAGCACCGCGTCTTACTACCCGTTCGGGTTATACGCACTTACTCTAATGTGCAATGGTAGGGTGAATGCGAGATGAAATGGAGGACCTACAGTTTAACGTGGAATCCGAACCACGGTGGAGGCCTGGCATTCCCCACATTCACAAGATGTCATTGTCAGAGGTGAAGGAAGGGTTTGGTGATCAGATAAATCTGTGCCGGAACTGAGGATTGAACCCCGGCCGCCAGCACAGAAGTCTGACACCTTACCCCTAGACCACCAGGTCACCATTTCATTTTTGATTTGTCCACTTTTTATAAACAAAGTATTAACATAAGCAGTGTGCTCAGTAGCTGCAAATCTACAAACTAAAATATCCCAAATAATTAATTTTCCAGGCAACCCTAACTTATTTTTCTTGGTTGAGATTTTTAAAAAATTTATATTTCAACATGTCACAAACTACCAGCTTGCATGCATTAAAAAACAATGTGATTTATTTAATACATGTCTAAATAGCTGGTTTATATAGCTCCTACTTTTTTAAAATTGCGTCTTTATTTATTACCTGTTCAGGTTATACACATTTATGACAATCTTTCTAATGGGATACGGATGGAAGCATTTTTACGTGTAAGGAGATTGGGAAACCATTTAGGCAGAAAAAAAATCTGTACGTCTGATAAGAATTCGAACCCTGATCTCCTCGCCTTCAGCAGGTCAGTCTAACATGAGAGCCACTGAAGCAGGTTGTACACATTTAATTGCAATAATGGGCTGAGGATGAAATGGTAGAATAGAACTGTATTTAGACTGGATACCTTTTTAGGCTGTACTAAAAGTTTACATGAAAGATTTGATGTAATTATATTAAAGATAATAGGACCTGTCAGCTCCCAAACCTAGTGTACTTGACTAAAGAGGCATACCAACTTAAAATTATCTTTCTGATTAGCACACACTGATGTATTACTATAACACGACTGGAATTTGTTTTAATCTATTGCTTTGATTGCAAAGCTTCTTTAAAATTCTTAATTAAAAAATATGTACTCTCATTGACTATTTTTCTCTATGATTTAGAGGTCTAAGAGTAGCCTAGTTTGATCCTAAGTCACAGACAAATAATATATCCAGACATTCAACCTCCGGGTTAAAATGGCTACGCTCCTTTTGGCTGCTTGAGTCCTTCAACACTAGGATCACTGCGGTTAGTCCTATCATCACCCAGTAGTGACACTAGCGAAGCCCAGTGTTGAAGGATTCAATCTGGCAAATGGAGCCCGGCAAAACCCCTGTAAGGTTGAGAGCCTGTTTCTTACTTGTGTCCTAGGTCAAGCACAAACGTAAGGCCTTCCAGTTTCTGCTGGAATTGTTAATAGCCCTACTTGATACGTCACAAGAGGTGAATGAAAGGTTCACGTTGTGCCTGAATTCACGCTGCAACATTCAAACACCCCAGGTGTGCCACAGATCTGTTGGCAACCTTGTTACACAAACAGGCAATGCATTGCAATGTCTGTGACAGTTGCTGGGTAGATTATGGCCTTGAGCTGTCCTCATAGGTAAGGAGCCAACATATTGAGAACAAGAGCGTGCATGCCAGCCAATTACTCCTGCACGGCCTATCCACCTTTATGGCAACCACTCATCAAGATAGGTTCTAGCCACTCCTGAAATATGGTGGCGCCCCATCGCGCCTGGACTACAACATACACCATAAGAGATCCAACAGGGCATATTCTAATAGCACATTTAACCGGTGAAGCGACAAGATTGGTTTGTCAAACATACAGATAACAAGTAGGGTCAGGCTAAGTTGTCGCCAACTATTCCTGCCCAGACGTTAATACTGAATTATTGCTTGTGGTGTGTGGATTCTTGGAAGCCCAGTGATGGGTGTTGGGGAAAGTTAAAGACAACATCCCTCCTAGAGCTCACCAGTAAACAACACAGATATTACAAAATGTCGATTGCGACCACATGTGTGTAAAAATCATGTATCAATTTCCGCTCGTGGATGGAAGTCAAGTGTTAGCAAGAGGTTGTACTTCCTGAAGGTGATACGGGCCGAGAAGTTGTTCGTGTAAAGTTTACCAAAACACTTCAATGTCCCGCCGCTATCCGTCGGGTGCGCTCACCATTCTCATCAATATAAGAACACGCTCCTCCAAGGCTACAGTTCACATTCGGCGGAGTCAACCAGAGTGCCCACTATATTTCTTGCCGTCATTATCATTAAACTCAACATGTCTGTACATTAGATGCATCTCCACCAATTTGCGATTAAAATAAGCCTCTATGATCACAGTACTTTATGAAGAGACACAATGGACTGGCTTCAACTAGAAGTATCTGTAGGAATTAGCGTTCGACATGCGTTGGATGTCAACGATGAAATGGGCCTAGCAATACACACCCCACATTATTTATCTGCCTCTTTCTGTACACATATAGGGGTATACCGACTACCAAGAGCGAAGAGTGACGTGGACCAATAACTTGAGAACAATCGAACATATGTTCATATGGACTTTTTGTGTTGTTTTGAGGTCTACTATCCACACTAGGGATGTGAAAAACATATCAATACTTTACTAATATCTATATTTTCCTTCCAATACTAGTATTTTTTTACTCAACACTTTTTTCTGATACTTTTACTGATATTAGTACTCACACTCTGGTATTGAAAGAAACAACTTTTTTTGTGAAGTTTTTTTTTATCTTTACTCGTGCTTGGAGTAAAATGTTTACTATGGTTGAAGAAGGGTATAAAATAAATTGAAAAAATATATTACTTCACTATTAAATAACTTTCCATTGGCTAAATTTTCATAGACATTTTGAAAGCTGGCATGGTAAATACCTCTTATATACCCTCTTAGCGTAGGCCCTTGTCATACCACTCTACGTACTTATTGCAATGTCACGCAAGAAAGAGTAAAGCTTAAAACAGGAAATAATACAACAGCTTTCACCACTCTTGGGCTCTTGGGGAAGACATAATGAAGAGCTATAATACGGCCAGAATACAAGCCAAAACAAGAATGTATAATAAAAACACTTGGGTGCAGATGTAAACAACTCTGGCGTCTTTGTACTGTTAATGGCACCACTCTGGTGGTCGCTTATGACTGTGGGAGTTTCCCGACTAAAGAGTTTCAACTGTATTATTATTCAAATAAAAATCATGACGAATTTAAGATAGTAGTAACAAGACAAAGTTTAATTCACTTTTGCAACATCCTAAACATTTTGTGATTAAAATGCAGCAAATAAAAACAAATTCAAGATTGTATTTGAAATAAACAATAGATTATTTCAGTTAAATACACAATAACAATATTATTAATATTAGAGTATAAAGAAATCATCTATAAAATCACCACATAAAGTCAAAGTGAACATTAAAAAAAACTTTAGAATAAATTACAAAAGATATATATACATAAACTATTTCTAATTCATATAATTTATCTCTTTAAAGGAAAAACACTTTACTTTTTGAGATGGATGGAATAAGGTACCAAATAAAGAGATTGAAACAGAATTTTTTTTTTTTCTTTTCTAAATCTTCTTCCATGTATTTTTTATATAATTTGTTAGTCATTATTAACGTGTAAAGATCAAAACCAAGAAAAGTAAAAGAAAGCCAAGTAATTAATCAGAAAACCATTTTGAAATATGTGTTTGGAAAAAAATTGTGTTTTATTAAAACTTTAACCAAATTAACCAAAAAATCAGTATACCAAATGCACAACCAAACAAATTTAATTTGATTAATAAAATGTGCATGGAAAACATACACAACTATATCAATGTGGCAAAAAGTTTCAAGTCATGGAACTTATCTTTGGTTTATAAAAAAAAAAAGGCAAGTTTAACAATTTGGTAGCAATCGTCGGAAAAATAAACACCAAATTGCTGGAGTTGTAAATGAAAGCTTATTAGGGAATTACTTGAGTAAGTTTTAACGTTGCCCCGAAATTTCTTGAGATTTACACATTCCTGCTTAAAACCTTAGGGCAATTACACACATTTAATATTTATGAAAAAACAATCTCAACAAATGGAAGTAGGCTCCCATTATTTCTTCGTATAGATTGACATTTGGTTTTTAACTATTAGAAAAGTGCAAAAAGAGAAAAAGAAAAGGAAACACTATAAATCAGATCAACCACCAAGAAAGAACTCGACTATTACTATCATATATACAAGATAAAATGTCACCAATAAGATTTAATGAATACATTTTCAAACAATTGTCTAAATTCTGCTGCAGATATTTGAATTAAAATAGTATAAAGTGGCAAAATGGTTTTAATAAATAAAAAACTAAGCGACCAACTATTTCTTCATCGTAAATTATAAATCTTGTTTGCTATTTTGATATCTAAATTAACACAACACTTGAACAATAGTTATTAATTACAAATAATAATTTAAAGATCAAAATCGCAATCAATAAAATTAATTAATATCTAACACAATGAGGATTTTTTTTCTATTCTCTACAAACTAAAAGTCTATTATTTCAAAACTATATAATATATTACTTTTCAAATGCTTTTCTTCAGAAGTGAATGAAAATTAATATTTAAAAATGAATTTGAACTAACACATAAGTTTCCCAATAAAATACTAATTGCCACAATATGTTAGCAATTAAGTTCCCATTTCATAAGTCACCACTTGTTTCATTATTTAAAAAATACATATGCAGGAATAAAATTCATTTGGCAAACAATTTTAAAGAAACATAAACAATCAAAAGCATTTGAGGCATTTTACAAAATATAAAACAGCCTATGAGATGGTGTAGATTAGGTTAAATTCCAAGAAGAGTGCATAGTTTCAAAAACTCCAATTTTACTTTTTGGAAAATATATATAAATAAATCCAGCTTTGTCAATAAAATAATTGCTATTCTGTGCCTTTTGAACAATTTAACAAACTAATATTAATACAAACAAAGTATCAGTCATAAATGGATTCTGTGTTGTGTAGATGATAACTTGATTTATCAACTAAGTAGACAGAATTAAAAATGAAGTTGTTCAGGAAAGAGTTGGGATACAAGGTGTATATAAGCTAGTAGAGGAAGTAAAACTGAGATGGTGTGGTCATGTAATGAGGATGTTGGAGTACAGGAGAGAGCAGAGGTAACAATACTTAGATGGCATGGTCATGTAATGAGGATGTTGGAGTACATGAGATAGTAGAGGAAGCAAGACTGAGATGGTATGGTCATGTAATGAGGATGTTGGAGTACATGAGATAGTAGAGGAAGCAAGACTGAGATGGTATGGGCTTATAATGAATATGTTGGACTACATGAGATAGTAGAGGAAGCAAGACTGAGATGGTATGGTCATGTAATGAGGGTGTTGGAGTACATGAAATAGTAGAGGAAGCAAGACTGAGATGGTATGGGCATGTAATGAATATGGAACAGGCAAGAACACCAAAGGGAATAATGGAAATGAAGAATGTAGGAAAAATACCTAAGGGAGACCAAGAAAAAGATGGGAGGAAGTTTACTAAATTAATTTGACCACAGATTGGAAACATATGATGATGATCTAAGGACCAAATGTATTAACAATATAACTTTTATATATCATAAAACAGCTAACAAAAAATATTCAAACTCCTTTTCAGAATTGGAAATATTTCAAATATTTGATTTGGCTTAGAATAAAATCACATACAATACCAGTGATTGTAAAATAAATTTGATTAGATTATAATTACTATTTGAGAATGAAACTTTGCTGAAATAACTCTCCAATGCTGAAATACTAACTTTTCCTGGTTAATTTTTTTTTTGTAAAATAATGTCAACCTAATCTAATTGAATACTAACTATAATATATATGTAAAATTATAAATTAATTATGTATTATTTTCCTAAACTTAAATATAACAATTTTACACTACATTTTATAATAAAGAAAATTGATTAAATTTTACACTAAATAAATACTTATAAAATAACTCTTAATAAATGATAATGTTTGTGTTAAATAACTCTTAATAAATGATAATGTTTGTGTTAACTTATGACATCAAAAATTAAGCACACCTAAACCTAGTTTACATGAAAGCTTTTGCATACAAACATCTTGAGCATAGATCTATAAAAGGTTTTACACAAACATGCACAACCACAAACAAAATAAGGTGGCGGTTTAGAATGTAGAATAGTTTCTTGCCTTTCTTAAATGCATTTTTTTTTGTTACTGTTAAATAACTACAGATATGCATAACATCAAAATGTCAAAGGTCAAAAAATGCGAGATTCAAACGGGATATATGAAATATAGATAGGCCAAATTTGAGAATTTACACTTCAGTTTAATTTGTTCTAAATGATAGCACCAGAAACAAACACATACATATATATATTTGCTGGCACTTCAGGGTGAAAATAAGTAATTTAATTTAAACAATTTTGAAATATAAAAATTTACTTTCTTGACCTTGTAAATCTTATTTATTAAAAAATACACATACTATAACCAACACACACAAGGGTAATATTTACTCTCAACATTTTTAGCGAGAGGTTTTAACTAGTGTTTTACTCGCATAGATAATTAACATAGTCATTTTATTATCAATACTTAGTTACAAATGGTCACTTTTCTATGAAGAAAAAAGAAAAACTCAAGATTCACTTCAATAAATTTTAATGCTTAGCTGCCAACCCACAAAAGAAAAAGTTAGTAAATTATTTACCACAGAAAGTAAAGATTAGTAAAACCTTAAGATTCCATAAAACTACATTTACTGGTTGAGGTACAAAAATATCATTTGGGATACTCAGACAAGCTACTTTTATGTTTTGTAAAAAAATAACAATTAGTGTGTGCTATTTGGCTTTTTTCATTTCTAGTCGAGCACGAGTAAACTTCTCGGAAAACTCCCCATTATAGAGTGTAGCTTGAATTTAGTGTATGTATGTATGTATGTGTGTGTGTATATATATATATATATCTCATTTTAAAATTTGGCTATTTAATTTAAAATAAAATTATTAAGAGGATTAAAAAAGGGTTTTAGAATTAAAATAAGACTTATATAAAATAAAACAAAAACATCTGTGAAATTACAATTGGGTTGATAGTTTACAATAATAAAAGTACATTTTCCCACAGATAATTTGGCAAGCAGCATCCAGACAAGTAGAGAGAAGAGTAAACATATAGTCATCCATCACCAAACACACAAGACAGGCACAGAAACAGCCTTATACAACAAACTCAAACTTGCCGAGCCCATAAAGCTGTCTTGATCGAACCGGAGCTTCTATTAAATGCTTAGGCTCCAACTCAAAATTCAAGTAGTCCCATAACTGTATAATTATCATCTCGACGAACAAAGCACAAATTAAAATCGATGATACACAATTTATATAATATTGAGAGTTGTGGCAGTAAATAAATTTTATAATAATATTTGTATCCAGTGATTTAAAATAAAAAAAAAAACTATAAAATAACCAGATATATTGAAAAACTCAGCATTGTGTCTACAAAACTTGACCAATGAAATCCCCGACCTTTTCCCTGATTTCCCCTGATCATTTCCTAAAATTCCCGACTAAAAAGTATGTCACTTCCTTCTAACTCACCCCCCCCCCCTCCACCCTCGTTTTTCTATTAATAAGTTTTTAAATAATAATAATAAGTTTTAAAATTTGAATTAAAATTGTTTACTAGGAATTAAAAATATATTACACAGTTACAAACAAAAAAATGACATTATAATTTACTGATTATTGTATTTCATATTTTGAGTAAATTATCATTTTCCCAGATTTTTATTGAGATTTACCAAATTCCCGACTTATTCCCGTTTTTCCCCGATCACTTCAAATTCCCGGCTAATTCCCGTTTTCCCTGAATGGTAGACACCCTGCTTCGGGTTTCATGCACCCTTGGCGAGACATAAAATTTAAAAACTCCCAGCGCTCTCTTGTATGCAAAAATATACTATTACTATCACTTCTGACCTTCCTTTTCTTTTAATGTTATAGATTAAACATTGAAAGGAGGATATAAGGTGAAGGCTTACACACCAGAAACTGTAGACCTCAAAAACACAACAAAACCTATAATCATGTAACTTTCAGGATAAATCAGTCCCCTTTATCAGAACAACACATATAATTATGTATTTTGTCTCCTTCTTATGTTGTCGTGTTTTAATTGTGAGCTTAGAGGCCTACAATTGTCTGTCAAGTGTGTGAGCGTTCACCTTCTATCCTCTTTTCAATGTTTGGATCAATACAATCATTTGATGCCACTTTTGATCTAGTATGCTAAGAAGCTTTTAACTAAACATTAAAGTGATCTACCATTAAAAAAAACCAACTGTGTTAAAACTATAAAAGTGACTATAAATAAATCAACATTTCTCAAAAGAAATGTTCTTAGGGTTAGGTTAAATATTTTGATATTTTTTTTATTTAAAAATAGTTATTCAGTTATTTGATAGAAGTTTTTTTTAAGGAATTAAGAAACAGTAAAATTGGTTGGAAACCACGCCTGTAAAACTTTTCGCCTATGTTCTTGATGAAAAAAGCCATAAAAGTAGTCTTTGTTCGTACAAGTCACAGAAAATTCAGAGCAGTTGGCAGCTCCGTAGACGTTTTCGAATGTGTCTCGATGGAAGATATTTTACAGAAACTGTACATGATTTTGTAGAATGATTAGTCTATTATGGAAACATTTTACCAATTATTTCCCAAATTAAAGTTTTAATAAACATTACAAATAGGATAATAGGGCAAAGCCTACCTACGCACTTGCCAGAACATTGTATGTCTAAGAAATCATGGTTAGAACACAACAAAACGTATTTTATATATAAATGGGCCAAATCAGGCTCCTTTTCTGATGAAAAGAAGGGCATATGCCTCGAAAATTACTGTAATGTTTTATGTTGTGAGCTTCGAGGCCTGAATTTTTCTAGTAAATATGTAGGCCTTATCCATTATTATACTTTCAATGTTTATTATTATAAAGCCTAATGGCACTTTTTTTTTGTTTACTGTTAAAATAGAGTAAATAGTTATATATTAGTAATACTAATGCCATCATATTCTGTTCTGGTTAAGTAAGAAAGTCTACAAATACAAATTCTTGACAAATAGATATAAGATTAACAGGACAAAGAAAGCGGCCAGTCTTAACAAATAGGCATTCATGTTGCAGAATTTCACAACCAAACAGTTATGCAAACAACAGCCAAACATATTTATTTTTAGAATTAGTGTAAAGGCATGGCCATACTTGTGACCTAGACCGCAGAACACAAAGAAAAGTTACCAGCCTCAAGCTTGATAGTACGAATTTTACCAGGTATTACTAAATCGATGCTCGATCTTAACCGACATCCTGTACTATTCGAGGCATGTGTTAGTGAAATGATAATGAAATATATATCGTTAAAAGAACTAACCAATAATAACACATATTTTAAAAGTTATATTTACTCATTTAAGTATGGGACCCTCGAATTCTTAGGGATATTCGAGATTCAAGACTCAAATCCTTAATCTCCTGCACCCCCAATTTTTCAAGTGAAATTTCTCTAAGAGCTCTAATACTGGGTAATGGTGCTTCAAAACCAACATAAATATGGGAAAAAACTTAAAATCAGGAATGAATGAAGTTATTCGAGAAAGAGTGGGGGTAAAGGAAGTATATGAGGTAGTAGAGGAAGCAAGATTGAGATGGTATGGTCATGTAATGAGGATGTTTGGAGTACATGAGATAGTAGAGGAAGCAAGACTGAGATGGTATGAACATGTATTGAGGATGGAGAAGAAGAAGATGCCAAAAAAATGTGGAAATGATGCAGGAGAAATACCGCAAAGAGGGCCAAGAAAGAGATGGAAGTAACAGATAACAGAAAGTGTTCAAGTGAGAGGAGGGGGGTTGTGGAAGAAATTAGAGGAGATGGAGGCATTTTACTAAAATGACCCAGTCACAGGCTAGAAACAGTTGATGATGAATGGATTATAAGAAATAATGTTTACATTTAGTTATTATTATTAGTCTAAGTGAATTGGAGATTCAGATTCGTAAAGTAGTGGATTCAACCCAACTCTATCAAAATGGTTATATTGAAATGTTAAAAACTTGATTTCCCCCTCACCCCCCTCAACTTGTGCTGCACACATAATAATATGGAGATTTCTTGGCATGCTGGTTGAACTCGCTCGGTTCCGGCATTCAACTACACACCTGTAAAACAGAATACGTGTATGACTACCGCCTAGCGACAGTGACTTGATCATCAAAGGGAGAAACTTTTGGGTCACTTGTATAATTAACATGGCTTGACATTCCTGTGTCGTCGTCACGGCAACGAGGTCGAAAGTATGGCCGTGCTCTAAAAGTCAACTTTTAATTACAGCGATAACTTATCTTCTAAGTGCATATAACTAACAGAAGTAATTGTTTTAACAGTTTTGAGATTTGCCTTTTAACTCCAAAAATCCCTCGCCCTCTCCCTCTACCAACTCTCAAAATAGATTTAAAAAAAAAGTTTGTAGCTGTTAGATTATAGTCTTATTTTAAATATGATAAATTTTTATTTTATCAAATATCATATATTATAAATACATCAGAAATAAAACTTGTACTACGCAAACTTTTAGTTTGGGTGAATCTGAAAAGTTCTTTAGAGTAATAGGGCAAGATAAACTAATGTGAGTTTATATTATAGGTACTTTTATATATAAAAAAAACTTACACAAATTAACAACCATTTAAGAATGAATAAGATAAAAGTAAATCTGTAAAAAAGAGAATAGTGAGGTAACTACACATATTTTAGACATACTTAATTGATAAAACTAAAGAAAAAGGAAAAATCAACTACTAAGAATAAATTTGATGAAGAAAACCCACCTAGAGAAAGAGTAAAAATGTGGCAAGAGTCCAATGCACAAAGGTAACATCATCTTCCTTTCTTCTGTCTTCTATAGTAGAAGTAGTCACACACACATTTTAACACAAATATAATTTTTCGGAACAATGTGTTTCTAACAGTTTCTTTTGAAAATTCAAAATGGAGTAATCCATTGTGTTATTTGTACTTTCTTTCTTCTTCTTTGTGTTTGATAAAGGCAACAATGCCGAAATATTATGATGTTTGTGTTAAAATGTGTGTGTGACTACTTCTACTATAGAAGACAGAAGAAAGGACGATGTCACCTTTGTGCATTGGACTCTTCCCACATTTTTACTTTTTCTCTAGGTGGGCTGTCTTCATCAAATTTATTCTTAGTAGTTGATTTTTACTTTTTCTTTAGTTTTATCAATTTCCTTTATTATAAAATTATCTAGCCATTGGGCCACCTCATTTTTAAACATTAGACATACTTAATTGAAATGCTAAAGAAAAGGTATTTGTTCATTTGTTGTTTTACAACTTTTTAACAGATAATTTCAGTGCCAAAGTATTGTTTACAATTTATTTTTGAAATAGTTTATTCATAATATAATAAAGATAAGTTTGACAAGGTTGAAGTATTAGGAATAGTGTTCCTTTTATAAAATACCTTAAAAAGAAAACCGGTTTTATCATAAAGAAAATACCAAAAATCGCGTTTCATAAAAAAAATGTAATCTTGGTAATACTTTATTATAATAAAGACAGGGATAATCTATTTAATTGTCACTTTGTAAATAGTATAATTTTGTTATCGAGCGATTTGAGAATTATGAAAACATTTGAAAACAATTATTATGAAGAGCTTGTGTTGATATACCATAACAATATTAGTAAAAAAAAAGCACAATATTGTATTGATATATTTAATTTACTAAAAAAGGGGTTCTATTTGTAAATTATGTTGTACTAGACATGACAAACAAAATATCATTTATCAGTGGCACCAATCCTTAAAAACACCTTTTTTATTCAATTTTTAATATTTTCCCTTTAACCAAATGGTACATTTGTAAAGATTCAAGGGTTTGAATTTAGACTGGGAAGACAATTTAAAATTTGAATTCCAAGAAATATAGAATTCCACACATTTCTAGATAAAATTTGCATTAAAAAAAACCCTTGCTTATCGGATTTTAAACATGAACCCCTTTAGAGACCCTCAAGAGTCATTGCTACTTGATATCTTAGAGAGCTTTTAGTACAAATTTGCTGGCAATCAAAGCATAGCTTGATAATTTACTGGTTGGAGAATGTGAAAAAAACCTGTTTCCACAAAGATAGTGTTTCGACTCTTAACCAGAAATCAAACTTTAAACCTTAAAGACGGATGGAAGGGGGACACGAGAAAAGATCAGTGTTTTTGCAGTTTTAATTGCAATTTTTATGAAATGATTCTAAAAATTACAGAAAATGCACTATAAGAATAAAACGAGGAAAAATTACCACAAAATGGCATAAACTGTAAAATTATTCAATTATGAAAAAATATGCACAATAAAAGTAGTGTTTTCAATATTTGGGTGTAATAAAATGTATTTATATACAAGTAACCATTACCATTACATTAACTTTTGGGCATTGTTCATGACAAATTTTCTTTGTGAAGAAATTCAAACTATATTTCTACTTGAGAAATATTTTATTTATTCCCCAGAAAAAAATTTGTTTCTATGAAAACTGCAAAAACACTGCCCCCAGCTCACAATCCTTACCATCATACATTAAGGCAGTGATATGTAAATATATTGTAAATATCAACTACTGATAAATACCAACACTTATATAGACAAGTGTCGTTTGGTATCTCTACATATGCATGACTATCAGCTTATTAGTATTAATAATTTCTAGAATATCAGAATTATATCTATTGCTTTATCCATCATACATTGTTTATTAGCAAACATTTTTTTTTTAAACGGTAAGAATTTTTTCTTTGAGTTTTGTGGGTCAGTTCTACCACTAACAGTAATAATAATGATTTGTAAAGCACTAGTGAGGTGGGGGGAGCTCTCTCCCATCCCTGCACTACACATCGAGACCAGGGGTTGACATCCCGATCTCTACTAAATATCAAAATAAAAGTTGAATTGTTTGTTTGTTCTACATACACATCCATACATTAGTTACCTCTTAATTCTCTTTTATCATATTTTGACATGAGAAAAGCAGTCACTACGAATTAGTGAGCCCACTTAGATAACATTTTATCTCCTTCACTAACAACACTCGAGTCTTTAAAACGTTAAAACATATTGGCCCAAATTAAAAACAAAAATTACAAATAAAAATATAGGCATGCTGTTAAAAATCTGTATTCACCTAAACAAGTTATCATAAAATGGAGTGAACCTAAACAAAAACAATTCAAGAAAAGTTTAGATCCACAAAATCTCAAGGAAGAAAAAGAGCTAATAAACTGGACATTTAAAAACAATTTAAAATATATATTTTACCAGCTCTTTTTAACAATTTAAGGGGACTTTATGAACACTTAATAGGTTTATGTTTGTACAAACCCCACTTGACATTTTGTAAAATATATTCCATACTAAGAGAGTGAGTTAAAGTTCAAAGACACTGAATTGACACCTCATATGCATTTAATACATAAATAGCAAGTAGCAAGTACAAAGAATACTAATCCTACAAAATCTATGAATATAACAGAGATACCTTTCCAACAATAAGAAATGCGAAATAATTTTTGAGATAAATTTGATAGTCAATATTTTCCAAAGATAAAAATACCAATATTTAAAAAAATGTGTATTTAGGGTGAATTTTAATCTCAGATGTTCAGTCACTTGTATGAGGGAAGGGAGTCGTGGTGGCAGATGTTATTACTATTAATATTATTGTGTCAATCAAGATGAGTCTATTAAACCAAACCTTGTCACCATTCCTACAAAGAGTTTAGAGACTTGCACAGTAAATAAGAAAGAGGTGAGTAAGCTGTAAGCATATAAAACGAATTTATTAAGAAGCACCCTGCAGAAGAAACAGACAGAGAGAGTTAGGAACGAGGATGTGGGATAGGAGTGAAGTAATAAATGGAGAAAGGGTTAAGGTCACAGACTCGGAGGGTTTGGCCATGTGAAAATAATGGAAAACGTAAGAACCTCACTTTATAGACGGAAAAGGGTAGTCGGCAGGAGGTGGACCAGATAAAGGAAGATGTAGAGAATAGAGGAGAGAGCTGGAGAAATGAGATGCAAGAAGAAATGTTTCTGGACAGAGAGCGTTGGAGAGAACTTGTTCGCAAACACCCTAATATGACAATACATGCTTTAAATTCACAAATCCATGAAACTTAAGTGTTGAAAGTTTGTCAGTCAACATTTGCAGTAGCAACTTTACCAGGGATTTACATTTAGAAACTATCAAAATCAAATTTAGCAAACAAACAACCCCAAGTTGCATTATTGCTAGCTTTCCACCCCTTCTTATGTGCAAAAAATAAACAACAAATATGAAAACACAACCACAAGTTTTAAATCCCAATACCAAGAAGAAAAATGCTGGGGTCGTTCAACCAGAGCTTGCAGTGTTGACGGAGATGTCGGACTCGTAGGGCGTGAGGTTGTAGTAGACGCTGGCAAAGGAGGAACGAAGGGAGGGAGTGACTTCTTCAACGGTGGCCAAGGGGGCCTGGAGCTTGACAGACAGGCAGGCTGAGCTGGAGGAGATCTTCCTCAGGACAGTAGACATCGCACTGTCACCATGGAAACCACATTCAAATTATCAACACTTCACACAAGTCACATCCTAACTTGACATATCTAAGCAGTCTAAGCACTATCACTCTTAGAATAAAATGAGCAGTTCAGCCTGTGAGGCCTCTTGTTTATCTACTGAAAACACTTTCCCTCTTCCTCTGATTAGTTTACACACTCACCTTACTATTTGTAGCTTGTAAACATTGATTTGTTTTTTAAAAATAACATTTTTCTTGTTTCCTATTATAGATAGATGTCATATGCAACTATGGAATTTTTTAATTTGAATCCTGGTAGGAAGATTCCTACAGGCCATTTTCGTGCTTTGACCAAAGAGCCAATTTGTATTTAGATGATTTATATTTTAAAAAAATGCTTGCAAAAAAAACTAATTCAAGATAAAAATAAAAATTTTGTGACAACGTAGGGCTTTTCTTAGAATTATTTAAGAGTTTGTAGTTTTTGTTTCGATGTTATTTCTTTAAAACTCGCTGAGTATAACATAAATTCCCTAACATTTGAAATTCTATCTTGACCTGCCACACGTAGGCAGGCTACATCCTTAGATACCAAGTGGAACCACATTTTTGCAGCTATCAACGTTGTTACAGCGAATAAAGAGCATACTATGCTAGTAGCGCACTATCATAGGCTGTGGAATTGGTACACCAAACCTCATACACATATATTTCTCTAATGTCTTACTCTTCAATAAACGACTTATGTATATTAATGTATTTGTAAAAACAAATTTATTGTGATAAAATGATAGCACATGGCATTTCATCACCACCCTGTGAAAAATCAGGCAACTTAGGATGATACCTTATATTATAAAATATATTTGATTATACTTTATGAGCAAGAAAACTTTCCTAAATCCCTATGGAAGTAAGTAAATATTATTTTGAAGCCGATAGTCGGTACATTTTTTAGTGACTCGGACTCTACAGCCCTGGCACAATAGACGACTTATTCTAAGGGGGAAAGGATGATGGCGGTTATTTTAGAGGAAGTGCACCTACATTTGCTTGGAAAAGGAATGTGATATATCACATGTGGAACAACTAACAGGGTGGCAAGATGAGATTCAAAATTTGATTTCCCCATCAATGAGTACAGTCTATTACAAGATTGACGCCTTGAGCAAGGTGACTACAAGTGAGGAGGGTAAATGCTATTATTAATAATAATTTCATACCAACATTCTGACAAAAAAGAAAAACTCTAGAAGAAATATACAAACAAAAATTTTTAACTTAGAAAAAAAAGTTGATTTGTTCTCTCTTGGACTGAAACAAATTACAATACATACCTGGCGGTTTCATCAGTTAAGATAGTAACACATCAAAGCCAAAACACATAGAACATTTAAAGCGACTAAAATACATTTGAATACAAACCACGGGCATGGCCTCCATTATTAGGTGTGGCCAAATGTCTTAAGAAACACGTTAATGGGTTCATAATGCTGTGTAAAGTCACATCTGACTTCCACACAAAATATGAGAGCTACTTATGATATTAATCCAATCCAATATAACACGGTTTATAGCGATACACTGAAAGGTAGCACTTACCCCGATGGTTTACTCTTTCAGTTAAGGTCACAGTCAAGGCCATAGCCGCGGGTGGGCCCCCCCCATTATGAACAAAGTATATATAGCTTTATTTATGGTTCAAGCAATATCAAAATTGGGGTATTAGGGGGTTGTGTTACCATAAAAAACGCTTCAGAGAGCCTCTAAAGGTGTTTAGTATTCAGAATTTTTCCTAGCCTATAGGAGTTAGGGGGTTATGTTGCCATAAAAAGCACTTCAGAGAGCTTCTAGAGTTGTTTAAATATTAATATTTTTCCTAGCCTTTGGCAGTTAGAGGGTTATGTTGCCATAAAAACACTTCAGAGAGCTTTTGAGGTGTTTAAAATTTGTAATTTTTTCTAGCCTACGAAAATTGGGGATGTGCCCGCCAAATCCCCCCCCCCCTCCCTTTCCCCCTGAAATTATTGGCTGGCTACGGCCTTGGTCATAATATAAATAATACCTTAAAATACACTGTACTGGCATATTATATAGATATATAAATTGTGTGTGTATGAGACAAAAATAGCAACGACTCATGCGTACATATCACTGGTACAGTCATTTACATAATAACTGTACATAGCATTGTTAAATGCCCCTAAAAGTGATGCAAAAGTACAAATTAAAATAAGAATAAACAAACTGCATCACAGAAGAATTGCCTCCATTTTTATATGGATCCTTAAACTACTGTATGTGAAAGATTGAACTATTTTTTAATTATTGTTTTATTCAGTCAATTTTTTTTAAAGTGGTTTGACACACTTAGTAAGTTTTATGTTACAAAAAATACGTAAATAAAATAACAAGTCACTAACATTTTTTTAAATTGCCATAAGCGTTTGAAAAATGTGGTTTGTGAAATGGTCTTAATAAATACATCACAAAGTCATCTTACTTCCCAATCGCATGATTTTTAAATAAAATAAAGTAATATCCATTTATATTTTGCAAATCAACATGAACATATCTGAGAATTCCCCAATTTTTCCAGGTGCTTGCATATCAACCCTATTTACCAAATTACGCTAAGATTACAGTCGAGTCAAAATATTAGTGTGGGCTACATACAAAGGTGCAGCACAATTATTTTACTACTCATTTCCCTGTGTTCCAGGAGTTCCCATCTTTCCAGGCAGCTTAGATTGAAGAAAAGATAAATAAAATCTCATTTTTCTTCCCCTGCCTAAATGTGAAGCCAGTTTAAAACAGTCTAGTTTAAAAAGTGACGGGGAAATACATTTTTTCTCACTTCACAGCCCATCCTTAGTTATTAAGTTTACTTTTTCATCCACTCAAATACTTATAAGCTTTCAGTTTAAATGTCCCAATTTAACAAATATTCTGGCGTTTTTGCTAGATTTTACAAAATTCACTGTTTCTCCGGTATTATTAAAACACTAAAGATTTCTTGTGGTTTCTCAGTTTTCCAGGTGGTTTGCAGCCATGATACATCCTGAAAGTCTTAATTTGGAGACCCCTTCAGCTGTCTAAACTACAGTAGCTCCATGGCTTCTTTGGTGCTGGCTGACAGCTCACAGCTGACTTCTGACAGTCAACATTTAGGTATATACATACATTTTGACTGTCAGAAGTGACAGCTGCTAAACACATGTTTTTGCAGATCATATGGTTCGGCGTAGGGATACATAATTTGGTCTGGTAACTTTTCAAAGCTTTTAGCTGTCAGTCAGCACCAAAGAAGCCATGGGGCTACTGTAGAAGCCAATATTCGAACTACACACATCCTATGAACCAAAAATATAATCATTTCAATAATCGAAGGTCTTGACTAATACAAAATGTCTCCTTTTATTTGGTCATTAAAGTAAGTGTGTGTGTGTGTGTGTGTGTGTGTGTGTGTGTGTGGAGAGGGGTGGATGTACCTACCTCCATCCTAGGCCTCCTCGGTGTGGCTGCAAGGTCTCAGTACGATGCGAGGATCTGACTCTAGCATGCGCTCACTCTCCTCAACACTGTAACAACCAACAAACAACGTGCCCCAGCCACGATGTTAGCCAAGCACAGCTATGCCACAACTAGGTTAGATACTAGGGCTACGCTACGCAACACACAAACATGGCCTGTGCCTGGATCATATGGAGGATCCACAAAACTATCACAGATACAACCTTGGAACGTTGTTTAAGTATATTGCATTTTGGGCGCACCTTGTCTTGCTAGCCGTCCAGGCTTTCCGCCAAGCTACGCTGATGCGGTGAGAATAAGGTGAGGTGGGTTAACCATTAAGAAGAAAACAACTTAGTACACCCATAAGGGATTTGAAACCCCAACCTCCCTGTCACCGGCAAACTAGGTAAGATGAGATCAATGCCTCCGCCCAGTGGTGAGGGTCAAAATATTTTGATATTTTTCTTAGCATCATGTCTTACTACTGGTTTTGGTTATATGCTTATGTACTAATTATACTACCGTGTGAGGGATGAGGAAGATTGAATTTAGAGAAAGTGTACTCACGTTTGTGTGGAGGGAGAGTGTAAAACCACATAGGAAAAAATCCATTACACCCTAATGAGGTTCGGACCCTGATCTCCTTGTCATCGGCAGTCCAGTCTATTATGGGACGGATGCCGTAGAGGCTTAGACAGTTTGACCGTTTTTATGAAATGCAAAATTGTCTCTTTTTTCTTTGCTTTTTGTTCCTCTCCTTAAATACAGAACACTTTATCTGTCTTATAATACAAATTAATATATACCTCTGCATATAAAATATGTGAATATATAAGAATTCATCTATTAACAGTTTTTTTGTCTTTTCTAAATCTACTAGAACATTGAATTTTTAAGATGACCTGGCGGTCTAGTGGTAAGGTGTCAGACTTCTGTGCTGGCGGCCGGGATTCAATCCTCGGTCCTGGTACAGATTTATCTGACTACCAAACCCCTCCTTCACCTCTGACAAGACATCTTGTGAATGTGGGGAATGCCAGGACTCCACCTTTTTTTTTGTTGCAATTAGTGCCTTTTCGTAATCCAGTAGACACCCTGTACATTCTTAGTAAGTTTGATTACTAATATAGGTGAAAGGATACAGTAAGCTCTAAGAAAACTTATAATTGGAAGATTTTGATAAATTTCTAAGTGAACTTTTTAATGTATAAATCTAATTTCATATTTCTATAGTGAAAAATTTTAGTGACCTTTAATCAGGGCTTCCTATAAAAATCATGGTTCACTATGTCTAACTACACAATACTATTCTTGTTGATCTTTACATCTTTATTAATATCTGTAGCATGCAAGACTTTCATAAGCTAAGCAAGCTTAGTAAAACAATCTGCTAAGCCAGCGCGGAGCTTAGAAATTCCAAATCCAAATATGAATCTTGTTATGATTTTTATTCTATTGCAAAATTATAAATATTGAATTAAAAATGTCAAATCTAAATAAATCCCAGATTCTGATTCAATGGAATTTAATTCAAAGCTCAAATCTAAAATTAAAACTAAAACATTTAATTTTTTTAAAGATGTTAGCATAGATCCATTATTGGATTTTACAATATAAGCTTGCATATATAATAATATTTCATATCAGGTCTTTTATTGGACATGTTTTACTGACATTAACTATTATTAAACTCAAATAAAAAAATACACATAATTTAGTTAGGTATTTTACCTGGATTTGAAAACAAATGATAAAAATATGATTCAAAACATTTTAATAATAATCAATTTTTATTTGATTCAAAACATTTTTATTATAAAATATTTGATACGGATTTGAACTATTTTCATTTTAAGATATTTAATTAGATCTATTAAGCAATGATTTGGATTCAATTGAAAATTGAAAATCTTGGATATACAGGGCTAAAATAACCAATAAATCTATAATGGAAAATAATTCAAAATTATCATTTTATCTTTTGATACCTATACCCGTTTCCATTTTACTCGAAAAAAAAAAGGTTAGTTATAAATTTCAATTAGGCACCTACTAGTTTTAACACTTAGGAAAATTATGTTTGATAAAAGTGGTTAAAGGCTCAATGTATCACTCACGCTATCTACTAGAAAAAATGTGTTATTAGCAGAACATTTCATTGTTATCTATTTATATTTCCACATTTGCACTTCAAAAACAAAGTGGAAAGTAGCATATTTTAAATGAAATTTAGAATTGCAAAATGTTAAATTTCACATATACCATAAAAATACAGTCTTAAGACTTTGTGGTAACAGAATGGCATGACATTATTGTTTAAACGATACCTACTGTCATTACAAAACTAATGATTTCCTTCTAAAAATTTGATATACAGGTTGTTCCAGTGAAAGCGGTCAAAAATTAAACAGGACCGAACATTTTGAGATAGAGAATGTGTGGACTACGAAGCCAGCTAAGCCTAAACATGTCTAACACTGTTATTGATTTCCAATTTATTTACAGCTAATCATTACATGTGATTTATTTACATTTAATTGTAACATTACGTACAGGTAGTCCTGTACATTATACCATATTATTAACAAACCGGAGAAAACCTACCATCTCATACCTCACAACAGTTGCTCAAAATGATGGCCACTAACACCAAAGCAAGCATGACATCGGCGTACGAGATTCTGCCGCACCCATTCAAATACCTCATGCGTGTTGCGAATCACATTACAGGCGACAACAATCCTTGCAACTAATTCCAAATGTGTCCACTGGGGTCTCATACTAAATAATCTTCAGACCCTCCCCCACATGTTTAGGCTCATATCCCCCTTAGTTGGCTCCGCAGATCACATGGTCCCTATCTCAAAATGTTTGGTAGAGCATCCCCTATGTCCTGTTTAATTTTTGCACAATTTCATTGAAAGGTCCTGTATATGATAAAATGGGGAGCTGTTTATTATGAAAATCAAGAAAAAATTAGAGATCTACTACCCAAACTTTTACTTTTACAACACAGCAAATAGTCACTAAATTATAAACCGCCAAGAAATATTATCAATAAAAATACTACCAAACAAATTAGAAAATGTTTTCCAATTGAATGTTTTTAAGTTTTGGAAAAATCATTGAAGAAACTAGTCCGACAATTTAAATGAAATACGATATAATCTTGAGGAAATGTGTTCCTTTAACGCGTGTCTTTCACAAACTTTGTATTTTAGTAAAACAAATTAAGCCCATTCAGTGTTCACATTTAACAGGTTATTTAAATACTCACTATTACCTGTCTCATTGCAATCGAATTGAATTGAACAAAATCACAATATTTCTTTAGTGTAAAATACAACCAGTTAAAAGCAAACAACCAAAACAACAAACATGACCAGAACATCAAAAACAACAACAAAAGTTAAAAATGCATGAGTTCTAGAGATAAATTACTAACCAAGAAAACAATGTTCCATATAAATATTAATTAGGACTAAGTATATAGTTTTTATTTTTTTCTAAAAGATTGTGACTAAAGCTTTTGAAATATGTTCCTGAAGAAAAACCATATATTGTAAACTATAGTCTCAGTAATCTTGGATTTCTATGACAGTTGTAAAATTACTAAATAAGAGTTATAGATATATATTGTTTCTTCTTTAGGAAGTTGTGTTGCGCGTTTCACACTTCTCCTTGATGAGTTCTAATAGCATGAAACCTAGGTCAGTGAATCCACCCAATTGGTGGTAGCGATAGATTTTATTTAAGAGGCAGCCATTACCTCCTTGTCCAGTGGCAGCAATGTAAAGTGTGAACTGTGTTCTTTTCATTGTAAAAGCCTTGTTGTGTTTATTCTTTTTGTGTGTTTCCATCTACGGCACAAATTTATCTGATTGCCAAACCCTTCCTTCACCTCTAACAAGACATCTTGTGAATGTGGGGAATGACAGGCCTCCCCTGTGGTTCGGATCCCATGTCAAACTGTAGGTCCTCCATTTCATCTCTTTAATCACCCTACCATTACACATTAGCCTAAGTGTGTATAGCCCGAATGGGTAGTAAGACGCAGTGCTAATAATAATATATGTTTTTATCCATTTTTCCTGTACCTTCCTCTAAATATGATAAATAGAGTTATGTATTTATATGCCTTGCAAATATGATTATCACTTTAATAAAAAGATTTAAACCTTTGGTCAAAGTGACAAAACATATTTATCAGATGAGTGAATGTAACTGTTTTTTTAGTAGATTTTCAAATGTCAGAAAATACCAAAATTACTACTAGACTAATGATGGTTGGACCAGAACAGAGTTGTACTTTCTTGTTAACTTTCTTTGCAATTCTAGAACAAGCACAACACATCCAATATGAAAAATTATAGTTTGCATAAATTATCTATTGATAGAAAAAAGAGGACAAGCACAACACATAAATTTTGAAAATTATAGCTAACATATCTATTGATAAAAAAAAGTTTTCCTCAGCAGTTTTTTACCCCCAAACCACAAAATGAGATAATTTTCCATCATTATATTTTAATAAGAAAGTCTTAGGGTCATCATAACACACCAAACTTATTTTAAATCCATACATTTAGTTTGGCCTGATTAGGTCCACGACTTTTAATGAACCAAATTTTCTGAATAATCTCTACATTTTGTGCTTTTGAGTGTACAATTCTACTTCACATCCGCCATGTGTTTGTTATGTTTTAAATACTTACAATATCTTCTAGGCGAACAAACAAATCTAGATTTTAAAATGAGATGTTTAAAGCAATTAGAAAATATATTATCTTAGAAGGGGTGTTGACAATATTAACTTAAAAATTTCATTCGTTCTTAAGAAAAGTGATATTTCCAAACGTATGATTTTTCCACAAGATGTCTGGTAGCTAGCGACATTTACAGTTTCCGTGATCCATCTGTTCGGGAGGATACTTTGGTCGGTTGTGAAGCCACGCCTTTCACCTTTCCGCCCACCATCCCACAAAATAGGTTTTAGACTTGCACTCGACAGGGCCAAGAGCCTTAAATATATATCTGTATTTTTTTTAAAAGTTGTTCATTTTCAATAACCTTTATTTACTGGGAATTAAAAGCAGCAGCTCTGACCTACTTGGACCAACTGCAACTCGGGCATTTGCAGAGCTTGGGCCAATTGTAACCCAGGTTATTCAAAAGCAAGGGCCAAATGCGAATGATTCCAATAAGAGGATCGACACATTCAATTTTAGTGTTAAGGTATATTAAATTAGAATTTGATATCTAGAGAGTAATAAGAGGGTAAAAATGTAGGAGAAATGTCGGTACCTGATATAATCTATAAATAGTCAGCCTGAGACTACTGTGTGGCCGCATGTTGCAGGGCGAAGGGCATATATTGTTTCCAGCAATCGTCTGAATGGCCAGTTTTGGGTCATGCAACCATAGCTGTGTTCTGATTGGTTTCAAGGCAAAGTTTCAAAACCAACCGTCTGAAAGATGGAGAGCCATCTCTTGTAGCATTTGGTGGAGAGTTATCTTCAAATATGTATGTGTGTGTGTGTGTGTGTGTCTGCCACCCGCATTAATAATACATATTTTAAATAAGTTTGCTGGGAATGTTTTTCGTATGAGTTTAACCCGCATGTTGTGTAAACATTTAATAAACAAAAGTATTTGTATTGGCCTTTTTTTTAGCAGAGCGTCTTTATAACCGTTCAGGTTATACACTGTTTTAATTATTCGCTCATGATTTAAGGGACTAGGAAGGTTATATTAAAGGAAGTGTACCCACAATTGTGTGGAAAACAATTTTAGAAACTATTTACAGTACACCCAATCGAGATTTGAATCTCAATCTCCTCGTCATCGGTAGCCTACCCCACTCTGAGAGTAGAGCGTTATGGCACGCGGCCACCGAAACGGGTGTTATAATTATTGATAAGATTGGTAACATTATCAAGTTTAACTCATTATTCTAGAATACGTATTATCAACTATGTGATCAATCCAACAATTATAAGTGTCAAAATATTCGTGTTAATTATTGTTCACATATATTAAAACACAATTTATTTATATAAAAAAAATCTGATTTTTTATTTATGTTATGTTAATACATATAAATGATAAAGGTATAGTTATGAAATGATAGGGTAGGTTATGTTGGGCATCGCAAATGGTAAAAGATCCCTTGGACAGCGGTTGGTAATTTGTAACTCCTGTCAGATCATTGGTTGCAGTTGGTTTCCAGCCATTAAAAATATAGATTGGATGGTGTTAGAAAAAGATGCGAGTAGAGTGCAGGCATCAGAGATAAAGTTTTTAAGGAATATTGAGAGAAATACAAGAAGGTACAGGTTTAGAGATAAGAGAATGCGTTGATATATTCTAAGATAATATTGAGACAGCCAGGTTAAAATGTTTGTTTTAAAATCAAAAGTTAATAGCTTTAGCTACAATGGATATCAATGCTGAGGAAACTGGATGGTTATTTTGGGAAACAGCGCTGCCGTTCTCTTATTTTCTTGTAGTCAATCTTCCCCCAAATATAAAATGGATGGTTACTATTGAGAAACAGTGCTGCCGTTCTCTTATTTTCTTGTGGTCGATCTTTCCTCAAATATAAGACGGATGGTTACTATTGGGAAACAGCGCTGCCGTTCTCTTATTTTCTTGTGGTCAATCTTCCCCAAATATAAGACGGATGGTTACTATTGGGAAACAGCGCTGCCGTTCTCTTATTTTCTTGTGGTCAATCTTCTCCCCAAATATAAAACGGATGGTTACTATTGGGAAACAGCGCTGCCGTTCTCTTATTTTCTTGTGGTCAATCTTCTCCCCAAATATAAAACGGATGGTTACTATTGGGAAACAGCGCCGCCGTTCTCTTATTTTCTTGTGGTCAATCTTCCTCCAAATATAAGACGGATGGTTACTATTGGGAAACAGCGCCGCCGTTCTCTTATTTTCTTGTAGTCAATCTTCCTCCAAATATAATATGGATGGTTACTATTGGGAAACAGTGTTGCCGTTTTCTTATTTTCTTGTGGTCAATTTTCTCCCCAAATATAAAACGGATGGTTACTATTGGGAAACAGCACTGCCGTTCTCTTATTTTATTGTCGTCAATCTTCCTCCAAATATAAGATGGATGGTTACTATTGGGAAACAGCACTGCCGTTCTCTTAATTTCTTGTGGTCAATCTTCTCCCCAAATATAAGATGGATGGTTACTATTGGGAAACAGCACTGCCGTTCTCTTAATTTCTCGTGGTCAATCTTCTCCCCAAATATAAAACGGATGGTTACTATCGGGAAACAGCGCTGCCGTTCTCTTACTTTCTTGTAGTCAATCTTCCCCCAAATATAAGACGGATGGTTACTATTGGGAAACAGCGCTGCCGTTCTCTTACTTTCTTGTGGTCGATCTTTCCCCAAATATAAGACGGATGGTTACTATTGGGAAACAGCGCTGCCGTTCTCTTATTTTCTTGTGGTCAATCTTCCCCCAAATATAAGACGGATGGTTACTATTGGGAAACAGCGCTGCCGTTCTCTTATTTTCTTGTGGTCAATCTTCCCCCAAATATAAGACGGATGGTTACTATTGGGAAACAGCGCTGCCGTTCTCTTATTTTCTTGTGGTCAATCTTCTCCCCAAATATAAAACGGATGGTTACTATTGGGAAACAGCGCTGCCGTTCTCTTATTTTCTTGTAGTCAATCTTCCCCCAAATATAAGACGGATGGTTACTATTGGGAAACAGCGCTGCCGTTCTCTTATTTTCTTGTGGTCAATCTTCTCCCCAAATATAAAACGGATGGTTACTATTGGGAAACAGTGCTGCCGTTCTCTTATTTTCTTGTAGTCAATCTTCCCCCAAATATAAGACGGATGGTTACTATTGGGAAACAGCGCTGCCGTTCTCTTATTTTCTTGTGGTCAATCTTCTCCCCAAATATAAAACGGATGGTTACTATTGGGAAACAGCGCTGCCGTTCTCTTATTTTCTTGTAGTCAATCTTCCCCCAAATATAAGACGGATGGTTACTATTGGGAAACAGCGCTGCCGTTCTCTTATTTTCTTGTGGTCAATCTTCTCCCCAAATATAAAACGGATGGTTACTATTGGGAAACAGTGCTGCCGTTCTCTTATTTTCTTGTGGTCAATCTTCCTCCAAATATAAGACGAATGGTTACTATTAGGAAACAGTGCTGCTGTTCTCTTATTTTCTTGTGGTCAATCTTCCCCCAAATATAAGACGAATGGTTACTATTAGGAAACAGCGCTGCCATTTTCTTATTTTCTTGTCGTCAATCTTCCTCAAATATAAGACAGATGGTTACTATTGGGAAACAGCGCTGCCGTTCTCTTATTTTCTTGTGGTCAATCTTCCCCCCAAATATAAAACGGATGGTTACT
Organism: Timema shepardi; assembly: GCA_902151425.1. Lineage (NCBI taxonomy): Eukaryota > Metazoa > Arthropoda > Insecta > Phasmatodea > Timematidae > Timema > Timema shepardi. The sequence continues at coordinate 167,530 of CABFVX010000326.1, forward strand.
ATTGGGAAACAGTGCTGCCGTTCTCTTATTTTCTTGTGGTCAATCTTCTCCCCAAATATAAAACGGATGGTTACTATTGGGAAACAGCGCTGCCGTTCTCTTATTTTCTTGTGGTCAATCTTCTCCCCAAATATAAAACGGATGGTTACTATTGGGAAACAGTGCTGCCGTTCTCTTATTTTCTTGTGGTCAAGCCTCTCCCCAAATATAAGACAAGTTTCACAATGCTAGTTAGTCGAGGTTTCAGAGAAGCGCCTTCTTACCCCAGCACACCACTTTCAGACATGACTAAAATCGAGGAGATTTGACAACAATTAACTAAGAGAGAGCGAAGATAAAACTTTTCCCCATGAGACCTGCAATTCCCTCAGCAATGATATTGGGTGTAATTTAGCAGCAAAATCAGTCCAATCCCCTGTAAGCGTCACATTAAGACTATAAATAAGGTACACCATAAGCAGCTTGGTTGGACATAGTTAGAAAGTCAACGTGACTATTGGTGTTATCTCTTTATTGGTCTTACCACTCCTTGTTATCACTGCCCATCAGCTTCCGAGTCTCTTCTTCTTCCGAGACAGCGGGTGGCTGATACGAAATCTCGGATACTGGTGCATATTGCGCCGTCACTAGCAGGTCCGTTGATGGATTCAAGTTTAGTACCTTCAAAAAAAAAAGTTAACAAAAGTCAGATAGCTTGATTATAGGAGTACATTGAAAATAATGAAAAGGGCAACATTCCAAAAGGTTTTTAATTATCATTATCATACGTAAAAATAATCCCAAAATAATATCTTATCTTTAAGACTTAAACGCTATAATTTTGTATCATTGATTTGAAAACTTTTAATTACAATGGTGTTGATGTTGGGCATACTAAATCAAAGGTCCTGGGTTCGATTCCCGTGTCTAGGTGTCATTTTTCAATTTTCAGAATTTAAATCTCATGCCAAAGTAATTTTTATAATTATTGATGACAAATGTCAGTCCTTAGGCTTGGCTTTCTTGGGTGTTTATTTTCATTTCATATGAGAAACCAACTGTTACCCTAAATCTATCTGCTGCGGAACATTGCGTATAGTCAACAATTTTAACCTTTTTGGGGGGGAATTGATTCATGCCGTGGAAAGAGAAAAGATTTGGTACAACAACCTCATAACTTATGTTAGAATTCTTCAAATTACCTAAGTTATGCTAAATTCTTACATATTACATGATAAAATGTTGTATTTCCTTGACGTTTATAAAAGTAGTACTAGGGTCTCATTGCATGATGGCACATCATCAGGGCCAAGGGTTGCACAAACTTATGGATAGAGCTGTGTACAGCCTGCGAGTTTTACACGCCTAATTTACAGGTAAATAATACTACAAGAGCATGATTTAGGTGTCAAAAAGTAGGAAAAGTAGGACTGCCATTTTGATGAAAAAGTAGGACATTTTAAAAACACTATATTTACCTCATAGTACTAAAATAAAATAAATAATTAAGAACAATGTTTTATGTTATTGGGCCTGTAGCAAAAATAAGAAAAAGTATTTTATAAAAGAAGAAAAAAGAGGAGGAATGCTCAACTATCATCAACCCCTTGCAATCCTCCTTTTATCCTCCCCCCTCCAATTTATTTTCTCTTTAATACAGTATTTATTTTATATCTTACTTCATCATTTAATTACAAATCCAAATATGGAAATAATGGTAGTGTAACGAAATAGTAATAATAATGATGTTCATTATCATCAAAAGATGATATAGGTTAAAATAAAATGTCTTCCACCTAAGAATAAAACATATAAAAAAAATCTGTGAAACATCAGAATATATTTTTTTTACTCGTTCGGGTTATATGCCAAAAAAATATAAATTAATCACTCTTTCAATTATTTTTGGGTTGCTTTGATTCATATTGACTTGCACAAAAGTAGTCCAACATTGTTGTCTTCCTCTTTTGAATTTGCTTTTGTTTGTTTCTTATTTTCTCAAAGCAGAGTCACTTTCTTCAATTTTTTTTTTTTTGCCCGGAGCTTCTGACGTAGTTTGAGCTATTTGCAAACCTTTCCGATCATTGATTTTCATTGCATTATTAATCCTTTCATTCACTTCTGCCACTAATCACTTGTAAGATTGAACTTCTTCTTTAGCTTCTGATTCTTGCTTTTCTAACAGGTTCTTTTTTTGTATTGCCTCTTTAGCTTGAAACTCTCCACTTTGGTTTTTTATTTTTTATCTATCATCTTGCTCTTGCTTTTCTGTTCAGCCTTAATTCTCTTTTCTTCTCCGAGTGTAGCCAAGTATAACTTATGGGCCCCATGTCCCTTTCTTGATTAAATTCTTTGTGAGTGATCCTGTGTTGCACTGATAGTTGTATGTTTAAGACCATCTTCGGTAGACTGCATGCCTCTGAGGGACATGTCCTCTTGTCAGTAAGATGATTTTATGTTTGTGAGAATCCTCACTCAACATCAGCATTTCCATGGGGTAGCGCAAGGATATCTTTAACAAGCCTTTTAATCTAGCCTATTCTAGTTGGAAATGGTGCATTATCATGGTGTCTACTCAACTTGACCAATGAAATCCTGACTTTTTCCCTGATTTCCCCTGATCATTGCCTAAAATGTATGTAACATCCTTCAAACTCCCCCCCCCCCCTCCTTTCCCTTCTCCACTCGTTTTTCTATTAATATTTTTTATGAATAATAATAAGTTTTAAAATTTGTATTAAAATTGTTTACTAGGAATTAAAAATATAATGCACAGCTACAAACAAAAAAATGACATAATTTACTGATTTAATGATTATTTTATTTCATATTTTGAGTAAAATATCATTTTCCCAGATTTTTATTGTGATTTACCAAATTCCTGGCTTATTCCCGTTTTTTCCCCGATTTTACCGGATGGTAGACACCCTGATTATAACACTACCTCCAAAAAACAATTTTATAGCCATTGAATTTTAAAGATACTATACAAGCTTTTGGGCATACAATTCGAATTTATTCAAACGGTGTGACACATTATCATGCAAAATTTTGTTTTGCTAGCTTACCAGCAAAAAAAGAAGATCCATACTTCAACATCTACAAGCCAAACAGTTTCTTTCTTCTGGCAATCAAAAAGTATGAGTTTTTCCTCAAAATTAGGAAAAATCGGACACAAATGAGTCCTGTACACCCTATCCTGAATCTGAATCGATGAAACAAAACCTTTAAGCCTACAAAAAAGACTAACCGCCAGCAGGTTCTATCGTAAGTTGTATGAATATTATGATCCCCTTAAATTAGCCAAGTCCTCATAATACTATACTAATATACTAATATATTCAAACATAAAAAATAAGATGACAGACATATATTTTTATAAAACAACACAGTTACACACTGTTACAACACTGTTAATACTGTACCTCTGTTTCTTTAAAAGTATTTGGGAACATAAACAGAATAGGCCCATAGATAACAGATGGTTGGAAGGCTAGTGAAAGTTAAATGAAAGTTATCATGTAAGGGCCTATCTATTCGCCATATCACAAGAACTGCGTGACTATGTTGAGCTGTCACTTTTTGCAGTTAAAACTTTCACAGCTAAGCAATTGTTTTTATTCTTTTTATTCTAAAGGTTTTTACATTATTGAACATAAGCGTTTCGATGTTTCTTTTTCGTGAATGTGGTGTCTGTGGTTCACTTGAAAATACTTTACGAACAAGAGCTTCTAAATGGCAGTCTTCTCTTCATAAATTTATAAGGCAAACCAGCCAAAACAAAAACAGTTGATGACATCATACAAACAGTCTTTGATTGTGTTCATGCACTGTTTACACAGTTAAAATGTTTTATTCTAACAATCATAGTTTATATAGATCTCAAAATTATATAAAAAGAAAGTTTTATTTTGGTGGACAGTTATAACAAGATATAGGTGTGAGTGTAATACTAATTTATTATTACATGTGTCACTTTAATATAATTATCTTGTTGTGACAACCTCAAACACACAATATAAAAACATAGGCTAGTAGTTTTACTAACATATTTTGTTATTTTTAATAAGTTATGAAAATGCCAACTATACAGTAAACTTTAGGGAAGTATTATTAGACTTGTTTAGCAACAAGAACTTCTGTGCTGAGGTCCGGGGTTCAATCCTCCGTTCTGGCACAGTTTTATCTGATCGACAAACCCTTCCTTCACCTCTGACAAGACGTGTATTAACCACAACTTGTGAATGTGTGGAGTGACGGGCCTCCATCGTGGTTCGGATTCCACGGTAAATTGTAGGTCCTCCATTTCATCTCACAGTCGCCCTACCATTACACATTAGCGTAAGTGCGTATAACCCGAACGGGTAGTAAGACGCGGTGCTAATAATAATAATCTCCTTGTTTATAACAATTTGGTAGGTACTAACACAAAAATTTAATCTAAGGTTAGGCCAAAATCTGGAATGGTAATATGTAAAGAAGGTGGGGATTCTTTAATTTTAATTTTGTTTATGTCATATTATGAGAAGTAAAATATTTTTTACCATCTAAGTTTATCCAGATACAAGAAAATATCTCCAATGACAAGAAAATTAAATTGTAAATAATTGTAAATACTAGCCTTGGCCTATTTATCCCTACTTTAAAAATTCAAAAACAATATTATATAATGAAAAGATATTTCATGATTCTGAAATTTCATAAAAAAAAAAATGTTGTTGGCTGGTGGAAATTAAGGTGTTGTTCAGATGGAATAGTTAACTATATGGCCTAGTAAAAATGTTAATGATTGCAAATCAAAATACTTTTTGTGCCATGTTGTAACGTTATTTTATATAGATTTACATTAATCTGTGATTAGGAAAGGTAAAGTTTTGACTTTTTTTTTAATTTGAAAGCCTAGACTAGTTATTTTACAACCCATTCTTATCTATTATGCCCTAATTTTGCTATCATTGGAAATTTTCTTTAGTTTTTTTTTTTTGTATAGACGGAAAAAAATATTACGGTATATTTTCCAAAATATGACATGGTAGCGTTTAAAGAATCCCACCTTCTTTGCATATATACTATTCTCATTAAATCAGTAACCTAAAATCTGCCAACTTGTATAAAACGTAGCACAGCCATTTTATTATTTAACGAATTTCTTTTTAAAATAAGCTTTTTAAAACTGAAAGACTAATACTTTGTAAAACTGTCCTTTTAGGTTTAAAGTCACCAATCAACTAGGCCCCTATGTTATACAGTTATTGAGGTGGGGCAAGGAGATCAAGGGCACTTGAGAGAATAATTCAATACAACAAAGGATAAGGCGGTTGGCTACACAAATAAGTTGAAGGTTATCATAGTAACTAAGTATCCTATCCTACACCCAAAAGTTACCTGTCCGTTCCCAGCCTGGTTGTCCAACTGCCTGGCCAACCTCTGCTCCTTGGTGGGGAAGCAAGGACAGCCCTTCCTCCTACGCGCCATACGGTAATACAGGAAAAGCAGCAGAGCACCCACGATTGTAAGGGCAGTGCCCCCGATAATAATTAGTAGATCTTTTGTAGATTCATCCTCTTCCTCCTCGTCTTCATCGTCACCGACTTTTGTCTCACGTTGGCGCGTGTCTGAATAATCGACAGCACCCTCTATGACCATAATAAGCCCCGCTGCGAGACTGAACAGACCCAGGATTAGAAGCGTCCATTGAAGGCATCTCGATCTATTGACACCGTTTCCAACTGTCTGGGACAGGTAGCTGACTGGCGTCCAGTCACTCTGTTGTTCGTATGTCACTGTCGTTGGCTGATAAACTGGGCCGCTCGGAGGCATATTTATACTATTTCTTTATCTTTAGGTTATGTCACGAATCCCTCTTTTTATTTACCAACTAAGGAGCGAGTATACTTATCTCTCTCGGTGTTTGTGTGACGTGCGTAATGGATGACACAGGTAGATTTTTTACTTATTGGACTAGATAACACACACGTCTTTTGTGTACGAAAGACACACACGCACAACCTGAATTCACTAGTCAGCCGCAAGGACTAGTGAGAACAACTAAAACCATTTTAGCTTCCGCGTTTCCAAGGCCATGTTCATGATGAGTCACTAGCCTGAAGGGATACTACGTCGTACAAACAGATATAGATTTTTTAATTATTCCTATATAGATATTTACAATATTTTAATAGCTCTTAAGAACAGAATTACTTGCCACTTTCAACGAATAAACCGTATACAAAATTTTTGTGTATCACTTTCTCTTTTGTTTCTTCCACTTCCACAGTTTGACACTGTAATTGCTAGCGTGATTTTCGTTTCACTTTTGTTGTCCATCGAACAGACATCGGGGAAGGAAAGGGTAGAGCGGTAGATTCAAATATAATGTTCGCGAAATATTATTTAGCACCGCGTCTTACTACCCGTTCGGGTTATACGCTTTAAGTACTAATTACGCTAATGGATTAGGAATTGGGAAGGTTGGATTAGAGGAAGTGAACCCGCATTTGCGTGGAAGGAGAGTGGAAAACCATTTAGGAAAAGCCGCCCCCAGCTCGCCCGACCGAGATTCGAACCTCGATCTCCCCGTCCTCAGCAGTCGAGCTAAACACGACAAGCGCTTTAGCCAACTACACCACATAGGCGGGTGTTCGCGAAATAGGTCAGTCGTTTGAAAACCCTTCGCGGACCTCTTAATAAGCTACTGAATTACTCCTGATGACAATGAACATTTTATTATTATGTTCATTTTGACAGAAGTTAAAAAATAGTCTACATTGTAGGGAACTTTGGCCAATGCTTGATATTATTAAATATCTATTATTTTGTTTATGGGACGAATAATGTATATTTATCACTCCTACTTTAAAGTTTTTTTTATAAACATAATTGCTGTTGTATGTGTTATTAGTTTTGAAACATTAAAACCTGAGCTCTAAGCTCTACCTCCTTGTCATCAGGTAACTCAGTCAATAAGGTAACTGACGCCTTAAACCACGTGATCAAAGTTTCTTGGCATGCCTTGATGACGCCTTAAGGTCGGGCCCACCTTCGTCATCCGAAACCGATGGACCGGTTTGAAAGTTATACAATTGCTCAGGCAAAGTCATGTGATATCGGTTGAGTTCTGACGTAACAACGAACTTCCTTCCAGTGGTAGGTTGGGAGTGGTTCTCCCTTAAAGGGGCCTACGTTTGACCCCATGCCTTGTCAATACACCCAATTTACGTGATTTAATTGGTTCCACTGACCCCTATCTGCCCTTTAGAATTTTATCTTTCTTTAATTTCCCCCCTCCCCCTTCATTTCACTCTATTACCCTCCTCCCTCACCCTCCGCGGTGCCTTACATCTTACTACCCGGAATGTCAGCATATTTATACAAATGGGATCCACTTCAATGGCCGAATGGTCTAAGACGTCACTCTCACGATATACGGGATTGCTTATGACGGGGAGATTGGGGTTTGAGTCCCTGTCGGGCTTCCTAAATGGTTTCAATCTCTTCTTCCACGGAAATGAGGGAGATGTGAATATGTGGATAGTTTGGGCGGGTAGTAAGACGTGAAGTGTACACACACACACCTGGTTGATCGTGAGCCTGGTCTCTTTAACCACTTCCTTGATGGATAAGTGTATATATACACACAAACACATACAGGGTGTACCATAGCATTGGAGTCCACTTCAACGGTAGACAAGACACACAAACATAATTGAAAAGTTCTTATAAATGTGTGTCTCATTTGACCTTGTTTCCGATATATACAAGCCTGTAGTCGTATCGTAGAATGGCACTATCTTTCGAAAATACGGTGCACTGAGAGTCTTGCATTCAGGTCGAGGGCGGACATTTTGAACACTTCTTATAATGTTATTATTATTATTATTATTATTATTATTATTATTAGCACCACCGCGTCTTACTACCCGTTCGGGTTATACGCACTTACGCTAATGTGTAATGGTAGGGTGAATGTGAGATGAAATGAAGGACCTACAGTTTAACGTGGAATCCGAACCACGGCGGAGGCCTGGCATTCCCCACATTCACAAGATGTCTTGTCAGAGGTGAAGGAAGGGTTTGGTAATCAGATAAATCTGTGCCGGGACCGGGGATTGAACTCCGGCCGCCAGCACAGAAGTCTTAACACCTTACCCCTAGACCGCCAGGTCACCCTTATAATGTTAATCAGCTCCACATTACTGGAGTACAAACCTAACTATAGCTCGGAAACAAGGTCAAATGGGACACGTGTTTATATGAACTTTTTTCCATTGTTTTCCCCCTCCTCTCTAACGCTGAACCAGGATCCATATATATATATATATATATATATATATATATATTGAGAAAGAGAGGCTTATTTATTGGCATGTGTAGAGGATGCTTAAACCTGCATCGGTGAACAAGTTGTTTAAGGTACCAAACTCGTGATTGACTAGATTTGTGTTTGTATCACAACAACAATAATAATAATATAGTAATAATAATAATAATATATCATTAATTTTACCTGTGAGTGGAAAAAAATTGTATTTTCAAATAGACCCTTGCTAGAAAATTGGACTTGAGGCCAATGTGAGAAAATATAAAAAGAGTTTGCAAAGGGATTTCTTCTGTAAGAAAAAACAACAACTTCAAGACCTAACCGAAAAAAAAAGAGCGCGCCATTTGGTTGGTGACTGTCCTATGAACCTTTAAACCAAGTCGTCATACCTTATCTTTCCCACGTGTTGAAATAGTAACAGCTTCATACCACGTTATCGGCAGCGCTAGCGAGACTAGGTGGTTCCGTTTCCGGCGGTATTTCACCTTATCTCTCTGGCTCTCCCCCTTACACCCATCCACCCACCCCTTTTTTTGTTACATTTCACCCCTTTCTGTGGAGGACTTCGCGTTTTGAAACACGGTGACCATATCTTTGAAGGGAGGCTTATAATGCGCAATGTCTCAGTGTTTATACGTCGTGTCAGGATTTCTGTCGTGGGGGGCGGAATCCTAGGTTAATTTTGTTGTGAAGGAAAATCTAGTTTTCTCGGAAAATGTAGACTCCTTAGAATCAGTGATGAGCAAAATACAGGCCGGATGCACCCCGCAGACAGGGTTAATACGGCCCGCGAAAGGATTCCAAATTCCTATTAAAAAATGTGTTAAAAAATTACAAGAAGGAAAAAAAACGGCATTTCACATTCGTTTGTTTTTATTTATATTTTAGATCTTAGTGACCAGTGTCAGACTACAAATAATTTAACATGTCTCTACACTTTATCCCTAAGCATTAGCTTCACTTTTGAGTGTTCCAGTTGGAACCAGACTATAAATAACTTTTAGAAGAACAGTTCCACTCATCACACACTCATCACACACTCATCACACACACTCCTTCATTCAAGTACTGTACGTATATGTTTTATTCAAGTATTTTGTTAAATAATTTAGACAACGCACATTGTATTAAAATTAGAAATAATTATAATACAAATCTATTTAATAATAATAATTATTATTATTATTAATATTATTAATATAATAAATTTATTATTATTATTATTATTATTATTATTATTAATAGCACCGCGTCTTACTACCCGTTCGGGTTATACGGACTTACGCTAATGTGTAATGTTAGGGTGATTGTGAGATGAAATGGAGGACCTACAGTTTAACGTGGAATACGAACCACGGTGGAGGACCTGGCATTCCCCACATTCACATATTTAATCATTAATAGGACTTAATTCGACAATATAGTTGTGGAAAATGTACAATTTTTAACTTTTTAATAAATTGTGTTGGCCCGCCTTACGTTTTTCTTTTTTCTTTTGGTCCACTCTCCGAAAAGTTTGCCCATCACTACCTTAAACAATCTAGATCAGGGGTTTTCAACTTTTTTTTAATGTCCAAGGGCCTAAGTTTCTGTCTCTTATTGGCTCGCGGGTCGCAACACTGTGCCGATAGTATTCAGATTGATTACAAATTTAAATATTCGTATTAGCTCATTCTTATGTACTTAACTCACATTATGGATTAGGCCTATCTATGAAAGGTGAGATTTCTGATTCCTCGAGAAGTATGTTCTCTGTTACTTTTTCCTATTATTAGATGTTCCATAGCAGGAGGTAGCACAATTCTGTCTACCAAAGTTGTCATTTGCCAGTTTAAAGTACTACATAAGTAACTTATAATGCTTTTATTCACGAAACAAAAGCAAAACTTATTTATAAACTAACGTAAAATACTGATTTATTTTATTAATTGACTATGTAAACTATATATATATATATATATGCTACTTTTATTATCTTGAAATAACTATATTTTTCATGAGCAGACAAGTCTCAAAATGTGTTACTGCGGGCCGCGAGCGGCCTGTGGGCCATGGGTTGGAGATCCTTGATCTAGATGCGTTGACCAATGTAGACTCATTGGAAAATGAAGATTATTTGGATAATCTAGTTAGGAATAGGCAAACTTATTTACAGGGGGGCCAAATTAAAAAAAATCAACAACATTAGCGGGTCAAAAATACTATTGTTAATCATTTACTCTTTTGACAGTTTAGACTCTTTGAAAAAAAAACTAAATTTAAATTCATTGCAAATGTTAGAGTCGGTCTAAGGGTAAGGTATCAGACTTTTGTGTTGGGGGTCCGGGGTTCAATCCTCGGTCCCGGCACAGATTTATCTGATCGCCGAACCCTTCCTTCCCCTCTGACAAGACGTGTATTAATCACAACTTGTGAATTTGGGGAATGCTAGGTCTACACCATGGTTCGGATTCCACGTTAAACTGTAGGTCCTCAATTTCATCTCACAATCACCCTACCATTACACATTAGCGTAAGTACGTATAACCCGAACGGGTAGTAAGACGCGGTGCTAATAATAATAATAATAATAATAATAATAATAATAATAATAACAATAATAATAAATGTTAGAGTCCTCGGAAGTTGTAGATGGAAATTTTAAACGCTTTGTTAAATGTTAACACCTTAAAAATATAAAACTCTTGGAAAATCTGGAAACTTTAGAAAATCTAGACTCCTTGGAAATTATAAACTACTTGGAAAGTTTAGACGCTTTGGAAAATGTATACTTCTTGATAAATCTAAATACCTTGAGAAAATATATTTGAATAAGCTAATACCTAGTTGAAAAATTCAGACTTCTTGTAAAATAAAGATTTCATGTGAAAATCAGTATTCCAGTAAAAAAAAGACAAGTTCAAAACACGGGTTGGCAAGTGTGTGGAAGTGTTTTTGCAGATTTTAGCGCAAAACTTTTTTTTTTTAATAAATGAAGTATTTCTCCAATGCTGATAGCAGCATGTTGTTGAATATCTCTCATGAGCATGGAAGCATTAGATGACAAACATTTTAAATTAGAATAAAATGTTGTCATTAAATTCCAGTACACCCTCGACGAATATTCAACAACCTGTTGATATCACCACGTTAAGAAAATTAAACTAAATTTTTATTTTAAAGCAATATTTAATTTATTTTGATTAAAAAAAAATGTGTTGATATAAAAACTGCAAAAACACTGGCCTTTTCGCGCGTCCCCTACACTCCCCGTCTTCGACCAAGAAGTAAAGAACATAAAGTTTGTTTCTAAGAGGAAAAGTACCCGCATTAGTACGGACAGAGACCCGCCTCGGTGGCGTAGTTAGCTAAAGTGCTATTTTCGTGTTGAGCTAAACTGCTGAGGACAGGGAGATTGAGGTTCGAATCTCGGTCGGGTGAACTGGGTGTGGTTTTCCACTCTCCGTCCACACAAATGCGGGTTCACTTCCTTTAAATTTAGCCTTGACAATTCTTAACACATTAGCGTAATTATTACTTAAGCGTACAACCCGAATGGGTATTAAGACGCGGTGCTAAGTAAATAAATGTAAAAAAAAGTACGAACAGAAAATGACAATTTTATAGATAGCTCACCCTGGGGAAAAAAACCTTGTATAACTGGCTAGGATTCTAACCCCAACCTTCCCGTTACCGAAAAATAAGACTAGACGAGCCTGACATTTAATCCGCGAGGTCATCGATGCGGGTGAATCATCTCTTCCTTTGAATACTTCATTGAGTCCTCAGAATGACCTAAGCTGTCACCTTGAGATTTTATATTGCTGTGTTATATAATACCGTACCATGAATACGGAGCACGAGCACTGTATACCGAATCTGAGGTCCCCGGTTAGATTCCCAACATATCCCTAAACATTTTCACAATGATGAATTAAATGACGGAATGTTGGGTCAAATTGTGTTTGTTTTGGAGTTAAGTTAGTTTGTATGTTAATATGATCAATTAATTTAGATATTAGCTATTAAATACACGTGGTAAATAAAAACACGAGTTATTAGATTTTAATAGGAATGTGCAAAGTTTTGAAATGTCGAAGCCGAAGTTGAAGGTCAAATCTCCTTCCCTTCGACGTCTAAACCCACAATAACCTTCACAACTTCGAAACATTTCGAGGAAAGAAAAAATAACTCGATTTATTATTAACAGATTTGAAATGCCTCTGACCACCTTTGTGGTTTGGGAGTCAGGGTTCCTGGCTACAGATCCAGAGGTCCTGGGTTTGATCACCGGTGCTTTTATCTAACAGTTGGTTCGGAACGGGGTCAAACTAAGCCTAATGAGGACAAATAAGATGGTACTTGCATCCATATGTAGCAGCTCTGGTCTAGAAAACTGTGATTAACGGTAGGGGCGTTAGTTGTGCTGACCACATGACACCCTATACCCACAAGTGCTAGGACTACCTCCGCCAACATGCGGCAGCCGTTCGGTTGGTATAGCTCACACTACGAAGTTTTTCGAAATATCTCATTAAATAGGACATATTTCACCATGTAAAATATCTCGCTTTGATGGACACGTGGTTTAACGCGCTACCCACGTGTGAGATTTGCCTGCCGATGACGGTAAGATCGAGGTTCGAATCTTGCTCGTGTGATCTGAGGGCTTAAAAAAAGTATTTTCCACTTTATCTCCAAGCAAATGCAGATATACTAACCCCTTAAAACCATCAGCGGATTTAGTATATGAGCGCATAACCCGAACGGGTAGTAAGACACGGTGCTAAAAAATAATTATTTTTTATAATAGCTACTTGACAGGTTTTTTTAACACCAACTAGAAATAAAATTACATCCATAACGTAAGAATAGATGCATTCAGACATGTCAGCATAAAATAATATGGTGGGATTTTTTCTTTTCTTCAAACTTTGCTATCTATGTAGATTCACTTAATGGATGGTAAATTTCATCTAATTAAAAAATATATATATATATATTTGAGGTATTTAACGTGCACTTTTGAACTGATTATATCAGCACACGACTTATTAACTAACTTAAATCTACAACAGACACAACACCCCAACCCCCGGCCGTTAATTCAGCACCGTGAAAAGGGGAAACCCACATTTCACCCATGATACATTTTGCGACCGTGACAGGAATCGATACCGGGACCCTTTAGCTCAGAAGAAAGACACGCTACTCACTGAGGTAATGTGTTGGACATGTCTTATGTGACAAAAAATAAAAAATAAAAAAATCTTCGTCTTTACTTTACATGTTTCATGATAGCTTCGCTTCTATTTCGATTCACAATTTAAAAAAAATATATTTTTACCCTCGCACACCCCTATATTTAAAAAAAGGATTACCCGCTTCGGTGGTCATATGATTTGAGGCGCTTCTCTTGCAGTAGACTAGATTACTGATGACATGGAGATCGAGATTCGAATCTCTCTTGGGTGTACTGAGGGAAATTTTTCCAAAATGGTTTTTCACTTACCCTCCACGTAAATTCAGGTACACTTCATATAAAGATACCTCCCTAATCCATAAAACCATGAACGTAGTTTAGTACATAAGCGTATAAACCGAACGGGTAGTAAGACGCGGTGCTAAAAAAAAAGTATGCAAACAAGAATGATAATTATTTCCATGTAAAACAAAACTGTCTTATAGTTCTCAAACGACGCAGGGAAAAAAAAAACCCATCACATTTTACAGAATACACCAGAAGCAAGAAAACTACCTTCTTCCCCTCTGTCGCATCAAAAACATGGTTTGATTCGAGACAGTTTACCCCATTCCCTAACACCCCCACTGACT
>CABFVX010000326.1:181756-217104 GCA_902151425.1 Timema shepardi
CCCCCCCTCACCCCCATCAGCCAGCCATACAACTCCCCAGAGCGCAGACGCAACCAAACGTTCAAAAACGGGTCACCCTTGGCAACGGCGCCGAAAACATGAAATGTCTATACGTGCCGCGCCGTTCCAACGGCACAACGTTTTTCGACCCTCCACATTCAACCCTTTTTCTTCTTCTGTGCAAAACCATTTTCTTATTTTAAGATAAAAACAAAACAAACAACAAAAAAACACGGAATAGTGGTCGCCTGTGGTGTGAGTTTCTAAACTATACTTTTCTCAAAGACACATATTTTATACCTAGAACATTTTTTTATTAAGTAAGATCTATTCGATTAGTCTATTTATCTCTTAATTCAAACTAAATACGAGCTTTGTAAGCGGTAATTCCGTAGCCGATTACCTGATGACTTTACGAGTGGACTACGAACGTTTTATGGATTACACATCAATCTTACTCAAGGCCCGTTCAAAGAATAGATCAAATTAATTAAAAGGGGTGAAAATAATAACAAATCGTAACTATGTTTACCTAGCCTAAAAGTGTTTGTCGTAAAACGCCTCAAGAAATTAAGAAGAATGTGATAACCGTCGTTTACATAATGTAGTCTTAAATCAACCGTTGATTTGTCAACAAATAGAAACTGTTTTGTTTAAATGAAGATGTAACGTATAATCGCTGAATTATGCCGTTCATCGACTGGTAAGCTTAGAAATATTTTCATGGGCATGATTTCATTTTTTTGAATAAATTAGAATTCAATTTATTGGCATTTAGGCTTTTGAGTGATTGTGTGAAAGAGTGTATTTAATTGGCTCTTTTGAAAAAATATTTTAATTGTTAATTAATATAATGTGTTGCTCTATGATCCTGTAACATACATTTCAATCCTCTGAGTTCAATCGGCAGATAGATAAAATCTCGGTTTGATCGAGTTATATTAATTTATAATAACAGTTTCTGTATTTATTGTAATAAATAATGTTACTCTTCTATTCCTATTATAAAACTATTTAAATAATTTATTTTTAATTGAATCTCCCTCATATTAAATTTAATACTGACAACATTTTAAAATCATATTAAAATTGAAAAATAAACCCGAATAAAAAATATATGTTTAAGTGTTTCTTAGTCAAAATAAATTACGAATATTAAACTATTAGAAAGTAGATTAATTTTTCGATTACAGTCACAAAATGTATGCAAAGTAAAATAAATGGTACGGTGCACCACCAAAACTTACTCGCTTCGTTTCGTAAAAATGGAGATATTTATTCAAAAATCGTAAAATATGTTAAATTAAATAATATACACCGTTAGATAAACATATTGAGATAAAAAAAAGTTAAATCTCTGCTCACCAAAGAGCGTAGCAATCATTTTTCCAGACCCCAATCCAAAAAAATATATCTACCAATATTTATGAAATCATTGGGTCTCTAAATATTTATTTCAAATCAAGTTTTATTTTTATTTCTAATAGTTACAAACTTGCATCAATAGGTTATTCCGTATCTCAAAGAGTGGCGGAGATATGTTCAAAATATACAAATTTCCATTTATGTTAAGGAAACTAAAAGTCGGGTTCACGGGGAAAATAAGAATTCCCATTTTTTTTGGAATGTTAAGAAACGCCTGGATACGGAATGTAATCAAAATCGTTGAAGCGGCTTTTGAGAATATACATTTATAATCGTTCGACACATAAGTAAACTACCCTTAATTTTAGGGTTGGATAGATAATTCCTAAAAACCCCTCTATAGAACCTTATGAAATCCTTAGATAGCAAGTTTTAACCCTATCGGTACAATGGTTGTTGCTCCAGTCTCGGTAACAGATAGACAGACGGACGGCATTGCAATTAAGACTTTTTTGGGTTCAAAGAGGCATGAAACGTCATCCATCAAAATTTCGAGTTGATTTTTTTTTGACAATTACAATACATCTCTACCTGAGGGATAAGCGAAAGTAAAAAAGTCTTGTAATTTCCAGGTGCTATTTTGTTTTATTTATCGTAATCACTTTAGACTGGCTCCCACACTTGAAAAAGTTTTTTTTTTTTGCGTCCAGGTCTATATTTTAATTCTGAATCATTCACTTAGATCTCAGAATTGTGAGATTTCACGTTAAACACTGTTGAAAATGAGATAATCTCACTCTTTCAAGATTTTTATAGACCATTAAACTTAAAATGTAAGTTATTTTAATCCTATAGAAACATGTCTATTCCTTTCATATCCATTTTGGAATTAATCATATTTCAAAATAGCAAACCTTTACATAAAATAATAAGGTGGGATTTTTAAACGTTTATGACGCGTCGCGGCGCTCCTAAGTCGGCTGCCCTAACTTGTAAAAATGTAAAAAGATCCAAGAAATAATTTTGGAATGGTTTATTCTTTACTTTTACTTATTTTCTTCTTGACATAAAAAAATACAAAGGGAACACTTGAAAAATTTTGTTTGCAAAGAAATACATTAATATTAGCGTGGTAAGAGGATGGGAAACTCACATATAAAAAATCACCCTCTATTCCCCCCAGCAAAGAGTCGAACCTTAACCTCCCCTCAACGATGATTTAGTCCAATACAAGCCTACACCTTAGGTCACGTGACCATTAATAATTTTATATAGTGCTAATGAATAATAATATTAGTGATTAGTATTTGAGTTTATTTTATTAATTCTTTTATTCATTGCTCTTTTTTGTGTGAACCGAGTCTTACTACTCGTTCAGATTAGTAAATGGGGTAGGAATTCGAAAGGTATAATTAGAGGATATGTACCAGAATTTACGTGAAGAGAGGGTGGAAAATCATTTAGAAAAAACCCACCTCAATACACCCTCCGGTATTCGAACCCAAAACTCCCTGTCATCAGATTAAATGACCTTTGGAATTGACACTATCTGTCTAAAATGACAGTTGTATATCATATTATTTGACGTATGACTATATGAAAGTAGATTTAGTAACGTTTGTTAACAAAAGCGTGGCTGTTTAATTTTTCTAGAAAATTTACTACAGCCTACCTTTAACCATGGTTTGTTTGTATATGTATTTATGAACATCTCTTGGGGGCTACATCAAATTCCGGGGGGTCCGGACAACGTTAACCCCCCCCCTCCTTTTATACGCCTTTGTTTGCTACCATAAACTTCATTACACAATTCCACTAAATCTTACCCATTTTTAAATACTGTAATAATAGTTAAAAAAAATTCCAATCAAACCATTAACGCTAAATTTGAGAGAAAAGCACGATTAATATTAATTGGCCAAAATTACGAGAGTATTTGGAAAAAAAGCACATTGACCACAAGAGTAAAAAGTGTAACACATTTGGTTAAAATTGATTTTTTTTTCTCTCCTCAGTTTTTGGCGGGTCACACGCCCTTTTTTAAAGGGATATTTTAAATATTTTAATGCAATTAGCTCCTTCCTCTCGCCATAAATTTACGTTCTTCACGTCTTATCGCCTCCATTAACGCTATAACGTGTAACTAAATTAATGAACCAGTGAAAAAGAAAGTATGATATAAAATATTATTATTATAATTAGCACCGCGTCTTACTACCCGTTCGGGTTATACGCACTTACGCTAATGTGTAATGGTAGGGTGATTGTGAGATGAAATGGAGGACCTACAGTTTAACGTGGAATCCGAACCACGGTGGAGGCCTGGCATTCCCCACATTCACAAGGATATAAAATATTATTATTAGCACCGCGTCTTACTACCCGTTCGGGCTATACGCAGATATAAAATTCAATACACCAGACCAGGATTCAAACCCTGCCCTCCTTGCCACAGACAAACCAGACAAGATGAGCCTGCGATGCCTTTGTCCGTGCGCCCCACCGTTGCGGGGCTACAAAGAGGAAGTTAATATCGATTTCGGATTAATTAATCGGAATCGGTGGAAGCACTAGTGTAAACAAGGTTGGTTATTAAAAAAAAAAATTAAAAAGCATTTTTAAGAGCTCACAATCTCTGAAATGAACCGTACCTCCCCTCCCCCCCTCTTTTTCACCAAGGATTTGTTCGCTATGATCAACCCCACTCTCCACCCCACCCCCCAAAAAACACCGAGAAAGATTAATGATGCAACGAGAGGTATCCTACCGTCAAATTTTTGACTCACCTCTTAGATAAGTCTGACTCAACCCCCCCTTCCTCCCTCTGTCCCTCCATCATCACAGTTTTCAATTCTTCATTCAACCCCTTCAGAGTAAAAACTTACATGATCACATTTTTGGGGGGGAGAGGAGAGAAAATTTATAGCCTTTGTGTGTAACAACTTTTTACACAATGTAAATTAACTTTTTCGGATTATTAATTTTTAGTGATAAAATGATCTGCCCACAAAAAAAAAACTTTCCAAAAATTCATCCCTATTGAAGCTACAGAAGAACCTTGATAATACGAACTAATTGGGACTGGAGGTGGTTCGGATTATCTATTCGTTCAGATTAGAAATTATTTATTTTATTTTATAGAGTCTCGGTCCCAGCAAAGTATTATCTGATTGCCAAACCCTTCCTTCACCTCTGACAAGAAGTGTATTAATTACAACCTGTGAATGTGGGGAATGCCAGGCCTCCACCGTGGTTCGGATTCCACGTTAAACTGTAGGTCCTCCATTTGATCTCACAATCACCCTAACCATTACACATTAGCGTAAGTGCGTATAACCCGAACGGGTAGTAAAACGCGGTGCTAGTAATAATATTTTATAGACAAGGCAAATAGAATACAATATAATAAGGTACAGTAAAATGATTGTTTTTTTAAATACATTTTTTTACCAATGTGGAGGATTAAGACGCAAAAAGATAGGTTGTGTAATATTTTGATTAAAAAATCTAATCACTAATTGATAATCATAAAAAGAAAACTTAAAAATCAATAATTAAAATAATCATCAAAGTTGATATATGTTTTAGCAGAAAGATCTCTTAATCGTTTTAGTAAAAATAGCTCTTCGAACTATCATTTTAAATAACGTTGCTTCCTGTTTTCTACATTTCATACATCTGTATTTTGGACTATTTTTACTTAAGGTGCGTTCGAATAACTAAACGTTTGTACTATCAAGGTCATACTGTACCATTATTTTCCGTAAAAGAATATATTTGATAGCTACTAAATGGAAATTATACTTGCAATTCAGCTGTCTCTTTTGATAAATAGATAGATGAATAGATATATAGAGAGATAGATGGATGGATGGTTGGTGTGTCAAGTTTGGCAGACATAAGATAAATATAAAGTATTTTGTACGCCCGTGTGAAACTTCTAAATCTCTATTCAAGAATTTAAGTGTGGTACTATTCGTATCAGAGTCGATATTTCGACAATACCAATTTAAAATACACATACTTTAATTTAATACAAATTATTCAATTCAAATTCGATTCGAAACCTTTTCATCTATACATACTCGATTTGGATTAGTATTTAAACATTCGATAGCTCAAGATAGGAATAGTTTGTAATGAGGTTGACTGGATAAAACTTGTTAAAGATAGGGATAGGGTGTAATGAGATGGACTGGATATAACTATCTCAAGATAGGGATAGGGTGTAATGAGAAGGACTGGATACAACTAGCTCAAGATAAGGATAGGGTGTAATGAGGTTGACTGGATAAAACTAGCTCAAGATAGGGATAAGGTGTAATGAGAGGGACTGGATATAACTATCTCAAGATAGGAATAGGTTGTAATGAGATGGACTGGATATAACTATCTCAAGATAGGGATAGGGTGTAATGAGGTGGACTGGATATAACTAGCTCAAGATAGGGTATAGGGTGTAATGAGGTGGGCTGGATATAACTAGCTCAATATAGGGATAGGTTTTAATGAGGTGGACTGGCTACTACTAGCTCAAGACAGGGATAGGGTGTAATGAGGAGGACTGGATATAACTAGCTCAAGATAGGGTATAGGGTGTAATGAGGTGGACTGGATATAACTAGCTCAAGATAGGGATAGGTTTTAATTAGGTGTACTGGCTAGTACTAGCTCAAGATAGGGATAGGGTGTAACGAAGAGGACTGGATATAACTATCTCAAGATAGGAATAGGCTGTAATGAGATGGACTGGATATAACTATCTCAAAATAGGGATACGGTGTAATGATAAGGACTGGCTACTACTAGCTCAAGACAGGGATAGGGTGTAATGATAAGGACTGGATAGAACTATCTCAAGATAAGGATAGGGTGTAATGAGGTGGACTGGATATAACTAGCTCAAGATAGGGTATAGGGTGTAATAAGGTGGACTTGATAGAACTATCTCAAGATAAGGATAGGGTGTAATGAGGTGGACTGAATAGAACTAGCTCAAGATAGGGTATAGGGTGTAATGAGGTGGACTGAAAAGAACTAGCTCAAGATAGGGATAGGGTACAATAAGGTGGACTGGATAGAACTAGCTCAAGATAGGGTATAGGGTGTAATGAGGTGGACTGAATAGAACTAGCTCAAGATAGGGATAGGTTTTAATGAGGTGGACTGAATAGAACTAGCTCAAGATAGGGTATAGGTTTTAATGAGGTGGACTGAATAGAACTAGCTCAAGATAGGGTATAGGGCCTAATGAGGTGGACTGAATAGAACTAACTCAAGATAGGGTATAGGGTGTAATGAGGTGGACTGAATAGAACTAGCTCAAGATAGGGTATAGGGTGTAGTGAGGTGGACTGAATAGAACTAACTCAAGATAGGGTATAGGGTGTAATGAGGTGGACTGAATAGAACTAGCCCAAGATAGGGTATAGGGTGTAATGAGGCGGACTGAATAGAACTAGCTCAAGATAGGGTATAGGGTGTAGTGAGGTGGACTGAATAGAACTAGCTCAAGATAGGGTATAGGGTGTAATGAGGTGGACTGAATAGAACTATCTCAAATAGGGTATAGGGTGTAATGAGGTGGACTGAATAGAACTTGCTCAAGATAGGGTATAGGTTTTAATGAGGTGGACTGAATAGAACTAGCTCAAGATAGGGTATAGGGTGTAATGAGGTGGACTGAATAGAACTAGCTCAAGATAGGGTATAGGGTGTAATGAGGTGGACTGAATAGAACTAACTCAAGATAGGGTATAGGGTGTAGTGAGGTGGACTGAATAGAACTAGCTCAAGATAGGGATAAGGTATACTCAATCATACTTATCCTGGACATAATATCATTTTGACTGCTCTCCCCGCATTCCCATCCCTTCACAATAACTTTTCAGCCCCCCCAGATAAATATTAAATGTATTGCATCACTGAACCCCTTTCGTCTGGGGATGAAGGCCAGCGACGTTCAAAACGGGACGATCCCGTAGCAACCCTTCCCTGGGGGATGAACATTCCATGTAGGCGGCTGTCCTCAGAGTAGGGCGGTCAACTTTTTGCTGGCATCCCCCAAACCGGTGAAACATCAGTTTAAATCTTACCTGCATGGAACGCTACAGAAGCCCCATGGCTTCTTTGGTGCTGAGTGACAGCTCACAGCTGACAGCTGACGGCTTTGAAAAGTTACCAGAGAAAATTAGGTATCCCTACGCTGAACCAAATGATCTGCAAATACATGTGTTTAGCAGCTGTCACTTCTGACAGTCAACATTTAGATATACCTAAATGTTGACTGTCAGAAGTCAGCTGTGAACTGTCAGTCAGCACCAAAGAACCCACGGGGCTACTGTAGCTTCGTCAGACGGGGGGTTAAATTATTATTATTATTATTATTATTATTATTATTATTATTATTATTATTATTAGCACCACGTCTTACTACCCGTTCGGGTTGTACAGCACTTACGCTAATGTGTAATGGTAGGATGATTGTGAGATGAAATGGAGGACCTACAGTTTAACGTAGAATCCGAACCACGGAGGAGGTCTGACATTCCCCAAATTCACAAGTTGTGATTAATACACGTCTTGGTCAGAGGTGAAGGAAGGGTTTGGCAATCAGATAAATCTGTGCCGGGACCGAGGATTGAACCCTGGACCCGCAGCACAGAAATCTTCAGGGGTTATCTCAATATTTTTTAATTTATATTGTTCATGGGCAAACTATAATGGCACGTGTTTGTATCCGTCCTGGCGTTTTAGGTTCGTATCCTGACCTGATCATCCTGTATTCACGTGAGTCAGTTTATATCTCGGTGTAATAATTAAATATTTAATTCTATTGTGTTCTGGCTCCAGGTAGTTTCATTTTTCCTAGCAACAATTCGACTGGGTTCAAGTTAAATGAAAGAAAACATAAATTAAAGATCACACATTAAATATTAAAAGTAATTTATTGCACACTTTGGTTAGTTATGAAATACTGAATATGAATAGTGGAAGGGTAGATGGAGTGACTAATTCACCTCCAACTCTTTGACTGCGCGAGTATCCAATCTGTTTGATGGTGTGATTACCGGTGTTTTTCCAATGGCTGCCGCGAGAGCTTCTTGCGACCCTCATCGTGTCCCCTTTGTTACCTTGTTATCTGCTTAAAAAGAAATCATCCAAGGTCCCTTTTACCATCACTTAAAAATTGCATATTGGTTGAAAGAGATATTTTATAATTCGTACTATTATTTACTGCTAGAGTTTAAGGATCAGTATTGTACCCTTATTTTAGAAAGTGGGACCAACTGACGCTTCAATACGCCCTTCACTAAAATTCATAAATCCTGCTTAAGTTGACATGGAATATATGTTATGCTTCAGTCTTTCCTGATCTATCGTTGGTCTCAAGTAGGTTTTTAATTCCATAATCAATAGTTCGTTCTGCTGTTGAAATAATAACTGCTATCACAAAAATGATTTTCAATAACCTCTTAATGTTTCTAAAAAAAAAACAGACGCAAATCTGTACGATTCCATTGGCTTATCGACTTTTCCGGATTTCCCTATCAAGAGTTCCCTCAATAGTTTCAATTCTCCATGAATTGCTTCTACAGCAGATGTAAATAGAGGATTCATGTGTTTTTGCTGCGTCCAATATCACTTCATCAGTTAATTTATTTTTTTAAAAGTAGCTTGAGGGAATTCAAACGATTGTTGAATATTTTCCGCCGTGCCCTAGTACCCCTACCCTGAATCCACCATTGGGCAGAATCTTTGATTTTATTCAAATTTCATAATGACAGGTCAGAAAACAAATTGTCAATGAAACACATTTACCTAAATATAAAATACAGCTAGAATTCAATAATTACAAGTTTGGTAATACTAGAGCGATCCAAAAATAAGCTTTTATCCCCGAGCACTGATGTTTGATTCTCTGTTAAATAAATTTGGTTCTTTCTGGCAGTTAAAATGTTGATTAATTTATGTTCCATGTCTGCCCGGGTCGTAGATAGGTTTGAAAGTTTGACAATAAAATATAATTAGTATAACAATGACACCTTGAGATGGGAATCCAACTCGGAACCTTGGGGTTAGTGTGTGAATATTTTACCGCTGAGCTGTTAATGAATCATCCCATGTTTTGGTTCATTATTCACACATAAAACGTCTCACCCCACGGATAAAACCTATCTTGAATAGGTACACCCAATATCAACTCTGAGGGAACTTCAGGGTTTATGGAGGAAAGTTTTATCTTAGCTGTCTCTCTCAGTGGTTGCCAAATCTCCTCGCTCTCAGTTAAGTCTGAAGGTGGTGTGCTGGGGTAAGAAGGAACTACTGGCAACCTCGACCAACCAGCGTTGCCAAACTTGTCTTATTTTAAAGATTGTCTTCAATAAAACAAGAGAATGACAAGTCCGTTTCCCAAAAGTAAACATACAGTTCCCTCAGAGATGATATCCAGTGTATAAGCCTACAACTCGGACAAGTGAAGTTTATTTTATTAAGATCTATAAGGTGGTCCACCTACACTGGATATCATCTCTGAGGGAGTCACGTGGTTACTATTGGGAAACAGAGTTGTCATTCATCATCATTATTATTATTAGCACCGCGTCTTACTACCCGTTCGGGTTATACGCACTTACGCTAATGTGTAATAGTAGGGTGATTGTGAGATGAAATGGAGGACCTACAGTTTAACGTGGAATCCGAACCATGGTGGAGGCCTGGCATTCCACACATTCACAAGTTGTGATTAACACACGTCTTGCCAGAGTTGAAGGAAGGGTTTGGTAATCAGATAAATCTGTGCCGGGACCGAGGATTGAACCCTGGCCGCCAGCACAGAAGTCTGACACCTTACCCCTAGACCGCCAGGTCACCTCTTGTTTTATTGATAACAATCTTTAATATAAGACAAGTTTGGCAACGCTGGTTAGTCGAGGTTGCCATTAGCTCCTTCTTACCCAATCTAATCACACTCCAACATTATTGAAAGCGAGCAGATTTGGCGACAGTTGACCGAGAGAGAGAGCGAAGATGAAGCTTTTCTCCGTGAGACGTGCAGTTCCCTCGGCAATGATACTGGGTGTAGAATCTCTGGCTCGGTAACAGGAAATAATTCCAGTTTGGAAAGACGGTTGATGGGAAAGTGGGATATTTAATCTGACGATAAAAACCCGGTGCCACGTCGTGGGTTGGTACTGCTCAGGCATGGGTTGGCCGCAGGTATTTATAGAGGACAAGTTTTTCGCGTGGACTCAATTAACTTCCTCCCAGTAGTTTTTTTAAATCACCGAATGTTACAAAAGATTCAAATCTCTAAGTCTTACTACTTGTTTTGGCTATCCTTGGAACATATCTTGTCTGCAGTAGATTCGACGTTAGTGATACATTCATCCACCAAGCGCTGTAATCGATGAGTGTTATAATATGACTCATTTGAGGAGTTTTATGGTATTGACGTCCTTAGGAGTCAGTGGCGTCAGCCCACAAACGAGATATACCAACCGAATGGCTGCCGCATGTTGGCGAACATAGTGCCAACATTTGCGGATAGAAGGTGTTATGTGGTCAGCACAATAACCCCCTCCCCCCATCCGTTAATCCCAGTTTTCTAGAACAGAGCCGCTACTTTTTCGATTAGCTCCTCACGTGGCTGAGTTGACCCCGACCCAGAGCTTACTGCTCCACAGAAAAATCTGGAAGTGCCGGAGATCCGAACCCGAGACCTTTGTGGCCGTAAACGTTAAAACAAACTAGGATATTTCGATTACATTAGTTCCATTTAAATAATTGTAAAATTTTCCGAGAAAAAAAAGTTATAGAAACTTTTTTTATCTCACAACTATAGCTATATGCATAGGATATGAATGAGGAGTGTAGAATTTAGAGGAAATAAACCCGGAGAGTGGGAAACAATATAGGGACAAAAAAAAGTCGTTACTACTCACTGGGATTCGAACCCTGACCTGCCCCTCAGAGGTAAACCAAACAAAACTAGACTGACAAATCTTGTCCAGCCGTGTATGTGACTCAGTGGTTAGGGCGGTCAATCATATGTTTATACAACCCTGGTTTGATTATAGATTTGATTTATTTGAGATATTTAATGTGCATTTTCTGAACCGACTGATTATATCAGAAAACAACCATTTCTATGGACGAGAGCGAAAGAGCCTACCAATGTTGCTGGGAAAGGTATTTTCACGTAACTTCCAGAGTTCTGTCACATGCCACAATCGAGATGGGGCCGACAGCTTTACTTCCCTTCATAAGGCTGGTATTACACTATCACATTTCTGTTAAATTTCTTTGATCAAAGATCTGTGATCAAAGAGAATGTGATTTAACTTTGACGACTCCTCAAAGATCTTTGATCACATAAATATTTTACAAATCTTTGATCACATATTTTCGTTATAGAACATGCTCTAAGGTTTGATCAAAGAAAATGGCACCTGAAAGATTATCCTGGATGTGAGAATCAGTCATATCATTTCTTAGGTGTGTATTTTTTTTCTTTTAATTAATGGAGTGACTTTTGCTACCAAATATTTAAAAGTTTCACCCTTCATGCGTAAATATTTTTGATAAGATTCCGGATGGGTGACCTGGCGGTCTAGGGGTAAGGTGTCAGACTTCTGTGCTGGAGGCCGGGGTTCAATCCTCGGTCCCGGCAAAGATTTATCTGATTACCAAACCCTTCCTTCACCTCTGACAAGACATCTTGTGAATGTGGGGAATGCCAGGCCTCCACCGTGGTTCGGATTCCACGTTAAACTGTAGGTCCTTCATTTCATCTCACAATCACCCTACCATTACACATTAGCGTAAATGCGTATAACCCGAACGGGTAGTAAGACGCGGTGCTAATAATAATAATAATAATAATAATAATAATAATAATAATAATAATAAAAAAAATATTCCGGATCTTCAGTTTGAAGTTTCTTTAGCAGGCAACTGTTAATCCCTCTTGAATTTCATCTCCCAACCCAAGGTAGAATCCACAATCATTTAACAGGTTTTCTTTTAAGCAGCAATGAGATTATCACAATAACACTCACAGTCGCTGCACTAGGAATTAAACCATTGGAGTCAATTATTTTAATAAAATATATTGTAGCGACTGTAAAAGAAATGTGATGTAGTGTAATAACACATCTTTGATCAAAGACGGCGTTAAATCTTTTATCATATATTTGATCAAAGAAATATATGTAATATATTTCTTTGATAAAAGAAAAATGTGATAGTGTAATACCGGCATAAGGAAGTTGTGCTACGGAATTTTATCGCCCAAGAAATATCCGTCGACCTCTGTTGGGTTTGAAGCCACGAGTATCGGGTTTGGAGGCGAGCGCTTTACCTCAAGACCACCGATATATTCATTACAGATGATACTCACGAATATATTTATTATTTGTGTACGGGTTCGTCTTTTTGTCGAATCATTAATTATAGGTATATAGTATTAAGCTAGTGAGTGGTATTATACTATAAAAAACGAAAGTAACAATAAAGTAGAACGAAACAATAAATCGAGTTAACTTACGACCCTTCTGAAATCGTAAAAAATAGCTTCCTTGTAACATCTGACTCAACACTAAAACAAAAGTCCACTATTTTGTTACTGTCATTACATATGTTACACTTTGATATATAATCAAACTTACGCCTGAAAGTTAGACTGCTTTCATGATTTAATGCCGGTCTGCCGGCTATTTTCAGGTCAACCTGGAGCAACATAAACGCTATAGACACCGCACGTTGATACATACAGCGCTGGTAGCGGTAGAGAAATGCAACCAACACAAAAGTGAGGGCCTGTGGTGAAACACGAAGCTAAGCGTTGATTATTTATGTATCACACATTATTGAACTTTGTTTAATAAGCTCGATACATTGAATCAAGTACATAGTGGAGGAGTAGGATAAAAATACATATTTTAATAGCTTCAAATCATTATACAGTAGAACCTTTTTGATTAGAAGTCCACGGGATATCTAAAAAAATTCGAAATATTCAAAGCTAGAACTAACCATTTTTCTATGTATCTAGAAGTGGATACACATTAAAGTAATAACCCTAAAATATTTTACACATACACATTTTATATATGCTATATTAGACACACATACCAATAACTATATAAGAAAACAGAAAAACTTGGAAAGATTATAATATGAAAATTACACAGTTAAATCAGAATTAAATGAAAATCGAGCTAACACATCTCTTATATTAGGCAACCCGCTCGTCGCCGGGGCATAACTCTACGCCTTCTTATTTGTGTGTGTCAATAGGGTGTTGTCAAACTGGTCCGACATAAAACAGGTACCTATGTTTAGGTTAGGTTAGGTTAGATTGGGTTAGGTAAGACTGAAATCTGAATTACAGGAGATAAAAAAATAAAGTTTTGCTTTAGCACAGAATGAGTAGCTGGGCTTATCAATTGTCTGGACCAGTTCGACAAGACCCTTCGGTATGGGCTCGAAAATTCCTTTTGGAATGTCTTGACCGTCGGACCAGTTCTGCCATACCCGTGTCAATAGGCTAGCTCAAGCTTTTATTTGACATTGGGGTGGTTTAATAAAGATCGTTAAGTTAGGTTTGAAATTAGTACAAATTCGAACAAATTAACATTAGGCTTTGAATTATCCAACTACTTCCTTCTAAAATTCGAATTAAATGCTATTTTTCTTTACCGTTGATTTGAATAGAAATTCCATGGGGATTTATGGTGGGTTTGAACCATCCAATTTTTCGAAACGGTCAATGTCAAATTAACCCTGTATAAAGACTAAGGGGAGGTTAATTTGCCAGTTTCCTTGTATCCCATGTAAGGAAAAAAACAAAATTTATAAACTAATTTTTTTTCTTGAGATTAAGCTAATCTCTGAAAACATTAACTTTTTTCACTCCCTAAGGACATATCCCGGTCATCATGGCTCTTAGAAATATCATCGTTATAACTTTTAAATTTTGACAAAATAATGATTAGTTCGTCTCAAAATATTATTATTGATCATTTGTAAATCATGGCCTAGTAAAGGCCAAATTTTAATATTTATTTGGTGTTGAACCTAAACACATCTGCCTTACAGATTCCAAAGTTATATGTGTTGAGTTTCATTCACAACCTCTGGTCAAATCAGTTACGTGATCCGATTTAAGTAAAACTAATCCCTTCTCAAATGATTGATGAGATTTATAACTAGGATTAACTTAAAAAAACGTATCTAGCTATTGTTTTATCATCTGACACATTTCTGTGTGCTTATTAACACCTGTTGCAATTCTAAGTGTCACCATTTTGTCACTTTGGCCCTTCATGCGTTCCCACTAGCACCATCAATGCCTAAACACAATATTTATAGGCAACACATGGGTGACCTGGTGGTCTAGGGGTAAGGTGTCAGACTTCTGTGCTGTGGGGTCCGGGGTTCAATCCTCGGTCCCGACACAGATTTATCTGACTACTAAACCCTTCCTTCACCTCTGACAAGACATCTTGTTAGTGTGGAGAATGCCAGGCCTCCACCGTGGTTCGGATCCCACGTTAAACTGTAGGTCCTTCATTTCATCTCACAATCACCCTACCATTTCACATTAGCGTAAGTGCGTATAACCCGAACGGGTAGTAAGATGTGGTGCTAATAATAATAATAATAATAATAATAATAATATAGACAACACTGGATAGTTTATATTTATCAGTGCGTCTTACTACCTGCTCAGGCTATACACATACATAATAACTAGTCTAATGGGCTAGGGATGAGGAAGGGGACGTTTTAGAGGTAATCTACAAAAAAAAATTTGGAAGGAGAGTGGAAAACTGTCGAGGAAAAAACACCTTCATTAGACCCGACTGGGATTTGAACCCTGATCTCCCCATCATTAGTAGGCCAGTCTAACAAAATAGTGACTCCTTAACCCGCCTCGGTGGCGTAGTTAGCTAACGCACTAGTCGTGTTGAGCTCGACCGCCAAGGATGGGGAGATCGAAGTTCGAATCTCGGTCGGGTGAACTGGGGGTGGTCTTTCCTAAATGGTTTTCCACTCTCCTTCCACGCAAATGTGGGTTCACTTCCTTTAAATTCAATCTTCCCAATTCCTAACCAATTAGTGTAATTTGTACTTAGGCGTATAACCCGAACGGGTAGTAAGACGCGGTGCTAAATAAAAAATAGTGACTTCTTAGACCGTTCGGCCACTGAAGCGGACAGACCGGAGAGTTTAATTTATCACTTAGTTAACGAGAGTAAACTCAAATTCATGAGATCCTCATTGACGGACACACAAACTGAACGTCAAGCTCGTCTAGTTCGGTTTACCTCTGACAGGTAGGTAGGAGGGTTTCAAATCTCTACTAGGTGAAATGAAGGGGGTTTCCCCCCGAGATTCTCACTCTACTTCTACACAAGTGTGGATACAGTTCCTCTTCCTCATTCCTCTATATCATTCACATCACTGAAATGCGTGTAGTACCGGTTGTGCGAAGAGACGCGATGCGCGAGGGGAAATATAACCAGTGTGTTAGACGTGTTAGTTCTGTCATGTCAAACACTCCCCATGTATACATTTTAAACAAAATTATTAGAGCCACTTCCGAAAAAAATAAATATTTGGCGTTAAAAAAAAATCACTCAACAGTAAATGACCCTTAATTTAAAGGCTAAGTTATGGTAAAACATCTTGAGGTACAGCTATACAATATCTAAATGTATTATTATTATTAGTATTATTAGTATTACTATTAGCACCGCGTCTTAATACCCGTTCGGGTTATACGCACTTACGCTAATGTGAAATGGTAGGGTGATTGTGAGATGAAATGGGGGACCTACAGTTTAACGTGGAATCCGAACCACGGTGGAGGCCTGGCATTCCTCACATTCACAAGATGTCTTGTCAGAGGTGAAGGAAGGGTTTGGTAATCAAATAAATCTTTGCCGGGACCGAGGATTGAACCCCGGCCGCCAGCATAGAAGTCTGACACCTTACCCCCTAGACCACCAGGTCACCGACATATAAATGTAGAATTTGAACAAAACCCACCCGGACATTTCAGCCCTGTGACCAGGGTACGGACAGACAGAATGTAAAATCTACCTTTTTTGAGTTCGGAGGCACATAATCTCCGGGTCACAAATTTTCACGATCACAATATATGTTTTCTCTTTAGATGAGAAAGTAAAAATAAGGACATATGTTGTTCTTGAGGGGAGTCTTATTCTCGTAATGTTAAATAACGTGAAGGGCAGAGAGAGAGAGAGCGAGAAAGAGAGAGAGAAAGAGAGAGAGATAGACGGCTGAAAATAATCACTGCCGGTCCAAATGGGACGCGTATTGTCTTCTAATGAATATAGCACGAGGGAAGCCGTGTGTCGTCCTTCGTAAATAAGAGAATGTTTGTCGTCGTCATTAGGTAAAAATTCAGGGGAGAAGGGAGGAGGATGAAAACAACCATACATGTACAGTGTCATTCAAAATCATCTCTCTTGGTACCATCAGCATCGGTGGTCACGTGGACTAAGGTATACGTGTTGAGTGCAGGTGAGGGGGAGGCTGGAAGTCAAAGGTGGATAGCCCGGACTGGCAGTAAAACTTGTAACATGTAAAAAAACTTGATGAAGATACACGAGGTTTTTTTTTTTACATTTTGAATCTCAGCTGGTTATATTAAGGTTAATTTCAAAGTTACGTCCAAAGTTTCGACGTACAGCGCCGGGAGAGCAAAGCTGTTCAAGCACGCGTGTACGACAACTTGCATAGGAAATACGCGCGCAGTACTGTAGGACCGTTAATGATGACCCTCATAACGTATTCGCATTTCTAGATGGACTGGTGTGTTGTTTACTATTAATTGTGGTATGTTCTGCTGCCCTGCTCCATGATGTCGAGATGTGCAGTGCCGCACACCTGGCTACTATGCAACATGTTGTACACGCATGCTTTCACAGCTTTGCTCTCCCAGCGCTGTACGCCGAATCTTTATTGTATTTGCATGGTTTGCCGGATTTAAATGTATGGGAATGTTGTATAATATTTGGTTCAAACAAGCTTTATGGCCAGTTTTGGCGTTAAATTTCCGTAAATTCTGTATAATAAAGTATGTTGTTATCAAAGTAAATGATTCCAACTACTGGTCTGCTTAATTTTTAAAGGGTATTTAAAGTGCAATATATGAGCAGGATGACAATAGCAGCACAAGACTTATAAGCTAACTTGAGTCTACAACAGACACAACATCCACGCCCGTGTCGTTAATTGATCACCATGAAAGATTAGTTAGTTATTTGAGGTATAACTTGCACTTTCTTAGCCGACGGTGACCTGGTGGTCTAGGGGTAGGTGTCAGACTTCTGTGCTGCCGGCCGGGGTTCAATCCTCGGTCCCGGCAAAGATTTATCTGATTACCAAACCTTTCCTTCACCTCTGACAAGACATCTTGTGAATGTGGGGAATGCCAGGCCTCCACCGTGGTTCGGATCCCACGTTAAACTGTAGGTCCTCCATTTAATCTCACAATCACCCTACCATTACACATTAGCGTAAGTGTGTATAACCCGAACGGGTAGTAAGACGCGGTGCTAATAATAATAATAATAATAATAATAATAATAATAATAATAATCTTAACCGACCACACGAGAAATTCTGAGTGAGAGCAAATCTGACTACCAATTTTGCCGATAAAGGTATTCTCACATACCTTCCAGGGATATTTTTTACACGCCACAATCTACATTAGACCGACAGTTTTAATTCACCTCCGAAGAAAGAATGTGCTACGAATTTTTATCGCTCAAGAAAAATCCATCTACCACGACTGGGTTTGAACCCATAAACATCGGGTCCCGAGACAAACACTTTACCCCTAGACCATCCAGGGTCAACACCACGAAGGGGGCAAGACCAATTTCACCAACGACAGATTATTTGGCCATGCCGGAAATCGAGGCCATGACCCAGAGCTCAACAGGCAAACACGTCACCAACTGAGCCACGGTGTTAGATAATTACTTATTAATGTTTTAAAAAAGTATGGCTACCTTATAAAATTCCAAATTGTAGGGTTGATCTCGCGGTGACCCTCCCTCCGTTTCCAACTAAAACTTGTGACATTCTCCAATGACATTTGCTCGCGTTGACATTTTATACTTTTACACAACGTTGTATTCTTACGTGTTCTCAAGACTGTGACATTCATGACGGGAATAATAAATTATTCCATAACTATGGAGAAGTTAAGATTTTTTTTTGTTTGTTATATATATATACCGCGATTTAACGATCCGAAAACTTTACCGACTGTTCTTTCATTTTTAATTACCGCTATTTGTTAGGGCTTCACTTTCAGTATATAATTAGTAAAATAATTAAAATAATTGCAGTGCTGGCTTAAGTGTTTGATAACAAACTTTCCCCCCTCCCCCCAACTCACTACTTGTATTTATGCACAGTACATAATTATGCGATAGGCTCCAGGTACCGCCTCACCTAATCCAACCCTTTCCCCACTTAGTAGGTCACAAACCATCACCGCGGAAAAGATTTTCAATTTTTTTTATTTTTAGAAAAGGTTCATCTCCTGTAGGAAAACGCGCTACAATATCAAGTCTCAGTCCCTTGACCTTGGAGTAGTATTTACTCGTGTTATTTATCACCGTGGTTTCCCTATTTCCTATTCACGCAAATGTAAGTGCACTTTCTCTGAGTTACGCTTTTGACCTCCAAACCTTAGAATAAGTCGTGGATATGTATTTTTTAGCACAATTGCCTTATTACCCGTCTGAGCTAAACGCTTATACGTAACAATTACGGTGGTAAATTAGGGATTAGGAAGGCTGAATCTAGAGAAAATGTACCCATATTTGCGTGGAGGGAGAGTAGAAAACTGTGTATGAAAATGACCCTAAATACACCCAACCGGGATATGAGCCCCGATCTCCCCATCATCGGTGGTCCAGTCT
The DNA here is from genome assembly GCA_902151425.1 of Timema shepardi. Classification (NCBI taxonomy): domain Eukaryota; kingdom Metazoa; phylum Arthropoda; class Insecta; order Phasmatodea; family Timematidae; genus Timema; species Timema shepardi. The sequence continues at coordinate 201,097 of CABFVX010000326.1, forward strand.
ATTACGAGAGGGACGACTTACCAGCGGTCGGCAACTGGTCGATCACGATCGACCGATAGATCTCGTGACAGTTTACGATCGATCTTTGAGTTTTCTAGACTAGCAAATATATCAAGAGCTTTCAAATATTTTCTTTAGCAGCACTTCTTACAACCCGTTCGGGTTGTACGCTTATGTACTAATTAATCTAATGTGTTAGGGATAAGTAAGGTTTAATTGAGAGGAAGTGCACCTGAATTTTCGTGGAGGTAAAGGGGAAAACTATTTAGGAACCCGCCCCTCAGCGCACCCAACCAGGATTGAACCCCGCTCTCCTTGTAATCGGAAGCCAATCTATTGCGACAGCCATCGAAGCGAGTAAAATAATAATATTTTAAGGGGATCAAAATTACCCTTATCTTATTTTTAGTATCACGTCTTACTACCCGTTTGGGTTATACGTCCTATGTATTCATTACATTAATGGTTTAGGGATTAGGAAGCTTTAATATAAAGGAAGTGCACCCGCATTTGTGTGGAATGAGAGTGAAAACCATTTAATAAAAACCACACTCACTGCATCCGACCGGGAACGAGCCCCAATCTCCCCGTCTTCGGCAGTCTAGTCCAACACGAGAGTGGCGCGTTAAACCACGTGGCCACCGAAGAGGGTATTACCCTAATCAACCAATTTGGGTAATATTTTTGGAATAACAACTAACTAAATATTAGAATATACATTTTATTTATCCTTTTATTTTTCTTCTAGAAATATGGGGACAAACATATTTGAGAAAGGTTGATTTTAAGGAGAGAAAAAAAAGATATAGAAACAAAAACAAAAGAAGCAAAAATAGAGTGGAGGAATGATGGGCTATCGCAGGACAGTTTATAAATTCAAAGTCGATCAAGGTTGTAAAATATTGCCGACCCCTAAGGATCATTCAGCAACCGAAGCGGGTAAAGTCGTTAATTACCTTGGGGTTGGCCATATTAATATAAATAACGCTGTTGCGCCACAACCTAGGATTGTGTGTTCGTTTCTCCACCACACGCGAACACTGAACTCTTACTAGGACATCGGTGTACGTTATCAGTACATCACACATGAAAACACACACACACACACACACACACACGGAATATTCAAGGCTATAAGTTTACTGGACAATAACAAAAACACAACCAATGAATTGTTTATAATGTTATAACTAACACTGTAAAATAATTTACTAAATTAATATAAGACACCCCACACAATAATGAATCCAAACATTTAGACGACAAAGCCACACGAATTGTCGCTACTTACACAGTTCATAAATGTACTAAGTCACTATTTACACCTCGTATTAGGTCCCTTTAACAGTTTAAATTATAACATTAAGTTCTCTGTATATATCTTTAGAACAACATATCTAAGTCTTAACTTTTAATTTTAACCACTCATTACTCTCAAATTTTTATAATGTTTTCTAAAATGTTTAGGCATTTTACTAAACTGACCCGGTCACAGGCTGGAAAGAGTTGACGATGATGCTGTTGAACGAGATAGGATTGAGGAAAGGTAGAAATCAGAGTAAATGCACACATCCTTGCGTGGAGGGAGAGTGGGGAAAAAAGACCCTCCAGAACACACAACCATGATTAAAGCTACAACCTCCCCATCACCAACAAACAAGAGTAGATGAGCCTGACATTTAGTCCGCATGTCCACCAATTCTGGTAATTTACTGTTATTGTAAATGTTTAAGAGGAAAACAGGCAGATCTCTCAAAGACATCAAAACTCCGTTCCGACAGTAAAATATCACTACAAGTGGACATTCCCTTAGACGGACAACTATTGAGAAGTCTGATGTAGATTAATCTGTTCTCCCAACATCTGGTGGGCAGCTGTTACCTCTCCTTTGATACTGGTCTTCATTATTAAACTAGATTCTTACCCTATCTACTCCCTTTTAGACGCAGGAACGTAACTATAGCTCGACTTTCTTACAAATACCATTTTAAAAGGCTTGCATTCCTTCCAGAACCTTACTATGCAGTAGGATTCTAATTGGGGCAAAAAATACCTTCACTATGGATATTCGTAAGAAAATCCGACTATAAGTGTTTTTATACAGTGGGGTTTTCATAGGAAGGCCGTTATTTGAAAACTAAAAACTCATGTTACCACAATGGCGGGAAATATATATAACAATATTGTATTTAGACCTGGTGGTCTAGGGGTAAGGTGTCGGACTTCTGAGCTGGCGGCCGGGGTTCAATACTCTGTCCCGCTACAGATTTATTTGATTACCAAACCCTTCCTTCACCTCTGACAAGACATCTTGTGAATGTGGGGAATGCCAGGCCTCCACCGTTGTTCGGATTCCACATTTCATCTCACAATCACCCTACCATTACACATTAGCGTAAGTGCGTATAACCCGAACGGGTAGTAAGACGCGATGCTAATAATATAATTAAGAGCGTGAATCATAGCAGGCCCAACTCAACTCCCGGCTCGCGCGAGGTGTGAGAGTTAAAGGGAAAAGAAAAGACCAAGATATGACAGAAATGTGTGCAGTGCATTCGTATTCGAATGATTACTCGAAATTTTACGTGATGACGATGGGTGACCACGCGACAAATTTACTGTAAATAACTACAGTATGTCTCTATTATGACAGAATGAAGATTTGTGCACAATGCTTAGCTGTGAAGACATTCTAAAATTGTCAAAAACGGCCTTTTCAATGCAGTTTTTATCCATTTATTATTTAATAATTAAATAATGGTCGGTATTAAGGAACTTCTAATAACTCTTTATCTCCATTAATGTTTAATCAGAAATGGTCCATGCGAATTATTGTTGGGGTAATTTTACGATTTCGAGCCGACTGTATCACCGAGTTGATTGGCATGGGATGCACGCTATTAGTAATGCAATTAAAAATATACAGTACTCCTTAAGTGAAGTATTGTTGGGAAGCTCATGAGAACTTTTAAAATTAACTTTATAATTAATAAATCAAACAATTCAAATGTCAAGAATGCCAAATTTAAGTAATTTTCAATCAATATTGGTGGTTTAAAATGGACTTTATGTTAAAATTAGGGTTTGCCACAAGCTACGGACCAGATCTTCCAAGGCGCCTTCTTTAAGAGTTGACAGAACATCTTTGTAATACTTTTGTCGGTCCGACTCTCGGGAAATTTTGGATTCATCTGAAGAATTAATTCAAACTTTTTTTTTTGAGCATCGCGTCTTAGTAATAACCATTCAGGTCATACTCTTACGTAATAAGTACACCATTGAGTTTAGAGGGATTTGAACGGTTATATTTCAAGGAAGTGTATCCGCATTTTTGTGGAGAAATAGTGGAAAACAATTTTGTAAAAACCACACCCCCAATACACTGGACCAAGATTCGAACCTTGAGCTCCCCGTCATCGAAAGTCTAGTCCATTGCAAGAGTAGCGCGTTAGACCGCGCGGTCCACCGAAGCGGGTAATTCAAACTTGGAACGCGGAACAAAGACACCAGTCTCGTCTTGTCTGGTTTGAAAGTGATGGGGAGGGTGGGGCTCGAATTCTCTGACGTGGGCTATCCGAGGGGAATTTTACTTTAAAAGCATTTCTGGAAACTCGTAGAACAGGAGCGTTATTGCAAAATAATGGAATAGAAGAGTTATTTTAAATTTACGTAAGATGAGTCCTACTGGTGTACGTTTACAAAATAAGTTACAGTTTTTTTAAAAAAGAGTATTTTATTGCTAGAAAATATAGCCATATTAAATATTAGATTTGATTGTCCTGGTAAGCCATTTGAAAAAAAAAAATTGCTACTATCTTGTCTCTGAAAATATTGTTTAAGATATTTTTCACTAACATTATAAAGCAAGACATAATAACTTTATAAAAAATACCGAGAACCCATCTGGTTGGGACATGGTACCCGTGAAATAAATCACTTTGTTCACTTCTTTATTATTTGAGCGGCGCTGGTAACAAAACGTTTACCATAAAAAGGGAAATCGATGATAAATGGTGACAGCTCAATGTGCATACCGATTCGGTAAATTGGTTGGTCAATTTACGGAGAACGTAACTGCATCATTTCAATAAAGGGTGTATTAGCGAGCTTGGGACCGTCAGATAAAAACGACCCAAGCGCCAATCATTGGAATGACACATCGAACCGGGGGTGTCAAGTATTCGGTAGGGTGACCTGGTGGTCTAGGGGTAAGGTGTCGGACTTCTATGCTGGGGGTCCGGGGTTCAATCCCCGGTCCCGGCACAGATTTGTCTGAATACCAAACCCTTCCTTCACCTCTGACAAGACATCTTGTGAATGTGGGGAATGCCAGGCCTCCACCGTGGTTCGGATTCCACGTTAAACTGTAGGTCCTCCATTTCATCTCACAATCACCCTACCATTACACATTAGCGTAAGTGTGTATAACCCGAACGGGTAGTAAGACGCGGTGCTAATAATAATAATAATAATAATAATAATAATAATAATAATATCAAGCTTGTTTCCCCACAGACTAATTTTGGTTAAGAAGGCTCTCATAGTCAAATAACTATCTGATGATTTGACCCTTTACCTTGAGGTGAACCTTAAGTTAATTAAGATGCTGTGTAATATCAACCAACAAAGTTAAATCTATCATTAAAGATTTGTTATTAGATTCATTGACAACATTGTTTTATTTTTCAGCCAAAAATATTTCAACATAATCTTTCCGTTCAAAGAATTGTTTTAAAACTGTGCCCCGACTCAACCACTTAATTTTGTAACTATGCAATCATATTGTATATTCTTCACCAATTTCTTCCAAGAAAGTGGCAAAACAACGGTGAATTCATGCGTAAGCTGAACAAAAATATTTATTATTATTTTACACCACGTCTTACTACCTTTTCGGATTGTATGCTCAAATATTAATTACGCTAATGGATTAGAAATTGGGAAGGTTGAATTTAGAGGAAGTGAACCCGAATTTTCGTGTAGGGAGGGTGGAAAACCATTTAAGAAAAACCACCCGCAGTCCACCTGAATTATATTAGAACCTTAATCTCCCCATACTCTGTAGTCTAGCTCAACACGAAACTAGCGCGTTTACTAACTACTACACCACCAAGGCTGGTATGAATAAAATTGATTGACAGTTTGCACAACTGCTTACATCACGTGGTCCATTTTTTTGTGTTTCGGCGCACAAAGCTTCCTAATAACTGATACTGTGCATTGCTACAAAATGTTCAGATGGCAGCCCCAACACCATTAGTTTCTCTCTTAATTTCGCGGTTACACCTTTTTTGAACTCACCATAGGAGCGACATCATTAGTAGTAAGGCACTATAATAAATGATACTGAAATTATTATTATTATTATTACTGCTAAATGTTGGCTTTCTTAACCAACAGGTTGTATCAGTGTTCTCATTAAAAACGGCCTAATTGACCAGTATTCACATATTAAGTATAAGTAATCTTTTTTTTTTTGCGAAACGATTCCATTTAGTTTTATTTCACATATTCATAAGACGCAACATTCAAAAATGTTACTTTAGACTTAAAAAAATATTTTGATATTAATTTTGATGTGCTAGGTAAAAGTTTGTAAAACACATTTCGTGATATTTTGTTGTCTCTAAATACTCTAAGATAACTGCAGGTCTTATGGAGAAAAGCTTTATCTTCGCTCCTTCTCGGTCAACTGTTGCCAAATCTCCTCGCTTTCAGTTATGTCAGAAGGTATTGTGCTGGGGGTGAGAAGGAGCTACTGGCAACATCGACGAACCAGCGTTGCAAAACTTGTCTCATATTTAAGGGAAGACTGAACACATGAAAGCAAGAGAATGACAAAAGCTCTTTTCCCAATTGAAGCCACGCTGTTTCCACAGAGATGGTATCCAGTGTAGTGTTGTTACTACCATTCTGATGTTTGATTTAACTATTGGTACTAGAGATTATTAAAATATTGATACTTGTATTTCGCTATCATAAGTCTACCTGGTTTGATCCGCGCGTCCATCAGTGTGGGTTATTGGTCTAGGTACCGAATTCTGATTGTTTGCCTCTTATTTTTCTTGATTGTATACACAGTCAATTATATATATATATGTATTTGATGCTATTACAAGTACAATATGTTAATTTTATAGTGCCTATAGTTGCCTATTTTGCCGGTTTTTGCCTATTTTATGAATATGAGCCTTAGCAAGCCTATTTCGGCTTTGGCTTTTCTTTTTCACACGGTATTGATTTTCTGTTGATAGAGAGTCAAGTTTCTTAAAACATTTGAAGTTGGGGCATACTTGCTTGGAGAGGGATTGAAAACAGAAACTTGTTAAATAGCTTACAATGATCGTAGATTAGGTGAAGAGGCAAAGAAAATCGTGGCCAGACATCTTGGAAGGAAACAGAATGCCGTCGCATGAGAAAAGAAGTTCAACTTCTTCGGAAACGGATCATTTGAAATTTTGTCCCCTGACATAATATGAAGTAGAACTGGACTGCTCTAATGATAATAAGGATTATATCTAAACATATATAACCCATTTCACTATTGACATTCTAGAAGAGTATTGAGTGACCACTCTTCGGTGATCGAATGGGCTAAAGGCATCACTCTCGCAGTAGACTGGACTGTCGATGAAGGGGAGATCGAAATTCGAATCTTGTTCAGATGTGCTTAGGTTTTTCTTTTCACTAAATGATTTTCGACTCTCCCTGCACGCAAATTTGAATACACTTCTTCTACATTGGCGTATAGCACGAATACGTAATAATATGTGCTGCTAAAAAATATAATGTATTAGGTGTCTGTTACCCCCATTCCCACGCTGATTGGACTGTATTCACGTCCTAGAAAGAGCCCCACGGTGTGGTACAATGTGTGGGACGACCGAAGCCAAAGCAACCCCTTCCTCTCAAATTCATTTACCTCCTCATCGTCACACGGAACTAATTGGTGCCGATGCGATTACGACTAAAAGTGAATAAAAGCCATGTCGACTCCCTTCGCAACCACCGCCGTTAAGTTTTAATGCTATTTGCACCTAAGTGGAGCGTCGTTTTACTCGTAACTTAAAAGGAGATACAGTGCTTAAAGTATACTTAAAATGTACAGAGGCTTTCCTCCCTTCCTACCCACCGTCGTGAGGTTTTATTTTGTACCCCTTGCCTTGGGTTCAGCTGACAAGGGTCACTGTCATCTACGAGTATCCTGGGCGCATGTCTCTTATAACGACGTTGCCTGCTTGGTAAAATCGAAGCTATTTTGTGAAGCGGGTTGCAGTTTAACTTGACGCACCTAAACACTCTAACGGCTCGTCCATATCGCACCCGCCCGTCGGAGTCGTAATATTGACTGTCTACATTGAATGTCACAATAGCAGTAGTAAGTCGGAAGGAGATGAAAATGATCCACCTCTTGTGTTGCTGCAGCTTGCGTTCGGCCAATCAAAAACAAAATACGGTCGCACCATTAAAATCGGTTAGAATGCATATTTTATTTAATCTATGATGCTAGCCTAATTCATGATAGTCTACAGTAGCCCGATGGCTTCTTTGATGCTGACTGACAGCTGCTAAACACATGTTTTTGCAGATCATTTGGTTCGGCGTAGGGATACATAATTTGGTCTGGTAACTTTTCAAAGCTTTTAGCTCTCAGCTGTGAGCTGTCAGTCAGCATCAAAGAAGTCATGGGGATACTGTATATAAATATATACTGCAGTTTTAACTAAAAACAATTAATGGTTGGTTAAGGCTCTTGGCCCTGTCGAGTGCAAGTCTAAAACCCATTTTGTGGGATGGTGGGTGGAAAGGTGAAAGGCGTGGCGTGGCTTCACAACCGACCAAAGTGTCCTTCCGCACCAACAAGAACAGATGGATCATGGACACAGTAGATGGCACTAGCTACCTGACAGGTCTTGCGGAAAAATCATATGTTTGTAAATATCAGTTTTCTCGAGAACGAGTGAAATTTTTATATTAGTATTTTCAACAACCCTTCTAAGATAAAATACCTATGTTTATTAAGTGTTACATTTTTTTTTATAATTAAGCATGTAGTTTTCTATTGATAACGGTTAGTTTTATCGATATTTGATCACTGTTAAAATCATAGAGAAGGTGTGTATACAAAAAGTATAACTTAACATGCTTCTATTCTTGAACAAACCATTTCCAAAAAGAAAATTGCAAAACAATAAAAATTCTTGAAGATAGCCGTTTGTTCCCATGGCTCTGCATTTCCAAGCCAAATGAAAAGGACCAATCGCCTTATACATATATATTGTATCATAATTATTTGAAAATATTAATATTATGACTTTGATTATGAATTCATAGTCCATGCTGGTGTGTATGCATACTCTTTGCCTAGTTTAAAAAAAATTGATTTGTCTAGTTAAACATAAGTGTAAAATGGATTTCGACGATATATTTACCGAGTCTGTCAGTAATTATCCTCCTTTTTTAAGACAGAAAAGAATTGTTATATTGAAAACAGTTGTACCTATATATTTGTAACAGTCTTGTACATTTATTATTTTTCCACTGCTTACGTTTTCTTCATTCCTATTGGTTGAAATTACGTGCTACGACATTTAATTGTAGATAGTCCATTTTGCAGTAAGTAACTACAATACGACATGTTACTACTTCCACTCCCGACAAGCTGGTACGGCTCGGAATCCTTTTCAGCCCGGTGTAGACATAGTTTGATCTATTTTTTATCTTTAAAAATTACCAATTCCCGCTGTAGACAAATGGCTAAAGATTAAAACGATTTTCAAATTATATTAACAAAAATATTATATTTTTTGATAAGCTATTCAAAGATTTTAAAATCAGTTTATATAAAAAAAAGTCTTACAATAACTTATACCTTAGTTAATTTGTGCTGGAAAGGTTTAAGTAGACGATCAATAAGCACTACTACATTTAGATTACAATGTACGAAATAAAAAGGTGGGNGTATGAGTAAATTCACCCTGCGAGGTATCTTGTTTAACTGCTGATAATAGCTTTCTTTAAAAATCAGCATTTTTTATTTTAACTGTATTTATACTAGTGAAATATTGAAAATAGCCAATTGGATATGTTTTTGTTAGCACCGTCCGTAGTCCAATTACAAACTATTTACAAGCTAGAGTTTCTAAACGGTTGTCTTTTCTTCACAAATAGAGATGGTGAACTGTGGGTTAAAGTAGTTTATGATGTCAATAACCCCCCCCCCCCTTTTACAATGTTTTTTTGTTAGAAAGATAATAACTTTTTATTTTGAAACTAATATTCTGTATGACTTTTTGACAAATATAACAAGCTATATTTATTTATGTTGTCCAGATGTAAGAATATAAAACATTTAATATAATACCCCTTTTAATTAATTACTACCCGTTTCAGTCGGCAAGTGGTCTGAGGCAGAGATTCTCAAAGTGGGGTCCCCGAGGCTCATCCGGGGGGTCTGCATGAGCGTCCAGGGAATCTGTGACATGACTTTATATATTTTGTAGATCGTATAAAAGGGTAAATCACTGATATGTACTAAACACAATGGAGATGCCTTCACATATTAATAACATGGCGTTAAAGTGAGGCCTAAAAGTGTGTGTTTGTGTGTATGTGTGTGTGTGGGGCGGGGGAGGGGGTGGGGGTGGGGGCGGCATTCTCCTTATGCTCACATCTTTGGAAGGAGCATTTGGAAATTCACTTTAACATTAGTTTTCTCATCAGATAGCATAAAGAACTTTCACGAAAAGCACTGAAACATTTGATGCCTTTTCCAACAATTCAGTTGTGTGAGCGAGCCTCTTCTTATCTTTGTGGTGTGAAAAAATTGTGAAATGAAATCGTCATAGTGTGAAATGTGACTTAAAGAGTGGGTCAATAAATTCGGAACAGATTTCAGATTTCAATGATATTTTAAAGTCATACAATAAATTATATTCCTCACATATATCATCAGTGATTATAACTGTACTAATACATTACATATTATATTATCTTTTCATTTTTATTTTAATTCTTATTTACATAATTTTATCTAAATAAATTTGTATGTCTAAAAATGTACAAATATAATACCTACATTTATTTTATTTTCATTTATATTGTGATTATATTTACATTAAAAATAGATTGTGACTAATTTATACCTTTAATATAGACGCTATAAAATTATGATAGTTTTTTAAATAACTTATCTTATATTAAAACGTCCACGAATCAATTATTGTTCCCTGATTTTTGTTTTTACAATTTATTTATGGAAAGTAATTCTCAAGGAAATATTATTAGAAGCTTTTGCTAGATCATTTATTAAATATTTAGTTTTACGAAACAATAAGAGTACAAATTATTTTTTACAAGGGTTGACATTAATGACTTTCGATCAATGTTTGCAATTCATAATTATTTTCAGGTGCTCCAAAAGGTTATTTGTAAGGAAATTTAATCATAGCTGTCACATTTCTTGCGTGTACTTTTTTTAAATCCGTTTGTTCAAACATCAAAAAAAAAAAGAACAAAAAACTCTCGAATGGCATTAATATCAAAATAACAAAGTTAATATATTCTCTTATTTAAACTTCCTCCCACGAATATTCTATAATGACTCCCGTAGCCCCGACCGGGATTCGAACCGGATCCCAACCTCCCAAAGGGGCGCTCGTTGATCACTTCCCTGGCCTTGAGCCAACTCGGTTAATCGTGTGTTTATTTCCAACCCCGACCAGACCGAGCATATTTTAATTAATTCCACGAATCCGGGCTAACTCCCAATGGGGTATTCTCTGAACGGTACTGCGACATCAACCTAATTAATCTAATTAACCTGTTTAATTACAGCACCGCCTCATCAGATATGAAACCATACCTGTGTTAGTATATTTTTTATTAGTATGCTCAATTTTTTTGTGTGTGCTTTGGACTTACTAAACCCTTATTTTTATAGGAAGCTCACTTTACCATCAAAATTGATTGTAAGTCACTCAAATTTGGTATTATATAAATTTGTCTTGTTTGACTTATTAATTATATAAAACGCTTCTAATAACACTTACTTACGGATGACTATAATTTATCTTTTCATAACTAAATGGTTCCGGTGGCCGCGTGGTATTACGCACCACTATCGTGTTATTATTATTATTAGCACCGCGTCTTACTACCCGTTCGGGTTGTACGCACTTACGCTAGTGTGTAATGGTAGGGTGATTGTGAGATGAAATGGAGGACCTACAGTTTAACGTAGAATCCGAACCACGGTGGAGGTCTGGAATTCCCCACATTCACAAGATGTCTTGTCAGAGGTGAAGGAAGGGTTTGGTAATCAGATAAATCTGTGCCGGGACTGAGGATTGAACCCCGGCCGCCAGCACAGAAGTCCGACACCTTACCCCTAGACCGCCAGGTCAATTACAACTATCGTGTTAGATGCCAAAACAGGGAGATCAGGGTTCGATCCCATTCGGGTGAACTGAAGCAGGTTTTTCAAAGCTCTTCCACTCTACCTCCACGATAAAGTGTGTACACTTCCTCTAAACATAACCTACCTCACTCTAGCACATTAATAGTAGCCTACATAGCGTATAGCTCGAACGGGTAGTAAGACGCGCTGACAAAATAATAATATCTAAGTTCTTGTTTCCACTAATGCGGATCGTGTACTGATATTAGTGTGTCCATAAAATGCACATAAAATATCCCAATTTAAAATACAAACACGAAGGAGCCCATTCTTCCACTTTGGTGGCCACATAGTTTTACGTGCTAGTCTCGCAGTAGACGAGACCGTCGATGACGGGGAGATCAAAGTTCAAACCTCAGTTGGGTGTGCTGAGGGAGGTTTTCCCCAAAATATTTTCCCGCCCTCCCTCTACCCAAACTCGAATACACTTCCTATAAATATAACCTACCTGATCCATGAAACAAATTAGCGTGATTAGTATATAAACGAGCGTATAACCGACCGGGTATTATTATTATTATTGTTAGCACCACGTCTTACTACCCGTTCGGTTTATACGCACTTACGATAATGTGTAATGGTAGGGTGATTGTGAGATGTAATGGAGGACCTAAAGTTTAACGTGGAATCCGAACCACAGTGGAGTCCTGGCATTCCTCACATTCACAAGATGTCTTGTCAGAGGTGAAGGAAGGGTTTGGTAATCAGATAAAATCTTTGCCGCGACCGGGTAGTAAGACGCGGTGCTGGAAAGATAAATTAAAGCCCATCTAGATAGAATATCTTCCACCCGGGGACCGGGCTGAGTAACCTAAGATATGTAGTCAGCCTCGCTAACCACACGGCCATGGCGCCAGGTAGATTGGTCCTCGCCATTTTCGTGACATCACGTCTACCATAGATCGTGACAACTCGACACCAATTGCTATATATTTGTAACTACCGCTCAACAGTTCTTTTTTTGCTCCTTTTCGGAGTTTTTTTTTGTCACGCGGGTCACTCCACTTCGCGCGGTGCGTGACGGGAAATTTTCAACAAGACCTGACCTTTTACTTGTTGGAGGGGGGGGGGGTTTGTGGTGTCGAGGGGTTAAATAAATAAAAGGTCAACGTATGTGTGTTTCATTGGTTACGTCTCGGACGCTATACTGGTTTAGCTAAGAGACAAAAAGGGGCCATTACGACCCAACTCAACAGTTGTCACGTTGTCTAAGGCGTATGCGGATTAACGAGGGTGCTATGGGGGTGCTCAGCACCCCCAAGGATTTTCCAAATAAAAAAAATAAGATTTATAACTTTCAAAAAATAAACATTACAAAAAGTACGAATAGCTTAGAGATGAAAATTTTCTGGGAAATTTTGAATCGGAAAATTTCCTAGAAAATTTTCCGCAGGGGCGGTTTCCCGTCGAGTGGTTAAATTGAAGATGGTTGAACTTAAAATATAGTGTGTAGGCAGATAAATCTAGTTCTGTACGCGTTTAAAATATTAAAGTGGCTGATATCTTTTATATGGTAGATAACGTTACCCTCCCAATAGCAATATTTATCCTGTAGTCATAAGACCGGCCCTAATAGTGAAATTGTAACAACGGTAGATTATGATCTCATGATTGACACTTATTTTGATTAAAGAAGGAAGAAAAAGATTTTCGCATTAGAAATAAGAACAAACAGCCTTTTTTTAATAAATTTTTCTAAGTAAATATTGTATACTCTAAATTGTTTTCCTATCGCTGAAAATATTTAAAAAATAAAACATTATAAGAATACTAAAGTCAGTGTTTCATTTTCTGTATGTGTCCTAATTCATTATCTGGTCTAAATAAATGCTATTAAATCTATACTTATTTAAAGAGTGTCCAGTAGACTCGTTTAAATGAGACAAAATTAGGTCCGAAAGGAATTACTGTTGCTTGTGCTATTTTCTTAAGGGTGGAGGGAAGTCGATGCAAGAAAAAGATAGTATTTTTGCAGTTTTTATAGCAAAACATACTTTTTATCTTGATTTAAAAAGTTTGTGATTTAGTGCTGGTATTCTTATGACAAATATTCAACAATTATATCTGTTAATATCACCATGGGAATAAAATTAAATTCTATGTGCTGGAGCAATATTCTATCTAATTTAGCAAAAAAAAAGAAAGTTTTTCCACTAAAATAATTCCAAAAACACTGGCATTTCTCATGTCCCCTAAATCTCCATCTTAATACAATAAAAATATTGCACTTTCTAACTTAAATTTCACCTCTGCAATCCCCCCCACCATTCCCAAAACTCAACCGGCACCCCGAAATTATACTCTCTAAAACCGAGTGAATATGAACAAAATATTTGACTGTCGTATTTATAAAAAGTATTGACAATATGGCGTGTCACCTGGGCTTGGATATTTCTAGACATTTTTAGGTCATACTTTTTTTGACTTTTCTTGTGTGTCTGCTCCTTTATTTTCAATCGTCGCCTCACTTTAAATATATTATAAGCTTCTTTTAAAGATTTATATACTTTTTATTCCACTATAAGGAACTTGGCCATCTATTTATGTTCATTATTACTATTGTTATCATCATAACCATCATCGTCACCACGTCTTACTACCAGTTCAGGCTAATCGAATACACGGTAGTTACTCTATTAGAGTAGGGACGAGGAAGGAATAATTTTAGAGGTAATAAACCAGCATTCGCATGGAAGGAGAGAGGAAAACAATTTAGGAAAAATCAACCTCAGTTGACCCGACCAGAATTTGATCCCCGATCTCTTCGTCTTCATCAGGCCAGTCTTATCAGTCGAGTGACGACCTACTTAGACCATTCGGCCACCGAAGCGGGTAAGTTTTTTGTGTTTAACCTTAAAATATATTTATATATTTTTCTAATAGAACGTTTCACGTTATAAACAGCTTATTCCGGAGAATGGGGGGTGAGGGGGGTAGACTTTAGGGGTGAACGTATCCACATTAGCGGAGAAATTAAAGGAAAAAACAATACACCAAGTGCATCCTCATGAGATTCAAACCTCAGCCACCAACATCGGTGGGCACATTGACTAACAAACTTGTATTGAATAACTATTTACTTTTTATTTAGCACCGAGTCTTACTACCTGTTCATGCTATACGCTTAAGTACTAATTACGCTAATGGATTAGGAATTAGCAAGGTTGAATTTAGAGGAAGTAAATTCTCATTTACGTGGAGGGGGAGTGGAAAAACATTTAGTGAAAACCACCCCCAGTTCACCCGACTGAGATTCGAACCTTGATATTACTTTCCTCAGCAGTCTAACTTAACACTAAACTAGCGCGTTAGCCAACTACGCTACCGTGGTGGGTTCTTGAATAACTATATAGAAACATTTTATAGTAGATACTCCCTTTTCCCGCGGTAAAATTAGCTTCAAACGCCCTTGCTGAGGGTGGTTTTTCCTAAAGGATTTCACATTTCTCTTTCTACGCAAATATTGCTACATTTCCCCCTTCATTCTTTCTTCCCCGTTTCTACCCTGTTACTGTAAACATACGGAGAGCCTGGGTGGGTAGTGCAGATAGATAGCCCCAACTACCTCGTCACCTGTAATTCAGTATAGCCTGTTGCGAGTCTGTCGCCTTAGACCAAGGGTCGGCAACTGGTAGATCTCGTGGAAGTTTTCAGTCGATCGCGTAAGAAAACAACATCGTCATTAAAAAAAGGAAATCTTTGCATCTCCTAAACTCGCAAACATATTAAGAAGGCCTAGTTTAAAATCATATCCGAGCGTGACCAAAATAACCATAGTAAGTCATTAATCGGTAATGTTATAAGAAAAATAAATAGTTTAAGATCAAATTATTATTTTGTATATAGAACTAGCTGAAATACCCAGCGTTTCCCAGGCTAACCGCGCAATGTATTGAGTGATCACCCTGGGCAACGCTTTTCTATGCTTCGAACAGATAGAAAAAATAAATCTTCTCATTTTATTTCTTTCAACCCTGATTTTAATAAAAATAAAATAAAAATCTAATCAAAATTTTAAAAATTCAGTTTTGAGATGCACATTTTTGTGCACAGAGGCTACTGATTTTAAAATTTCCCGCCTCCGCATGCGGTGAAAATAGCGAAACGCTCATGACAGGTAAACTCTTATTTTGATTAATATAGAATATGTTGGGACGTAAGTATTTAAGGAAATCTTGAATTTAAGGAATTTATCTATCTATCGATAATAAAACGGCAAAAGTAGAATGGAGATACGATGGATGACTGTGGGAACTTTGATAAGTTAATAATCGGTGACCTGGCGGTCTAGGGATAAGGTGTCAGACTTCTGTGCTGGAGGTCCGGGGTTCAATCTTCGGTCCCGACACAGATTTATCTGATTACCAAACCCTTCCTTCACCTCTGAAAATACATCTTGTGAATGTGTGGAATGCCAGGTCTCTGCCGTGGTTCGGATCCCACGTTAAACTGTAGGTCCTCCATTTCATCTCACAATCACCCTACCATTACACATTAGCGTAAGTGCGTATAACCCGAATGGGTATTAAGACGTGGGGCTAATAATAATA
>CABFVX010000326.1:220681-237007 GCA_902151425.1 Timema shepardi
ACTTAGATATATATATATATATATATATATATATATATATATAAATGAAAGATTACATATGGTAAATTGAAAACCCATAATATTATAAATAAAGTAGATTATATCATTTTTAATTCAAGTTTTCAATCGTTATAATCTTTTCAAAACTCCATTATAGTATCTCTCTTGCATAACTGTATATTTAAATATAGTTTCTGTTTTTATAAATGGTAACCTGGTGGTCTAGGGGTAAGGTGTCAGACTTCTATGCTGGCGGCCGGGGTTCAATCCTCGGTCCTGGCACAGATTTATCTGATTACCAAACCCTTCCTTCACCTCTGACAAGACATCTTGTGAATATGGGGAATGCCAGGCCTCCACCGTGGTTTGGATCCCACGTTAAACTGAGGTCCTCCATTTCATCTCACAATCACCCTACCATCACACATTAGCGTAAGTGCGTATAACCCGAACGGGTAGTAAGACGCGGTGATAATAATAATAATATTTTTAAAATCACTTGTTTCAGTTTTTTCAAGATTTCTTAATTTCTAATATTCTGAGTTTTCAATTTTCGATATCTAATTATTTAATTTCTATTGTTATTAACTTAATTATTGTATCAATTTGTATCAATATTGTAACTTGAACCAACATAATAATAAGACAAATTAAAGTCTTATGTCTCATATTAATATCGATCCTTACGCTCAACACTTTAGAGTGTTTTCTAAAATGACATTAACATGAACCCTTAAAAAAATAAAAAATAAAGACGTATATACTGCACCACACAAACTTTCTCCCTCTTTTATATAAATTATATTTAAAATTCGTAAAATATGTGAGACTTAATAATATATATTGAAAAATAATTAGGAAAAAATAACATAGTATTTCACCAAAGCGCAGGCATATAATAATAAGCATTGTTACAGAAACATATTATTTGTTCTGTGTATTCTCAAATAACTATTTCCCAAAGCCCTCTTTAAAATATATATATTTACCAATAACTCAAAATATATTTATGTCACAAAATATTATTTCAAATAAAAGTTGTATATATTTAATAGTTCCACAAGATTGCAACGGAAAGTTATTTCGTATTTCAGATAATGGTGGAAATATGATAAAAATTGGAAAATGTCCGTATTATGTTAAAGTACCCTCAATGTCATGGGAAAATGAGATAAATGAGAAGCACATATTTTTTTTGGTAATGTTAAACAATGCCTGGATACAAGTTTTAATTAAAATAGTTTAGGCCTATTTTGAAATAAATCAGTTTTGTCTCTTCCTACCCTTGAGTAAACTACACTCAATTTTCGGGTTGAATAGCTGATTAAAAAAGTCCTTTGGGTAACATTAGGAAAACCCCAGATATCAAGTTACAGACCGTTCGTTAAAATGATTTTGGCCCTTTTCTGAAATACAGGATACACAGACAAATGGATGCCATAATAAAAAAAAACTTTTTCGAGTTCAAGGGTTCATAAAACGACGACTTCAATCAAAATTTCGAACACGATATTTTTTTTACTAGATTTTTATATCTCTGATAGGAAAATGTACACTTTGTAATAATTAATAATGTATTACGGTTAGTAATTATTAATAAGGCATGTTTTCCTAACTTTTAGATGGGGTATTGTAACGTTTTTCGATCGGATGGGTGACGACACAAAATAACTTTATATCCAGGTTAAATTAGGTTAAGTTATCTACTTGTTACGTCACGGCAGGTCTAGATAGTATTTCTAATGTTTATGAATTAACGTTTTATTCGGCGAGCTTTAAAGATTTAACTTAAAAAAAACACACACACATGAATTCTTAAATAATTTATAAAACTAGTTCTACAGTGCTACACCCGCCTCGGTGGCGTTGTTGGCTAACGCGCTGGTCGTGTTGAGCTCGACTGCTGAGGACGGGGAGATTGAGGTTCGAATCTCGGTCGGGTGAACTGAGGGTGGTTTTTCCTAAATGGTTTTCCACTCTCCCTCCACGCAAATGCGGGTTCACTTCCTCTAATTCAACCTTCCCAATTCCTAATCCATTAGCTTAATTAGTACTTAAAGCGCATAACTCGAATGGGTAGTAAGACGCGGTGCTAAATAATAATAATAATAATAACTGTCATGAGCGTCTTGGAATTTAATGGCAACTTTTTCTCTTCATTCAACAACGGTTGATATCGTAATTTGAAGAAAATTAAACTCTTAGGATTCTAATGAAACAATATTTTATTTATTTATTTTGGACAAAACAATATTTGGCTTTAAATACTCTCAAAACACTTGCCCTTTCTTAAGTTCCCAACACCCCTACCTTAACACTTAAGGGTTCAAGCACATACAGTAGCCCCATGGCTGACAGCTGACAGCTGACTTCTGACAGCCTACATTTAGGTATATACCTAAATTTTGATTGTCAAAAGAGACAGATGCTAAACACATGTTTTTGCAGATCATCTGTTTCGGCGTAGGGATACGTAATTCAGTCTGGTAACGTTTTAAAGCTGTCAACTGTCAGCTATGAGCTGTCAGTCAGCACCAAAGAAGCCACGGGGCTACTGTAGCTCGGAAAGGTGCAGGAATAGAAAGAATATATGATTAATCTTTTTTTTTCTTTTTGCACCACGTCTTACTACCCGTTCGGGTTATACGCTTTAAGTACTAATTACTCTAATGGATTAGGACTTGGGAAGGTTGAATTAGAGGGAGTGAACCCGCATTTGCGTGGAGGGAGAGTGGAAAACCATTTAGGAAAACCACCCCCAGTTCATCCGACCGAGATTCGAACCTCGATCTCCCCGTCCTCAGCAGTCGAGCTTCAACACGACAAGTGCGTTAGCCAACTACGCCACTGAGGCGGGTTATTAATCTTTTAATATACGTAAAAGATATAGCTTCGTAGTATATATTTTCTATTAATTTTAGTGCCAAGTTTTGTGAACGCTGTATAACATTTTATTTTTCATTTATTTACCGACAACATTGATAAAGCGCTTCGAAACCAATACAAAGGGAAAGTTAGGGGATGTTCACCCCTCTTGGCGGTGGGTCACATACACCACGAATCCTAAAGGTAGTGATTGGTCGATAAATGAATACTAGGCGGGTAAACGCCTCTCTGAAGCAGTTTGCCGCAGTTGGTGTTTTGTGGAAGTTCTTCGCAGGCCACCAAATTCATGCGCTAAATAGTTGTGAGAAGGTGATGACGTGTAGTTACTATTATAATTATTATATGTAACAATTCAAGGAATATGGAACTTAAATATACAAAACAAAAATTTTATCAATTGTTCTCTATGGGTGTGAAACGTGGTATTTCACCTTACATAACGAAAACAAATTGAGGGTTTTTCGAAAACAATGTGCTTAGGAAGATATTTAGTCCAAAAATTGGGTAAAGATACCGGGGGTGGAGGAGGCTACATAGTGGTGTGTTNTCCCCCCCCTCCCCAAATTTTACGAACTAACATATTGCTTTATTTATGGTTCAAACAATATCAATAATAAGATACAAGTAGAAATCATGGGACTGTGTTACCATAAAAAGCCCTTCAGAAAGCTTCTAGAGGTTTTTAATATCTAGAATTTTTTCTAGTCTTCGGCAGTTAGGGGTCAGCGCTACCATAAAAAAAACACTGCAAATAGCTTTTAGAGGTGTTTAGTATTTAGAAATCTTCCTAGACCTCAGCAGTTGCCATAAAAAATACTAGCTTCTAGAGGTGTTTAATACTTAGAAATTTTCCTAGACCTCAGCAGTTAGGGGGCTATGTTGCCATAAAATATACTTCAGATAGCTTCTAGAGGGGTTTAATATTTATAATTGTTTTCTAGCTTCCGGCAATCGGGGGATGGGCCCACCAACCCCCCTGGGTCCCCCTAAAATAATTGTCTGGCTACGGCCTTCAGAACAACTAGACGCAGATGGAAGGATAACATTAGAGAAGGAGATTTGGTGTAATGAGGTGTACTGGATAGAAGTAGATAAAAGTGGAAATAGGTAGCGTACTTTTGTAAGTGCGGCAATGTACCTTTGAGTTCCCAATACCATAGAGTAACCAACCAATCATAATCAGACTATATTATTATAAATAATATCACTAGAGGAGGAGTACACGAGATAGTAGAGGAGGTAAGACCGAGATGGTATGGTCATGTAATGAGGAGGTTGGAGTACATGAGATAGTAGAGGAAGCAAGACTGAGATGGTTTGGGCATGTAATGAGGATGTTGGAGTACATGACATAGTAGAAGAAGCAAGACTGAGATGGTATGGTCATGTAATGAGGATGTTGGAGTACATGAGATAGTAGAGGAAGCAAGACTGAGATGGTATGGTCATGTGATGAGGAGATGGTATGGGCATATAATGAGGATTAAAAATGAGAGGATACAGAAGAAAAGATGGAAATGAAGCATGTAGGAATAAACTACAAGGGAAACCAAGTAAGAGATGGGAGGACAGATATCAGAAAGAATTCAAGTGAGAGGAGAAGAAAGGAAGATTTAAAGGAGGAATAATGGTGGAAGGATGGAGGAAGATGGAGGAATTTTATTAAACTGATCCGGCCACAGGCTGGAAACAGTTGTTGATGATGATGATGATGATGAGTTTTTGTAAATAAGCTCACAAATAAAAGTAATTTTTTTCGTCAATTTATACATTTATTTAGTGAAATTTGGAGCTATTTTGGTCACCAAGTCCTTATATATTTTGCGTTATATGCTAATTAACTGATTACCCTAGTGTGTTTGGGATGAGTAAGGTTGGATTTAGAGAAAGCGTATTCGCATTTGCATGGAGGTAGGGGGGAACATTTATGGAAAAAAACACCCTCAATACACCCAACCAGGGTTCAAAACCCGATCTGGAATTCGAAATTTGGTCTCCCCGTCATTGATAGTCCAATCTATTGCGAGAGTGACGACACCTTAAACCATTCGATCACCAAGGTGGGCAAAAAATTTGTAATTAATTAATCAATATTTTTAGGTAACAAATTTGTCCCTCTCAAAGTTTTTTTCAAAATTATTTTGTTGTCCATCAGGTTTCTTATAAAAAAAATCCCATTTTTAGCTTAGAAATTTTACATAAACGTAATTTTGCAACCAAAATAAAAGCTTTGTATGAATATAGATATTTTTTTCTACATAAAATGAAACAAATTGGTGGTGTGCTTTTGATTTTGTCCAAGCACCTTCACCTCTAAAATTGATGGAACTATCGCACCTAGCCGTCCAGCGATTATAGTTCAATGGCCAGTATTTCTATGGGCGGTGGCAGACCGTCTCGTGAATTCTAAAATAATTCAACCACCGGTCAAAACCACCCCTTCCCCCTCCTCAAGGTAATGTCCAGATGGCATGCTAGCGAGGTATTTTCCGTTCTCGTCGACGAGTTGACGTTTTCATGTTGATGGGGGGTAGAAAATAAAGCTGTGTGGGGGTCGACCCACGATATTTCTAGGTACTTATAATTTTTTTTAAGTGCACTTTCTAAACATACATAAGTTACTGTTTCAGAATATGACTTTCTGGATCTTAAGGTGGGGAAATAGGGTACATAAGAAAAGGTGAGTGTTTGTTTGTCGGTTTTTATAGCAAAAAAAAAGTGACCTGGCGGTCTACGGGTAAGGTGTTGGACTTCTATACTGGCGGCCGGGGTTCAATCCTCGGTCCCGGCACAGATTTATCTGATTGCCAAACCCTTCCTTCACCTCTGACAAGACAACTTGTGAATGTGTGGAATACAAGGCCTCCACCATGGTTCGGATTCCACGTTAAACTGTATATCCTCTATTTCATCTCACAATCACCCTACCATTACACATTAGCGTAAGTGCGTATAACCTGAACGGGTAGTAAGACGTGGTGCTAATAATAATAATTTATAACAAAACCTTTTATGGCCAAAATAAATAAAACATTGCTCTATTCAGTGTGTTATCAACAGGTTTATGAATATATGTCAGGAGCCTAATGGTATTAGATGAAAAACTTTTTAAATGAAGATAAAAATTTGTCATCAAATTCCAGGACACCTTTGACAGGGATTAAAGAAATATTAATTTCTCAATGTGAAGGAAATTAAACTATATATTTATACTGAAGTAATATTTTATTAATTTTGACCAAACAAATGTTATGTTATAAAAACTATAAAGACATCCCCACCTTAATTAAGAATGTTAATAAATACATCAATCAACCAGTTGACTTTTCGCCTCTAAACAGCTTGGTAGTCGGCATTCGACGTATACCTCGTGCGTATAAGCCAAAGGTCAATCCACACCTTCCCTTGTATATCTATGTAGAATACTCCCCCCATGTACAGACAATCATCTCCAACTATCTATCTCTCATCCTTCCTCTCCGAACTTTCATCCTTACCAACTTCCTCGTGAATCAGACCTAGAAATGTTGATTGATACCCCCATTTCCATTGGAGCTCATCGCAATAGAGGGACCAATTATTGATAACCGATACTGAGCCTAGAGAAGCAAATATAAACGTCAGCGAGAATTCATTCCATGGAAGTATAATAGTGGAAGGGGGTTTTGGGAGGGGAGAGATTAGCAGGGCGGTCTCTAGCGGGCTGAAATGTCACTAATGAGACATATCCATAGAGGTTTTGCTAAACAACATTTCCCCGACTGGCTCGTTTCCCCCGATAATCCTCCTACCTCGTTGGGATGTGACTTCCTGACTGGTCTCCATGATGAATTGGTTTGTCGTCTGAAGGGATCGGAAAGAGGGTCGAGGAGAATTGGATCAAACAGTCACCATTTTTAAAATTTACCTGCTAGAGGTTTCGTAACTTACCGAGAGATTTATCTGGACCGCAGATTCTGCTTACGGGCCTTGAGGCAAGATATGGTTGACTTCTTTTCACAGATTTCTTCGGCTTTGATTAACTACGGGTTAGCGATTGGAAAAAATAGTGAGCTGACGTATGTGTTGGTATTTAAGATTAAGTTGGGAGTGTAGGGGATGGGAGAAAAGTTAAGGGTTTTTGCAGTTTTTATGGCAAAATATAGTTTTGGTCAAAATTCTTTAATTATTGTTCGAGTGAAAAAAATATAGTTTAATTTTCTTCATAAGGTGATATCAACAGTTTTTGAATATCTGTTATGAACATAGCAGCATTAGATGAGAAACTTTTTAAACTAAAATTTTAGACGATTTAAACAAAATACATTAAAAAAAACTATAATGTAGATACTGTAGATAAAAAATATAGTATAATGACAATGTAAGACTAGTTTCAATTTTTTAGATAATATTTTGTTTTTGTTTCAATGTGAACCCAACCACACTTTAAAACGTAAATACATTTACATTGGAAATCCTTTCTTGAGTTGCCGTTACTTCACAAGTGGGCAATTTAAAAAAAAAAAAAACACCGCGTCTTATTACGCGTTCGGGTTACATGCTTGGCTTATGTACTAATTGCACTAATGGTTTTAGGGATTAGGAAGGCTATATTCAAAGGAAGTGTACCTGTATTTACATGGAAGGAGATTGGAAATCCATTTAGGAAAAATCCCCTTCAGTACACCCGACCGAGATTCGAACCTCTATCTCATCTTCATTGGCAGTGGGTCCGACGTTCTTAAATACCCCCCTTAAAAAAAAAGACTGTACAGTAGCCTCATGACCTCTTTGGTGCTGACTGACAGCTCACAGTTGACAGCTGACAGCTTTGAAAAGTTACCAGACCAAATTATGTATCCCTACGCTGAACCAGATGATCTGCAAAAACATGTGTTTAGCAGCTGTCACTTACTGACGGTCAAAATTTAGGTATATTCCTAAATGTTGACTGTCAGTAGTCAGCTGTGAGCTGTCAGTCAGCACCAAAAAAGCTGTGGGCTTACTGTACGTACTTTGACTCAATGAGTGAAGCCTACTGTTTCTCAACTCTCTGAAAGAATACAGACGCCCTCCGAGACTATACTGTGATGAATGGGATATGCTATTTACACACACTATTTTAGTTTTATCTCTTTATAATAAATTGGTTTTATAATATTTTCAATACCAGTAAACCCTTGCGAAACTTTCGCTCACTTAAGCTTCCCCCCACCTCCACCCTCCCAAAAATGATTTAGTCTTTTGTTGGGTTGTTGAAATTAAATACTCAACGAGGTGTATAAACAAAATAGCAAAGAGAGTTTTAATAATGTGAACGTATTTACAATTTACAATACCTCTTTTTATACAATATTTGCTATCAGAATGCAATCATCTTGAATTTTGTTTGTTTGTCATTTTCGGTAATCGATACAAATATATTGTTATATTTTTCTTTTAACTTAAATTTTAAAACAATTAATGTGTGTTAACGTAAACTGAGTATGCTTTGTAAGAAGTCGGTACAAAATCCTATCCACTGATACCTTATTAATCGCTGTAGGCTTTGTATTAGTTGATGAAAAGGGGACGTTAACAACAGAAATAACATATTGGATTGTCTACAGCTTTAATCGAAATTGATGGTTTATTAAATCTACATACATTTGGGATAACAATTAATTTTCTCAAGTTATTTGTTGATTTTATAAACAGTAATTTAAAAGTGTATTTCATTATTGGAAAAATTAAAGCCATGGCACAACCTTACACTCTTGTTTAATTAAAATGGGGCACTGAAATTTAAATCAGCAGGGAAGACCAAGAAAGAGACGAGTGGGGAACAGTTAACAGAAAGTGTTCAAGTGAGAGGAGAAGAATTAAAGAAATTTAAAGGCGGAAGAATAGAGGAAGATGGAGGCATATTTCTGGACTTATCCGGCCACGGGCTGGAAACAGTTGATGATGTTGATGATGATTTAAGTTTGACAGACATAGCAATTAACTGGACAGACAGACAGACAGATGAAATTCCAATTGGTCAAGTTAAAACAGGACCTCTCTACACTCGGTAAACTAAGCTAGTAGATAAATCTTGTGCTGATATAATCCTCTATCTCATAAAGTGTACGTTAAATAACACAAATTAAATAAATGGTTGTGCGGGCGGCTGGGGTTCAATCCTCGGTCGTGGCAAAAATTTATCTGATTACCAAACCCTTCCTTCACCTCTGATCAGACATCTTGTGAATGGGGGGAATGCCAGGCCTCCACCGTGGTTCGGATTCCACGTTAAACTGTAGGTCCTTCATTTCATTTCACAATCACCCTACCATTACACATTAGCGCAAGTGCGTATAACCCGAACGGGTAGTAAGACGCGGTGCTAATAATAATAATAATAATAATAATAATAATAAATAAATGGTACGGAACTCCGCATGGACTTTCTCGCTCTATTCTTTGAAAATGGAGATATTTACTCAAAACTCGTAATGTATGTGAAACGAAATAATATACACTAGCAAACCCAAGCATAAATCGCACTATAATTATTTAAAACTTTGTTTTTAGTTCCGGTTCTAAATTTTATAATTTTGTTTTTAAAGAATTAATGTCCTCATTTGTATGTTTGGACCGATAAAAAAGATCAATGTTGGGTCCACAAGGGTCAACACTTTGTATTAAAATTTCAACTTCCAGTTAAGATTTTCGACATTTTATTAGATGTCTCAAATCTTCATGCCATATCATTGCTATTAAATTATTCATTTCTAAATTTTGACCAATAAAAAATGTAAATATTGACTATTGAGTCTAAAATGGATATAGATCATTGTTGTACAAACATTTATCCTAAGAGGTTTAAGGAAAAACAACATAAGTTTTTAGAGACGTACTTATATTTAATTACTCTATGGCATTGGAGAATTATTGCGTTAAAACTTAAGTAGTATCTCTTTACAATTAAAGCTCACCAAATTGTATTAATATACTTGCCTATATCTTAGAAACTGTTGGATTTATAAAAATATACTTCATATAAAATTTTATTTTATTTTTAATAGTACTACAATTTTGCAATGAGTAGTTATTTAGTATCTCAAATTGTTGCGGAGATATAGAAATTTATAATTCTGTAAAGTACCCTAATATTAATTTTCCTGGTAAAATGAAAATAGCCAGTTTGTTTATAATTTTTATCAACACCTACATACGAATTTTAATCAAAGTCATTAGAGTCGCTTTTGAGAAAATCGATTTTTTCTTTTTTTACCCTTTCTTAAACTACTATTAATTTTAAGTTTAAGCAGACACATGGACAGACGTAATTGCAAAGACCACTTTTTATGATTTGGGGGGTTTTGAGACGTCGACATCCATCATCATTTCAGGTTAGGTTTTCTTTTGCGGTCACAATACTTTTAACTTTTGTGTTAGAAAAGTAAAAATATATATATATATTTACGTATAGCTTGTAAGTTATTGGTTTTATAAAAATATGCGTCTTATAAAATATTTGTATTATAAAGATACGTACATATTTGTAACGATAAGTAATTTCATATCTCAAATAGTTTAGTAGATATAAAAAAATATAATTTACGCATCAGACCGGATCCCTTAAAGTCATTTTGCCAAAATATTGAGGGAAACCATTTTGTTTGGAATATTTATAAACGTTTAGAAATTAAATTTAATCAAAATCGTTAGAGCCGATTTTTGAGAAAATCGACTTTTTATCTTTTTGCCCTTCAGTAAACTACCCTTAATTTTAGGGTTAGATATCCAATTTCATAAAACCCTTGAGGCAACCCTATGAAAACCCTTGATACCAAGTTTTAGCCCGATCGGTAAAATAGTTTAGGCTCTAGTTGGAGGTACAGACAGACAGATCAACAAACAGAAATTCAAAAACAATTTTTTCGGATTCGGGGGTCATGAAACGTCAAGATTCATCAAAATCTTGAGTTCAATTTTTTTTTTACGATCACAATAATTTCTCTACCTGTAAGATAGTAATAAAGTAAAAATAAGTTCTAAAAAAATAACTTTTTTAGTCGAACAAAAGTTGTTTTTTTAATCTCTCTCTGGGTTCAGACTGTACGTCATGTTGAATAAACATTACTTAAGAGATCAGAACTAGAGGGAAGATTGCCAAGAGAGGGTTTAATAATCAACATTTATTTCTTAATTGCTTTCAGATGCTAAGTGACGATCGTAATTTATTTTCTAATTAAAAGGGCTTTAGTAAAGTGAGTTGAGTATTTTGAGTATTTACAATAGTATCAAGACAATTTGTTAGTGACTCGATGCTCGCTTTTAGGTTAATATCTGCAGTGTTTTGTTTTACAAAGATAGAAAATTCAATCTTTTTGATCTTTAATTTAATTTTTCTTTGAGATATTTTAATTAATTTGATTATGGGAACTACTTTGGTGGGCACGCGGGCTATGGAATCCATCTTGTCTGGTATTGTTTGCTGACGATGAGGTTGATTCTTTCTTAGATGGCTTTTCAATCTCCCTCCACGCGAATTCGGGTACATTTACTCCTTAAGTTAGTGTAAAGAGATGGATAGTACTGATGGGTATTAATACTCGATGCATAGAAAAAAATATTTTTCTGTGGTTTACTTTTTTTTTTGTATGTCTTCTGAATACTTTCCAAGCACACATTATATAAACTCACAAATTAAAAATCACCTTAAGATGCCAGAATAGTCAAATAGATGTTCTTAAGGCGAGAATGTAAGGAACGCACACCAAGGACAGTATTTGTACAGTTTTTATATCAAAACATTTTTGGCCAAAATTAATTAAATATTGCTCCAGTGGAAACACAAGAGTATAATTTTCTTTGCATTGCGATATTAACAATTGTAGAATATCTGTTATGAGCATAGCAACATTAGAAGACAAACTTTTTAAATAAAGAGAAAAAGTTGTCATTAAATTCCAGAACACCCTTGACAAATATTCAACAACTGCTGAGGTCATCATATTTTTACAGGAAAAATATTCGATTTATATTGGTGACATTTTGATTTGTTCAAAAACTGTAAAAATAGAGCCCTTAGCTCGTAATCTTTACTTTCACTCATTAAACCAATACATAGACCTTATTATACCTGATAAGATCTTTAATTTACTTACATATTTGCTAATTATGTCAAACTAATATAAAAAAAACTGTAGATATTTTAGTAAATATGCCTCTGAATTCAACCAAGGTACTTATTCTTGTGGTTAACAGCCCTAAATAGGGTATGGCTACCGTCAGATTTGAGTGAGCGGTTAGCATGCTGGATCTTATTTGGCAGAGCGAAACTCAGACGCATCCTAGAAGGTTTATTTTATTTTCTCCCGACCTCTCGGAGAGAAATTATTGAGATCGTAAAAAAAAAATTGAACTCAAGATTTTTATAAATATTGACGTTTCACGACTCCCTGAAACAAAACAAAAAATGGTTTTCACAAGTCCGTCTGTCCGTCTGACTGTACCTCGGGATAGAGATGAATATATTTACCAATTGTGCTAAAACTTGGTACCTGAAATTTTCATAAGGTCCCCCCGATCCCCAAGGGTTTTTAGGAATTAGATACCTAACTTTAAATTAAGGGTTGTTTACTGCAAGGCAATAAGAGAGAGAAAAAAATCGATTTTCTCAAAATTCGCTTTAATGATTTTAATTGTTGTTTATATCTAGATACTGTTTATTATAATTAACAAGATGGTCGTTCTCAATTTCTCATGAAAATGACTTTGAGGATACTTTAAGAATGGACAATTTCTCCACCAATATTTGAGATATGTAAGAATTTATCATTGTAAAGTTGTAATACTATTAAAGATAAAAATCTTTTATCTGAAATATATTTTTATAAAATCAATAATTTCTGAGCTGTAAGCAAATATGTCTACTCTTTAATTCAGGTATTTGAAAACATTTTGATCCTGATGCTCTTTGGTGGACAAAGATATTCCTCTTTTCTCAATTTTTCTGTAACAGTGTTCCTAGTTCCTAATGTCATAGAGTACCGGTAAGTAAGTAACAATGCATATTATTTCATTTATGATCCTTGTTGCAGTGTTTCGACAACAATGTACAGACATATTATTTTGTTTCTCAAATCTTACAAGTTCTTAGTAGATGTTTATTTTAAGATAAAAAGAGGGAGAATGTCTGTGCGGTGTGTCATACCATGTATTTTACAGCGTATTTATTAACTAAGTAGGTGACACACATACATATACATAAGTAGGTGACACACATACATATACCTAAGTAGGTGACACACATACATATAACTAAGTAAGTGACACACATACATATAACTAAGTAGGTGACACACATACATATAACTAAGTAGGTGACACACATACATATAACTAAGTAGGTGACACACATACATAATAATTACTATAATAAGTTTAAGAGGGGGAAAATATAATTTATATTAAATGTGTAGGCATTTTCGTAAAGTAGAGTCGGAAAACATTCAGGGAAAAAACACCTTCAATACATCCGGCCGGGATTCAAACTACTACCTTCCCTTCACCAGCAAGCCGAAGATGAGCCTGGCAATTAGACCACTTACCCCCCTCACTTTCTATGAGGGTTGCTAATATTGATACCGGCACTAGTATCGGAACCATATCGGTGGTCACTCAGACAAAGGCGTTGGTCTCGTCTGTTCTGAATTCCACGGTGACGTGGAAGTTGGGATTCGAATCCCAGCTGGTTGGATTAAGCTGTTCTCCCTACACTCTAAATTTTTTCCCCACTTTTCCTCCACGTAAATGCTGGTACATTTATTATAAATTCTACTCTCCTCATTCCTACACCGTTAGTGTAAGCAAGCGGCTAGTCCATTCGGTGAATAAAACTCGGTGCACGCAAAATAAAGAATCATCAAACTTTAAAATAATTATGAACACTTTAACAAATCATCTTAGGTCAACATTGTGGGTTACATACTGGATGCGCCCAATTAATATTCAATTTAAAAAAATATATTACTTCCATAAATATATAATTTTAGTTTAGTCTCCCCCCTTGCCGTTTTTATTTAATATTTCGTGTATGAATCAATTTATTATTTTCATAATGCCAATTGTTTTTAGTCCGGCACGGTTGAAAAATTGAACATCGGCAAAATAGATATAACAGATAAATGACTAACATAACCTAGCCTCATCTACCAACATTCTTTCATACTAGTAGTTCTGAAAAAGTACCGATTCAAAAATAAATGTCCTCTTATACGACCTATTAATGAATTCCAGTCGCTAATATCAAAGCTTTGACTCGCCGACGGGTGCGAACATTTACGGTTTATTTTGGGAGGGTGCTAACGCCTCCGATTGTTCAAAAGGGCACAAACAACACGCCACCAAAATTGTGTGCCAGGAAAAGGAGGGCGATTTTTTTTACACCTATTGGGGTTGTCTACACGTCATAACCGTTACGAGATGATGTGATGATAATTATGGAGGTATGAGCCATTAACCAAACTTGAGCCTAATTTACCAACCCCTGGTGACCGTCGGGATAATACCTCTCGAGAGAAAAAAAAACCAAGATACCAACCGAGAATCGAACACGGGACCCCTAGGTTCGCAGCGAGGTGCACTGACCATTACAATACGGAATAAACAGTAGCCCCATGGCTTCTTTGGTGCTGACTGACAGCTCACACATGACTTCTGACAGTCAACATTTAAGTATACAGTCAACTCTCGATTCTACGACCTTTCCCGGTCCCCTGGAAAAGGGTCGTTATTTCGAAGGGGTCGTTATTGGAATTTTAACAGATTTTGTTCCACCCCTGACCTTCATACGAAAAAATTGCATTTTTTTAGACAATACGCGAAAAAGTAAATAAAATAAAACCTACCTATTTCTTGAAGAAGGTACTCCTTTCACTCATTTCGTCAAAATTATAAGTTCGTATCAAATAAAAAAAAATATCGTGGGTCGTCAAAAATCGTTCACAAAATCCAACCAAAAACGTAACCAAATCAAAATAACAATGTTAAACAATAGCATGGGTCGTCAAAAATTGTTCACAAAATCAAACCAAAATAGTAACCAAATCGAGAATCGAAATAACAATGGCAAAAGCAAGCCTGGCGCGTGATGTAGCGGCAGTCGCGCGCGGGGAAACATTGTCTTGCTTGTGGGAGGGGGTGGACAGAGTCAAGTGATATTGGCTGGCATTGATGAGGTGGTGTCTTTTTTTATACCTGACCCACCCCAGTTACTAGTAATACAGCGCTCACAAAGATAATTGCAACGCAGCGACCTAAATAAATGCAACAAACACATTTTACAGCCGATTTCCTTAAACTTTTCAACCTTTTTTCCCACATTTTTCACGGTTCCCCAAAAAAGGGTCGTTACTTCGAGAGGGACGCTATTCCCGGGGTCGTAGAATCGAGAGTTGACTGTATACCTAAATGTTGACTGACAGAAGGGACAGCTGCTAAACAAATGTTTTTGCAGATCATATGGTTCGGCGTAGGGATACATAATTTAGTCTGGTAGCTTTTCAAAGCTGCCAGTCAGCACCAAAGAAGCCATGGGGCTACTGTAGAAATAATACTCTTATCCACCCCTATCATCTTCCAACTCAACATTTCTCTCTCACACTCTTTCTAAGAGCCGTTTTAATCTCTCCAGTTCCATTATAATTTAATCCTATTATCCCAACTCAACTGATTACTAATTTTCTTTTTCTCCTCGCTCTCATTTTAAATTCCTTGGTTCTAGCGCAGGTCGTAACCGGATACTGGCCAGCGCCATTTCCTGTCAGAGTCCCCGAACTCTGTTATTCCTGTTACCTATAATACTCCTATGTCAATAGACGTATAATAGCGACACTACCTGCTTCTTTGGCCACATGGCCTGAGACGTCACAAGTTGTTATAATTAAACGGAATGAACCCAAACGAAAACAATTCAAGAAAAGTTTAGATCCACAAAATTTCAAGGGAAAAAAAGAGCTAATAAACTGGACATTTAAAAACAATTTAAAAGATATATTTTACCAGCTCTTTTTAACCATTTAAGGGGACTTTAAGAACATTTAATTGGTTTATGTTTCTACAAAACCAGCTTGACATTTTGTAGAATATAATTCATACTAAGAGAGTGAGTTAAAGTTCAAAGACATTGAATTGACACCTCATATTATTATTATTATTATTATTACCGCGTCTTACTACCCGTTCGGGTTATACGCACTTACGCTAATGTGTAAATAATAGGGTGATTGTGTGATGAAATGGAGGACCTACAGTTTAACGTGGAATCCGAACCACGGTGGAGGCCTGGCATTCCCCACATTCACAAGATGTCTTATCAGAGGTGAAGGAAGGGTTTGGTAATCAAATAAATCTGTGCCGGGACCGAGGAATGAACCCCGGCCGCCAGCATAGAAGTCTGACACCTTACCCCTAGACCGCCAGGTCACC
>CABFVX010000326.1:246653-271551 GCA_902151425.1 Timema shepardi
CCCCCCCCCCCAAATAAAACACCCGACCCACCCTTAACACCCCTGCACTACAGGGAGGAGTTGAGCTCTGACCCATCGGACCATTAACTACTTAGTAGAAACAACTTCCTTACTATAGTAATGTTCCGTTTATCCGATACCCAATCATCCGAGGTTCCGTATTAACCGAGGTAATAGCACAATTTATGTTTCGGGAGAATGTTCTAGGACAGGGATCTCCAAACTACGGCCCGCCACAAGATTATATCCGGCCCGTTCTAAGATTTTATCAAAAAACAAATTAATGGTTTCTCTTCGTTATTTATCAACAACACGGTTTATTTGACAAGTTCAATTTCTGTCCGCCCACATGCTTCCCCCCATGACACCAAGCCAAAGTGCTTACCTCATGACACCAAACCAGAGTTCTTCCCATGACACCAAGCCAAAGTGCTTACCTCATGACACCAAGCCAGAGTTCTTCCCCCCATGACACCAAGCCAGAGTTCTTCCCCCCATGACACCAAGCCAGAGTTCTTCCCCCCATGACACCAAGCCAGAGTTCTTCCCATGACACCAAGCCAAAGTGCTTACCTCATGACACCAAGCCAGAGTGCTTACCTCATGACACCAAGCCAGAGTGCCCCCCATGACACCAAGCCAGAGTGCTTTCGGAATTGCAAACCCTCATTTTAAGTCGCAAGTGCCATTCCTTATACCGACAACAAAACGCCCCGATTGTGACAATTTTTAGGTAGTTCTAAGTCTCCCGGCAGAGAATTATCAAAGGAAAGTTCCGAAAGATGTCACTTAATTTTTTTTAAAGTAATTATATTGACTAATTATGATAAATATAATTTATTACATATAAATTGATTTATTTATCATATGGAAGAATCAACGTCAATTCCTTTTATCAAATACTGACTGGCCTTGGAAAGTGGATTTTTTTTTTATAAACGTGACTGGTCATATGACTTGAATCTAAATTTTCATGTTGAAAAAAATGTTATTTTTGATCTATTTGCGCATGTCAAGGCATTACTGGCAAAAATAATGTTACTTGAAGAACAGGCGAACGTTACTTTGGCCTGTAAAAATGTGTAAAATATATTATGTGGCCTGTATGGCAAAAGGTTTGTAGACCCCTGTTCCAGGACAGGGATGGCAAATATATGGCGTACGAACACGATTTGGGTGGCCTACCGACATGGAAAAAAATAACTACATTAAATAAAACTTTTCCCAACGTGGTATATGTTGAAGTAATTCAATGTCATGTCACGATGAACCACGTGAAGTCAACGGCTAGAAATCTTCTTTGTTCGTACTTGTGTTGAAGACAAGTTATGAACCGAAGATAATTTTCTTGGCTAGTAAAACACAACATGTCTCACTCTAATGTGGAGAAGATTAATTAAGCTTTTATTTTGACATATATGTCAAATTATTGTCTTTCTTCCCCTTTGAAAATACTACGTTCAACGTTTTTTACAATAACTAATTAAATTGAAAGTATTTTGTGTAAGACACTCAATTTGATAAATTTTCCTCTTTAAAATTTAGGCATCAATAAAATATTTAAAATTTTAAAATTGAGTTATACATTACATTTCATAACATTCAACAAGTTTTGATTTTTAAATACTCGTTAAAAAAACGTAAATAAACAGGTAACACAATGAACTAGTTCAAAATTATGTTTGCCCTTAAGTGGCCCCCCCAATACCGTCTAGAAAAATTTGGCCATCCCTAGTCTGGGAAATACTTTATGAACCGAGTATGTTTCTATCATTCAGTCGTTGTATAGTGTATAGTCGCTAGTTTTCCTTAGTAAATTCTATTTGTCTATTTTGCTTATTTTGAAGTGACTTTTTTTTCTGTACCGCATCCTACAGAATACTTGTCTCCTCTACCTGGATATATTTTCCTCGTCTTGATGGTTCGAACACAAAGTTTACTACCCTTTCCCGGAGGCCGATCAAAGATTCATGCGACCACGTTTGTGACACTTGGAATATTCTAGTAGATGCGTTTGTGCTCTTTCCAACCCATGGGTGTGTCACTTCGGATGTATTTTTATTAGCTTTACTCCGTTCGGTACGTTCTAGTACAAGAGCTGGTTACAATATGGGCGTCGTTAGTGGGGGTACCGGGGGAACACGTCCCCCCAAATAACTCAACGGAGGACACACGTCCCCCCAATAATTTAATAATTTCATTTAATAATTTACCCTACATGATAAATTTTAGTTAGTTGAATCGTAATAATGAAATAAAGTAACTTATACTTTACAAAGAGAAAATTCAATTCACAACAGACTCGACTCGACTCGACTCGACTCGATAACCAACCAATGACAGGGCTTACAACATTCCGTGAAATACTACCATTTGTTTTCAAATATGGAACATCTTGTTCGGTTTTACCCGGCTCGTTTTGTGAGACAGAGATAAGTTTCCGTTCTCTCAGACGGCCGAGGATATATTTGAGTTCCACAATGACTGAAAAGAGACTGAACCACGTTGCTCTCTGTTATGTTCACAATGACATCTTGTACTCGATCGATACTAGGGAAGTTTCTGCAACACTGGTCTCCAGGTCCGAATAAATAAGGAGAAGGGCTTTTGGACCAGTTTTATCCTAATCTTTAAATCTTGTGTTTTTTTTTAATTTGTTTTCTTTGTTATTGAATTGAATTTTTTATGTATAATGAACATGGTTATGGACTCAATTGAAGTAAAAAAACTTGGAAGCCTGCTACATTTGTATCATGGCTCTAAATTCAGAAAAAATACTTTTGAACCATTTCTATCTTAATACCAATGTTAAATATTTTGTTACTGTTTATTATTTCTTCTCTTTACTATCAAACAGGATTTGTTCTACATTTATTTAGTGGGTTTTGACTTTTTTTTTTTTGCAATTAGATTTCGCGTATATGACGTATTTTAGTGTGACTATGTACTAAAACAAAGTAGCAATAAAATTAGTTTTCAATGAAACATGTTATGTCCTCTCCAAAAAAATGTATAGCTAACGACACCCATGGTTACAAGATGCTTAAACTAGGGCAACAAAATAGAGAAGGTGGATGATGCAAGAGCTGGCTATCAGCAAATTAAACCGGGTAAATTAGGACCACAGTATGGGAAGAAAGAATCCGAAGAAGGATGAATTACCTAAAAAAAAAACTAGAAAATACCGGAGTTTTTCTATACATCCCACAATGGTACGTGTCTATGTTATGTTATAAGTGTGATAATACAAAACAGCCCTAACACGCATTGGTGGGCCCGTAGACTAAACATCAAGCCCATCCAGGTATACCGAGGGAATTTTTGTCTAAATGGTTCCTCACTCTCACTCCACGCAAATGTGGGTGTTAGTTCCTCTAAATTATATATTTACTATTCCTACCTAATCAGTGTATTTAAGGTGGAAACGCAAGGAGCGTGAGTTAAGGGCTGTAATTTTGCAGTTTTTATAGCAAACTTTTTTTTTGGACAAAAAAATCAAATGTTGATCTAGTAGAAATAAAGTGGGTGACCCGGTGGTCTAGGGGTAAGGTGTCAGACTTCTGTGCTGGCGGCCGGGGTTCAATCCTCGGTCTCGGCACAGATTTATCTGATTACCAAACCCTTCCTTAACCTCTGACAAGACATCTTGTGAATGTGAGGAATGCCAGGCCTCCACCATGGTTCGGATTCCACGTTAAACTGTAGGTCCTCCATTTCATCACGCAATCACCCTACCATTACACATTAGCGTAAGTGCGTATAACCCGAACGGGTAGTAAGACGTGGTGCTAATAATAATAATATTAATAATAGAAATATAGAGTTTAATTTTCTTCAGCTGGTGATCTCAACAGTTGTTGAATACCTGTCAAGAGTGTCCTGAAATCTAACTACAACTTTTTTTTTAAATTTAAAACTTCCTTATCCAATGCCATTCAATGCCATCATGACTACAGCCCGGATTCGTTTGCTAAATGCATGTTCTTTTTTACATATCAAAAGGTATGCTGAAATAAAATACTTTTGAAGTCACACCTTAATATTATTATTATTTAGCACCGCGTCTTACTACCCGTTCGGTTTATACGCTTTAATTACTAACTACGCTAATGGATTAGGAATCGGGAAGGTTGAATTAGAGAAAGTGAACCCGTATTTGCGTAGAGGGAGAGTGGAAAATCATTTAGGAAAAACCACCCCCAGTTCACCCGACCAAGATTCGGACCTTGATCTCCAGGTCCTCAGCAGTCTAGATCAACACGAATAGAGCGTTAGCCAACTACGCCACCGAGGCGGGTCACACATCAATAGACTATTTAGCTGGTGTTTGATTGTGCATATAAATGCACATTCTGGTGTAAAATGATTTTGCATGCATATTTTAATCTCATATTTAAGGTAAAAATGAATATTATAATTGTAGCTGTCGTATTAAATTATTACTTGCTTCCTATATGTCATATATTAATTACTAATTAATTAATAAAATCCCTGCAGTCAATTGGGTATAAAATAAAACAAACGTGTGTGTATTCTGGTGGCATCAAGAAAAAGATCCAGTACATCCATAACCACGTCTCTTAGTTACCTGAAATTATAACATTGTTGGAGGCTCAAAATAGTTCCTTGCCGTACCTACTTTCTATGATAAATCAAATTTCAGTAGCATTGTCTTTAGAAACTCACGGTTCTGTTAAAATTGCATTTGATAAGATTGTTCATGTATTAAAGAAAAATCCTGGTTACAAAACAATCCGTCAAATGAGCAAAAAGTTGTCTGATGAAAGTACTGAAATAGTTATAGTGGAATTAACCGAAGAAGACCTGTGGTGTTTTTCACATGCATCTGTGACAAGTGACATTTTAATTGCATAAAACGTTCTTCAGTGACAGACGTAGGAAGTTCACATAAGAAAATATCACTATGACTTCACCTACAGTAGCCCCGTGGGTTCTTTGGTGCTGATTGACAGCTCACAGCTGACTTGCGACGGTCTACATTTAGGTATATACCTAAATTTTGACCGTCAGAAGTGACAGCTGCTAAACACATGTTTTTGCAGATCATATGGTTCGGTGTAGGGATACATAATTTGGTCTGGTAACTTTTCAAAGCTGTCGGTCAGCACCAAAGAAGCCATGGGGCTACTGTATATACTGTAACACCCATGAGTAAGGTAAGGATTTTCACAACACAAATAGTTTATTTGATTTATGTTTGTTTGTTTTTGCATATTGTAGTGCATATTTTTTTTACGTCTTTCGTGCATATTTTATTAGTTGATTGTGCATAAAAATCCGGGCTTTATTAATAACATATTCAACAACTGTTGAGGTCACCATGTGAAGAAAATTAAACGCCATGCTTCTACTATAAAAAATGTTTGATTTATTTTGTCCAAAAAAAGTTTTGCTATAAAAACTGTAAAAAAACACTGACCCTTTCTCTCGTCCCCTACACGCCCATCTTAAATGCGGCTAGCACGTGCGAGCAATACCTGGTAGAGAAATAACTAAATTCTATGTTCTCGTTTATTTGACCCGCGAGTGTAGCTCGAGACAAAGTGCTCGTGGATGGAGGTTTGTCAAACGTCACCCTTGCAGACCCCCGGTGACCTCTAAGGTCACTAGTTCACATCTCTTCCAGGCGCATGCGTTAGTACAGAAGATGAAGCCTGAAAAAGTAGAAGTTCTCATTTTCTTTACCAGCGTCGTTCTCGTGGGGGGGTGCGGGGGGTGGAACATGGCAAGAGTAAAGAAGTCATTGGAGTGCCGTAGCTATCGGTCAAGAATCGATTATTAGTTTTTATAATTAGCTCGCAGCAACAAAGGGTAATAAACAACATAAGAGGCTCGTTTAGAGGAAGCGCATTGGCGTTAGTGTGGAAATTAAAAACCAATCACATTATGCAGCAGACGACACCAGTTCCCCTCTTAGAATATTTTTTTTTAAACTCTCTGATTAAGCCCCTTTCTTTATCCTCCTAGAATTCTCTTTCTCCCTTTCTTTATTACCCTTGGAATTTTATCACTTCACATCCATCTTCTCAGTGATGGTCCCTTTATTTATCATTCTAGTTATTCTCTAACTTCATTTTCATTCGATCTGTTTTTCTCTCTTTTATCACTTGGAATTATTTCCCGTCATTTTCATACTCTCTATTTTTTACCCCTTTCTTCATCCTCTTACTAGTTCTCTAACTTCATGTCCATACTCTCATTTTTTCCCCTTTCTTTATCCTCCTAAAAATTCCCTTAGTTTATGTTCATCCTCTTAGTCTTGTCCTCTTCTCTATCCTCCTAGAAACTATCTACTTTACCATTCACTTCTCCGTCTTGTCCTCTTCTCTATCCTCCTAAAAACTATCTACTTTACCATTCACTTCTCCGTCTTGTCCTCTTCTCTATCCTCATAGAAACTATCTACTTTACCATTCACTTCTCCGTCATGTCCTCTTCTCTATCCTCCTAGAAACTATCTACTTTACCATTCACTTCTCCGTCTTGTCCTCTTCTCTATCCTCCTAGAAACTATCTACTTTACCATTCACTTCTCCGTCTTGTCCTCTTCTCTATCCTCCTAGAAACTATCTACTTTACCATTCACTTCTCCGTCTTGTCCTCTTCTCTATCCTCCTGTAAACTATCTCCTTTATCATTCACTTCTCCGTCTTGTCCTCTTCTCTATCCTCCTTAGAAACTATCTCCTTTACCATTCACTTCTCCGTCTTGTCCTCTTCTCTATCCTCCTAGAAACTATCTCCTTTACCATTCACTTCTCCGTCTTGTCCTCTTCTCTATCCTCCTAGAAACAATCTCCTTTACCATTCACTTCTCCGTCTTGTCCTCTTCTCTATCCTCCTAGAAACTATCTACTTTACCATTCACTTCTCCGTCTTGTCCTCATTCTCTATCCTCCTAGATCTGGAACGAGACAATACAGAGTTCGTGTCCTATTCACGCCCCAAACCTCGGCGGTCCCTGCCCGGTTGGTTGTTTGCATAATCAATGCGAACAGGGAGGGAGCCACCCACGCCCCCGCTATCTTGTCATCGGTTTCTGGCAGGAATCGATCCTGTCCCGTGCTCGCGACTCCTTGGCAGTACTGTTAGGCTGAGATGCCGTGGCTCGATCTCATGTTGGGACAGCAGGATCTGACTGGATGTCTCAAGTTGGGTTAACAGTAACTGAAGGTATGTCTCATGTTGGGTTAACAGTAGCTGGAGTAATGTTTTATGTTGGGTTAACAGAAACTGAAGGAATTTCTCATTTTGGCTTAACAGTAACTGAAGGTATGTCTCATGTTGGGTTAACAGTAACTGGAGGAATTTATCATGTTGGGTTAACAGTAACTGAAGGAATTTCTCATCTTGGGTTAACAGTAACTAAAGGAATTTCTCATGTTGGGTTAACAGTAACTGAAGGAATATCTCATGTTGGGCTAACAGTAACTGGAGTAATGTTTTATGTTGGGTTAACAGTAACTGAAGTAATTTCTCATCTTGGGTCAA
The DNA here is from genome assembly GCA_902151425.1 of Timema shepardi. Classification (NCBI taxonomy): domain Eukaryota; kingdom Metazoa; phylum Arthropoda; class Insecta; order Phasmatodea; family Timematidae; genus Timema; species Timema shepardi. The sequence goes on from CABFVX010000326.1 coordinate 254,165, forward strand.
CAGTAACTGAAGGAATATCTCATGTTGGGCTAACAGTAACTGAAGGATTGTTTTATGTTGGGTTAACAGTAACCAAAGGAATATCTCATATTGGGTTAACAGTAACTGGAGGAATGTCTCATGTTGGGTTAACAGTAACTGAAGGAATGTCTCATGTTGGGTTAACAGTACCTGAAGTAATGTCTCACGTTGGGTCAACAGTAACTGAAGGAATGTCTCATTTTGGGTTAACAGTAACTAAAGGAATTTCCCATGTAGAGTTAACAGTAACTGAAGGATTGTTTTATGTTGGGTTAACAGTAACCAAAGGAATTTCTCATGTTGGGTTAACAGTAACTGGAGGAATGTCTCATGTTGGGTTAACAGTAACTGAAGGAATGTCTGATGTTGGGTTAACAGTAACTGACGGTATGTGTCATGTTAGAACAGCAGGATCTGATGGGATGTCTCATGTTGAGTTAACAGTAACTGAAGGTATCTCTCATGTGGTGCTAACAGTAACTGAAGGAATGTTTTATGTTGGGTTAACAGTGACTAAAGGAATACCTCATGTTGGGTTAACAGTAACTGGAGGGATCTCTCATGTTGGGTCAACAGTAACTGAAGGAATATCTCATGTTAGCTCAACATGATCTGACGGCGTGTTTCATGTTGAATACACGAGAGTATGTCCAGTGAATTTACCGTTAGATAAAGATCTTCCTATGAACATTGTACCGTACAATATTTGCGAATTGGACAAGCAAGAAATGTGACGTATTCAATTTTCCGACTGGGTTTGACGCCTAGCAAATATTGATTAAAGTTTATTTATACTCCTTATTTATGTCTTGTGTTTTTAGTTGATTCACATATTTCATTTGGTGACACGACGAATCTAATTTGTCCCCCGACGTCAGAAGTATTTGAATCAACCCAACCACCGCAGAAAACCTTGTGTGAGGCCTTTCGGACCACCTTTACCATACGTCCTTAATTTAGAAAGGACCTTGGTCGGGCGCGTACTCCTTTGTATTTACAACGTCGCCTGTCGGTAGCGACGAATCTCGTTAGTGAACCCAGTCACGTTTGTAATATCCGGTGTATATTCATGAACCGCTGAATAGCTGATAACAGATATAGCTCGCTCCTCCGAGAGGGAGTTGCGTTCAGCTGAGATATTATTTCTGGAAGATGTTTCCTTCGAGAGATTTGTATTTGTAGTAATAATAGCAGAAAATTTACGGTCATTATATATATATATATATAATATATATATATATATATATACATCCAATGCCATATTTATAAATATATAGTATCTAAAACTAATATATTCCTCCTAATATTTACAAATGGTATAAAAGGGATTATTCCAAATTGACATCTATGGATCACATGGCTTGACGTAGTTTGAATAGCCTTTGTAACTGTCATGTAAGGGTCGTAGAGCTCGCAATCAACCTACAGTAATCCCATGGCTTCTTTGGTGCTGACTGACAGCTCACAGCTGACTTCTGACAGTCAATATTTAGGTACAGTAGCTCCGTGGCTTCTTTGGTGCTGACTGACAGCTCACAGCTGACTTCTGAAGTCAACATTTAGGTACAGTAGCACCCATGGCTTCTTTGGTGCTGACTGACAGCTCACAGCTGACTTCTGACATTCAACATTTAGGTACAGTAGCTCCGTGGCTTCTTTGGTGCTGACTGACAGCTCACAGCTGACTTTTGAAGTCAACATTTAGGTACAGTAGCTCCGTCACTTCTTTGGTGCTGACTGGCAGCTTACAGCTGACTTCTGAAGTCAAAATTTAGGTACAGTAACTCCGTCGCTTCTTTGGTGCTGACTGACAGCTCACAGCTTACTTCTGAAGTCATCATTTAGGTACAGTAGCCCCATGGCTTCTTTGGTGCTGACTGACAGCTCACAGCTGACTTCTGACAGTCAACATTTAGGTATAATACCTACATTTTGACCGCCCGAAGTGACAGCTACTAAACACATGTTTTTACAGATAATTTGGTTCGGCGTAGGGATACATAATTTGGTCTGGTAGCTTTTCAAAGCCGTCAGCTGTGAGCTGTCAGTCAGCACCAAAGAAGCCATGGGGCTTCTGTAGTTTACGATGATGGAGAAGGTCAAGGTCAGGATACGCTGGGGGTGCTGGCTTTCCGCGTGTCTACAGACATGTCCTACTCTTCCACCGACTTAGGGCTGCACAAGTCCTTGGGGTAGCTGGCTGGAGGCTATATATGATATTTATAGGATCTAATGCCCAAAGGCAATAAAAACATGGAACTCATCATTATTTATTTCATATAAATACAATGGGATCTCCATATATCGAACTTCCTTGTATCGAAATTTTGTATGTATCAAAGTTTTGGTGAATCTCGTGAGATTACATATAAAAACGGTTTATATATATATATATATATATAAAAACGGTTTATATATATATATATATATATATATTTCGAAACAAATTTTTATATATAATTTTTTCAAGACGAATTGCGAATTTACCCTCACTAATGACAATGGTATAAGAAAAACAAGTGAGAAAAAAGAAACTGTAGTTGTCGCAAGAGGAAGAAGGAAATGTTTAGTCAAGGTCATTGCGACGCCAACGGGTCGCCTAGCGGGGTGGTATTGTCTCCACACTCCTCTCACCCCTTCTCCGCAAGTAACCATCCTCTATAAATCAGGCTCAGTTTGTTTCATTGTCTCTAACATACGGTTTATGCTCGTTATTGTTTCTCTCTCTCTCTCTCTCTCTAATCAACAGTGCGTGTTTACGATGTCTTGGACATGATGTGTTAACTCATATTCACTTATAATGAGTGCATGGATTAAGAAATATTTCTAAATACAATACACTACACAATATCATGTATAAGAAGAACATTTCAATGAATCGATTTTTTTTACGGAATTATCGACTTTGATATATGGAGGTCCGACTGTATATACGTAAATTATACAACAAGTAACATTATACAGGGAAGTAAACTTAAAAAAAAAAGTTCAGTATGTAACAGACTGATTTAATTACGTTTTAAACCCGTTGACTACTTAGTGAGTTAGAAGCTATTTTTCGAAGCGAGTTTCATCGTAACTTGACGCACTTAAGCAATCCAAGCACCATCGCACTTACACGTTAAAGTACTAAATTAAAATGAGAAGGAAGAAAATAATCCGCTCATTCTGTGGAGCCTCTTATTAATCTGAAAATAACACTCCCCCTTTTCAAATGACGAGTATAAATTCTCACTCTACCATTTGTTTCTGAACAGCACTGACTTGCAATTCAAAATTATATTTTTCTTGTTTCCCATTGAAGATAAAAATATCCTTCCATGGAATTTTTTTAATCTACATCCTGGCAGGAAGATTCCTACAGGTCATTTTCGTGAACAATGTAATGATAATGATTTGGACACCTCTCATATATTTAAAAAAAAAGTCATGGATGAAGTGCATTTTTCTTTAAGGTATTGTATGTAAAATATCCTTTTAATACTTCACCCATGGAGAATCACGCGTTTTTCAGAATTAATTACACTATAAGACATATTTTTTCTTTCAAAATCAACTCCGTATTGTTTACCAAAATAAGTAGGTGACGCTAGCTCCCTCTACCCAATAGGAAACTAGCGTTCACAACACCTGTCGCCAGGACTCTTTCTATTAATTCGTTTTGACACTGGTGACAAGAAGTCCAAGAGGCAAGGGGTAGGCCATATATAAGCCACTTGTGCGTATGAATACACACAGTGCCGGTGACATAAATCTACAGAACGTTGTAAAAAAATAATTCTAGCGACATAAATCTAGAGAAAGGTAGTAATATAAATCTACATAGCACACGGTACTCAAAACACAGATCGTATAGTGTCACAGAAAAATAATCTGTGGTTCAACTAAAACTGTATCATGTAATATTATATCTTCCGTACCGAAGGTGAAATCATCTTAATAAATCATGTGCAACATTGAAAGTCTTATTTATTTTCTTAAAATAAAAATCAGAAGTTATCATATCGTATAACCACGTGAGTGCGCATTAAGACAAGCTCACGTTGACATAACAGAAAAGAACTGACATCAAGATAATTGACGATCGATCACGGGGCTATAGATACCAAATATCTCATCAAATAAAAAATATCTTTAATTAGTGCTCGATCACAGGGCAATTAAAGGGTCTAATTAAACCAAATATCCGTATCTTCATAATTAGAGCCCATCGCGGACTCATATAATTCAAAAACGCTTTAATTGGCGCCCAACGCGGAACCGTATCGTTTTAATAAACCAACTAACCTGAAATGTGGACGTTAATGAGAAATCCTATCTTGACTTGTCATGACGTAGCAGGGAACGTGCTTAATTATTTCAGTTTGAGCTAGTGGGCCACGCAGAAGAAACTCGGGGGGGTCGTGGGTTGGACACGCTTGAATTAAGACCATTAAATGCCTCATATTTTAAGGTGTAAGAAATACAAAATTTTAAAATAAAATAAAAAACGTTACTAGTATTATTAAACTAATTTTTTGGGGAGATTCGAACCATTGTCACTCGCTTCGGTGGCCGCATGGATCAACACGCTACCTTCGCAGTAAAATAGACTGCCGATAACGGTGAGATCTAGGTTCGAATCTCAGTCGGGTGTACTGAGGGTGGTTTTTACAAAATGGTTTTCCACGCAAATATGGGTACGATTCCTCTAAATATGACTTTCCTAATCCCTAAAACCATCAGTGAAATTAGTACATAAGCGTATAAACCGAACGTAGGGCTAAAAAAAAAAATATTGTATTTTGATAGCAACTGTAAATGAAATATGTTCTTTTTTTTAAGGTCATACAAATATTTCAGTCCAGATTTTTTTGTTGCTGTGATGCTAAAGGTTTTTTATTTTTACTAATTTTAATTTGAGTTCCCTTTCATTAAAAGGGACACACACAGAATCGGAAAATGCTCAGTTCAATTATTGAAGCCACTTTTCATTTAGATTCACTTGTCGCGGTACCGAACACGGCGCGGCGCCTAGGGAGGAAATTAGCGGCAGGACGCGCCCCACTTCAGTTTTAATTGTACGTTTCAACCACCAGGACCAAGGTCATTGTGGAAACAACAACCCTTACGTGCACCGCGTATTAATACTAGTCCGGGTTATAACCGTACTTTTTCCTAGCGGGAGAAGGGATATGGAAGACAGAATGGGAAGAAATGCACCAAACTTTACGAGGAGGAAAGTGGGGAAATGATTATTTTTTTAGTACTACGTCTTGGGGGGCGGCCAGACTGAGCGCGCGAGCGAGCGAGCGAGCGCGCGAGCGACTAAAATATAAAATAGAACACATGGATTCTAATGGGAGGTGGCCACACTGGAGCGAGCGAGCGAGCGAGCGCGCGAGCGACTGAGCGCGCGCGCTTGAAAGATAGAACTGTTTCTATTTTTCAAGCGCGCGCGCTCGACCCGGTACAGTCTAGTTTACAGGCGCTAGGCAATATTATTGTATGTTGGTTCATTGAGTGCTGGGAAACTTCTCATTTTGACATGATATTTGACTTTTTTCTATCAGTGATAGATTTAACACCCTTGCTATTAATGGCCTAATTTAATTGGTAAGACCATAAATATATGTATTCCCGATATGTTACAATACTTCAATATTATAATCAAAGTAGGCCTTTACAAATAATAATCACCATTAGTTTGGAGAGTATGAAAAAACCACAACAATAAATAAGTTTTAAGAATCACCTTCAGTTCACTGAGCCTTCGAACCTTTATCTCCCAGTCAAAAGCTATGGAGTGCAACGTACCATTCCGCCACTGGTGCGGCTAATCTGATTTTAAAACACTTCAGTACATTAAAAAAAATTGTTGTAAGAATTTTCGAGTAGCAGAGATGTACCAAGTGTCTTTGACAGATACATCTTCTCTAATGAACTAGGGTCTGCTAATTACGCGCTCGCTCGCTCGCTCGCTCGCCAGTGTGGCCACCCAGTCGCTTGCGCGCTCGCTCGCACGCTTGTCAGTCTGGCCGAACCCTTAGGGGGCGGCCAGACTGAGCGCGCGAGCGACTAAAATATAAAATAGAACACATTGGTTGTAATGGGAGGTGGCCACACTGGAGCGAGCGAGCGCGCGAGCGACTGAGCGCGCGCGCTTGAAAGATAGAACTGTTTCTATTTTTCAAGCGCGCGCGCTCGACCCGGTACAGTCTAGTTTACAGGCGCTAGGCAATATTATTGTATGCTGGTTCATTGAGTGCTGGGAAACTTCTCATTTTGACATGATATTTGACTTTTTTCTATCAGTGATAGATTTAACACACTTGCTATTAATGGCCTAATTTAATTGGTAAGACCATAAATATATGTAAGCCCGATATGTTACAATACTTCAATATTATAATCAAAGTAGGCCTTTACAAATAATAATCACCATTAGTTTGGAGAGTATGAAAAAACCACAACAATAAATAAGTTTTAAGAATCACCTTCAGTTCACTGAGCCTTCGAACCTTTATCTCCCAGTCAAAAGCTATGGAGTGCAACGTACCATTCCGCCACTGGTGCGGCTAATCTGATTTTAAAACACTTCAGTACATTAAAAATAATTGTTGTAAGAATTTTCGAGTAGCAGAGATGTACCAAGTGTCTTTGACAGATACATCTTCTCTAATGAACTAGGGTCTGCTAATTACGCGCTCGCTCGCTCGCTCGCGCGCTCGCTCGCACGCTTGTCAGTCTGGCCGAACCCGTAAATTATTCACGGAGCAAATTGTGAACATCAACAGCATCGATTACCAAGGATTACATAACAAAAAATAAAAAGGGTTTGTGATAAAGATTCCCTGATAAATGTACTTTTTCATCTAATCTAACCATCAGGTAGATAGCCGTGACGTCACAGGTAGAGTTGGACGCACGGATAGGGGAGCGGACCATTGTTTTTGTTATTATATATCTATAAATTAAACTAAGGGTATGTATTTATATTTTTGAAGAGATACAAAAAAATGTAGTTTAAATTGATTTAGAAATTAAAAAGTAATAAATAATTAAATTAATTTAGATCTATATTTCAAGCTCCTTAAAAATAACAGTTAATAATTCGGTTCTATAAATTAACTAAATCTACATATATTTTTTGCTACCTGTTAGAATTAGTCTGTCGTTAAATTAAATATTTTATCCATAGGAAAGCACTCAACAAATTTATGAACTAGTGCGTTGTGTTTGAAACAACAGGTACAAGATGTCGCTAGTAATGCTTCCCCAAAGAGTTTGTTAAATTTAAAATATAAGGTAGTAGTACGAGAGTTTAAACTAAATTGAAAGATAATTCAAAATTCTTCTTCTTCTGTGGATCTGTCTTGAAACAGGTATCAATCGGACATCTTCCATTTTAATCGGTCCTGAGCGTGCTTTTCCATTTTACTCGGTCCTGAGAGTCCTCTTTCATTTTATTCGGTCCTGGGTGTCCTCTTTAATTTTATTCGGTCCTGAGCATCCTCTTTAATGTTACTCGGTCCTGAGCGTCCTCTTCCATTTTACTCGGTCCTGAGCGTCCTCTTCCATTTTACTCGGTCCTGAGCGTCCTCTACCATTTTACTTGGTCCTGATCATCCTATTCCATTTTACTTGGTCCTGATCATCCTATTCCATTTTACTCGGTCCTGAGCGTCCTCTTCCATTTTACTCGGTCCTGAGCATACTCTTTCATTTTACTTGGTCCTGAGCACCATCTTCCATTTTACTCGGTCCTGAGCATCCTCTTTAATTTTATTCGGTCCTGAGCGTCCTCTTCCATTTTTTTTGGTCACATTTTTTGTTTGGTCGCTAATTCCTCTCTTGATATTTTTTTCCTATTCTTTGTTTAAAATAATCTCCTGCATTTCGAACAATGTTGCCAAATATTGACCACGTAGCCGATTCCATCCTTAATTTTTTTTAATATAGTATGATTTAAAAAAAATTGGGACGTTTACAGATACATTTACTGATACGAGACAGTGTACTGAAAATCAGGAAAATCTAGGAAAATCCGGGACGAATGATCCCTCTAGGATAGGGAGGAGGGTATGAGGGAGGTAATTTGAACATATTCCTCATCCTCTCTCCAGTCGAGTGTTGATGAATTTTATTATAACCCTACCCGCCTCAGTGGCGTAGTTGGCTAACGCGCTAGTCGTGTTAGGTTCGACTGCTAAGGACGGGGAGATCGAGTTTCGAACCTCGGTTGGATGAACTGGGGGGGGGGTGGTGGTTTCCCTAAACGGTTTTACACTCTCCCTCCACGAAAATGCGGGTTCAATTACTCTAATTCAACCTTCTCAATTCCTAATCCATTAGCGTAATTAGTGCTTAAAGTGTCTAACCTGAACGGGTAGTAAAACGCGGTGCTAAATAATAATAATAATATAACCCTCCATTTTTAGTATAGTGATGACAATTTTCCCTAATATATAGATATTTCTATCATTTAATACATCGCAACGTTTGTATCAACAACGACAATATATCTATTTATTTTCTATTTTTTTTAGCACCACGTCTTACTACCCGTTCGGATTTTTATGACTATTTACTAACTACGCTAGTGATGCACTAGGAAGGCTATATTTATAAAAAATGTACTTGCATTTACATGAAGAGAGAGTGTAAAACCATTAAAAAAAAACACCCTCATTACACTCAACTGAGAGTCGAACCTCGATATCCCCGTCATCGGCAGTCTAGTCTACTGCGAGAATAGCACGTTAAGCCCCGTCTACAGATTCCGTAAGCTCCACATCCTTATAGTCCTTAAGTCCTTAGAAATGGAAATCGCGTCTACACAGTCCGTATCAGTAGTCACGTGGTCGTGTCAACCGAGGAGAAAGTTGGAAACAACGACCAATTAAACTTTTCGAGAGGAAATTTTCTAGAGTTAGGCGCAAATTAGACGTCATCTGTGAAGCAGGTGATTTCCCAGGTGAGCGATTACTAACAAAATTAACTACACAACAGATTTTGATAAAACGTCCAGGATAGGCCGACATTTGAAAGGTAGGTTAACTACTTAAGTGTAATCACAAATAATATAGTTAAAACATGAGCTAGTTAGTGCGGTTGCTATGATAATGACATTGGTGCGTCATTTCAATGCGCGCGCGCGCGCTTACTTTGCTGTTATTGTAAGTCCTTAGCAGTCCGTATTGACTAGTCCTTAGAAAGTTAAAGTTAAGCCAATTTCTACGGAGGGGTAAGGACTAAGTAACTAACGATAAGGAATACGTAGACAGCGCAATCTCTTATTGTGAGTCGATCTCTTATGGAGTATCGCGGTAAAGTGACCTGGTGGTCTAGAGGTAAGGTGTCAGACTTCTGTACTGGGGGTTTGGGGTTCAATCAATCCTTGGTTCCAGCACAGATTTATCTGGTTGCCAAACCCTTCTTTCACCCCTAAAAAGACGTGTATTAATCACAACTTGTGAATGTGTGGAATACCAGGCCTCCACCGTGGTTCGGATCCCACGTTAAACTGTAGGTCCATCCATTTCATCTCACAATCACCCTACCATTACACATTAGCGTATAAGGGCGTATAACCCGAACGGGTAGTAAGACGCGGTGCTAATAATAATAATGGAGTATTGCTCACCTTACGGATACGGAGTCTGTAGACGCCGCTTTATACCACGCGGCCGACGAATTGGGTTACGATATATCGATTAAGCTATATCGATATATTGGTTGTTCGCGGCGTATTGAATTGAAATGGCGGGGTAGAACTTGTATGCTGGTATTAAGATGGTTACTGTTATGTAATATTATTCCTTGCTTGTTCATTAAATTTTTTTATGTTTGATTCAAATGCTGTAAATAGTAGACAAGTCTGATAAAAATCGAAAAAAAAAAATCGATGTAGTAAATAAAAAGGGTTAAAAGTTGTTCAATTTTTTTTTTCGTTAACAAACTTTAAAGCGAAGGTGAAATATATCGATAAAATTATCGATATATCAGATACTAAAATATTGATATAGATATATGATTTTTTTAAATAAATAGATCGATATGTTGTTGCCAGCCTGATTTTTACTATCGAGCACCGTGGCACGTATATCTCTAGGTGTTCACGAAAGATTCAAAGGAGTATCTGATGCACCTCTGACTCTTTTTTTAATTTTATTTTTTTGATATAAACACGAGTTTAATAAACAAATTATCTCAGATTTGGTCGTGATGTCGTGAACTCTTTATACGCCTTTATTTCTCTCTGCCACGTTTTTTTTTACTTACCTTATTAATAATAATAATAATAATAATATTTAGCACCACGCCTTACCACCCGTTCGGGTTATACACTTTAAGTACTAATTACTATAATGGATTAGAACGGTGACCTGGCGGTCTAGGGGTAAGGTGTCAAGACTTCTATGCTGGTGGCCGGGGTTCAATCCTCGATCCCGGCAAAGATTTATCTGATTACCAAACCCTTCCTTCACCTCTGACAAGACATCTTGTGAATGTGGGGAATGCCAGGCCTCCACCGTGGTTCGGATNATCTGATTACCAAACCCTTCCTTCACCTCTGACAAGACATCTTGTGAATGTGAGGAATGCCAGGCCTCCACTGTGGTTCGGATTCCACGTTAAACTGTAGGTCCTTCATTTCATCTCACAATCACCCTAAAATTACACATTAGCGTAAGTGCGTATAAACCGAACGGGTAGTAAGACGCGGTGCTACTAATAATAATAATAACAACAATAATAATATAATGGATTAGGAATTGGGAAGGTTGAATTAGAGGAAGTGAACCCGCATTTGCGTGTAGGGAGAGTGAAAAACCATTTAGGAAAAACCACCCCCAGTTCACCCGACCGAGATTCGAACCTCGATCTCCCCGTCCTCCAGCAGTCGAGCATCTCAACACGACTAGCGCGTTAGCCAACTACGCCACCGAGGCGTGTCTATGGCTGTATTAAATTCTGAAATGAAAGTCTGACCTTACGAAATGGAAGATACTGGCCTCCTTTTTTTCTCTCACTAAGGTGGGATAGAAGGGGACGCGAGAAAAGGCCAGTTTTTTTTGCAGTTTTTTTTATGGCAAAATATTTTTATTTTTTGCCAAAATAAATAAAATATTACTTGAAGTACAAATATAAAGTTTAATTTTCTCCACATGGTGACTTTTAATAGTTGTTTAATATCCGTCTACACCATAGCCACATTATCTAACAAACTTTTTAAACGAAGATAAAAATTTGTCATTAAATTCCAGGACACCCTCGACAGATATTCAACAACCTGTTGATATCACCGTGGGAAGAAAATTAAGCTCTTATGTTTGTACTGGAGCAATATTCTATTTACGAAAACATTGCCCTTTTCTCCCGTCCCCTTCCACCGCATCTTAAATTCTAATGTTGACAAAAGAAAATTACTGTTCCATTTTTTCGCCGTTACTTGATGATAACTTCCGGATAAAGTATTGATGTAAAATTATTTGTATTCAGGATTTAAAACGAGTGGCTCTTTTAGGGTCACAAAATAATCTCCCCTATGAAATAATAACATTTACTATTGATGTGACCCGCCTCGGTGGCGTAGTTGGCTAACGCGCTTATCGTGTTGAGTTCGACTGCCAAGGACGGGGAGATCGAGGTTCGAATCTCGGTCGGGTGAACTGGGGGTGGTTTTTCCTAAATGGTTTTCCACTCTCCCTCCACGCAAATGTGGGTTCACTTCCTCTAATTCAACCTTCCCAATTCCTAATCCATTAGCGTAATTAGTACTTAAAGCGTATAACCCGAACGGTTAGTAAGACGCGGTGCTAAATATTATTATTATTATTACTATTGATGTGAAGAGTTACGTAACACAAGTTGGAGCATGTAGTGATAGGCCAGGATAAAATAGTTATTTGTTGTCACGTGGGCGGGAGGGTGAGTAAAATAAGAGGTAATTAAAAAAAAAAGCTGTACGTTATTTATGGATGTCCCTTTAGAGTGTCACAACACCCACGCTAATGGGTACGCTTACAAATTTGTCAATTTCATCTTACCTGATTTACTGGTGAATGGTAGATCTGGGTTCGAATCCCAGCTGGGTGTACCAGAGGTGTTTTTTTTCCTGATTGGTTTCTCACTCTATATCATCACAAACAGGGATATAATTCCTCTAAATTCTACCCTTCCTCCTCCCTAACTCCATTAGTGTAAAAAAAGGCGTATAACCATAATGGGTACTAAGACGCGGTGATAAATAATAAAATTAGTGTAAATATGCAGATATCTCGGTTAGGAGGTAAAAAAAGGGGTGCATTAAAAATAAAAATAAACTGTTCGGGTCACTGCACAGATTTTATCGCTCTTTTACCAGAAAATTGAAACATTTATTTAGAACTCGTAGAATATGCGAAACAAAATAATATACTCGTACATTTTTTGAAGAAACATAATGGAAAAAAAGACCACCCCAAACATCCAAAAAGCATAAATGAAATAATATACAATAAAAAACAATTCTCTCTTTCATAGAACTCCTTAAAAATATACTAAATTGGTTTATATCTCGGAAACAAATGGTTTTATAAAAATATATTTCAAATAAAATATTTATATTTTTAATAGTCTTACATTTTGTCAATGATAAGTTATTTACTATCTAAAAGTGTTGAGGAAATAATATGATAAAAATAGGAAATTTACCTTTTTGTGAAGAAGCCCCAAATTCACTTTAACGTGAAAATTAGATACTCCGTTTTGTTTGGTAATGTTAAACAGTGCCTATTTACGAATTTGAATCAAAATCTTTTGAGCCTATTTTAATAAAATACTTTTTTATATTTAGACCCTTAGGTAAGTAACATTAATCTGACGATTAAATATCTAATTCCAAATACTCCTCGGTGGTAACTTTATTAAAAGTCTAGATACCAAGTTTCAACCCAATTGTTAAAAAAAAATTCAGCATAAGGCAAGAGATATAAACAGATGGACAGATGGAATTGCAAAACATTCTTTTTTCGGTTTCAGAGGGTCATGAAACAACTCAAAATTTAGAGTTCGATTTGTTTTTTTTACGATAACAATAGCTTCTTTCTCTGAAGGATCGAGGGAAAGTAAAACTAATTTAGAGATACTGTTCTAGATTGTTATTTACAACTCGATTAAGGATACAATTTGTGAACGGGCTCAACCTATTATATTATTATTATTATTATTATTAGCATCGCGTATTACTACCCGTTCGGGTTATACGCACGTACGCTAATGTGTAATGGTAGGGTGATTGTGAGATTAAATGGAGGACCTACAGTTTAACATGGAATCCGAACCACGGTGGAGGCCTGGCATTCCACACATTCACAATATGTCTTGTCAGAGGTGAAACCTCTTATACAATTAGTCAGTTTCCTCTCTAACAACTTGGAACACTTAACCACACAGCTCTTAGCCCTGATCTGATGATGATGCCGTTGCAGCATCGAAACCTGTAGAAGCTCGAAACGTTGCTGGGATTACAGCAATATCCAAGGAACAGGGGATTACAGTTAAAGAAACAATTCAAATTTTTACGTATCTTTTTTTTCATTTATTTATACAAATTTATATTTTATAAATGATTATGTTTAATTCCCAATTCAACACAAGACAATTAATTTATGCATATTTATATCATCTTATAATATCAATGTTTTAATGAAATTTGATTCAAAGGTCCACTATTTTTAATATGTTTAAAACTTTTTAGATGTTGTTAAAACTTTGATGATTGTATTACATATGTCATCATAAAATATAACTTGTAATTATTATTACCAAAAATGCTTTCATTCATAATTTAAATTATAATAATTATATTATATATCAATGTTTTTTCATGCTAAATCAACACAATTTGTCAACTGTACCGAAAATTGTATTCTACTACTAATAATTAGTAAATCTCTAGTAGGTAGAGCTGGGGTCTGGTTGTTGTGCCTGACCTCTATGTTTCTCATGTAGTGACATTACCATAATACGGATATTTCGTTTCACTTTACACAGGCTTTCTCTGTCTGTTTTATTAAAGTTTTATACATTTGGTGCCAGGCATAAGCGGATCATTAACCGTTGGCAGCTTCAATTATTTTTTTTAAGAAATATTTTTAACTTAATATGTCCGAAATATATTTATGCAATTATGGTGGATTAGGAAGGTAGTATATAGAGGAAGTGCACCCGTATCTACTCAAAAAGAGAATGGGGGAACCATTTAGGGGCAAAAACCGTCCCAATACACTAGCTGAAATTCGAACCTGGACCTCCCCGTCACTGGCTAACCAAACAGCATGAAGACTGACACTCTTGTCCTCTTTTCATGCCGATGGTATAGTTTTTGTTCAACTTAAGACCAAAAGTTGATTAAATTATTTTCTAAATAAATTTTATCGATTGGAAAGAGGAATAAAAATCACAATACTGGCAACCTCCCCCACCTCACTTTCTTAGTATGCTTATTCGGAATAAATCCTTGATATATTGGGTCAGACGTGCTTACCACTCACCCATATGCTCGTTTGGTAAATATAAAATCCCTTATTGTACAATCAAAACATTCCTTTATATGGAGAAGGAAAGAAAAAAATCTTTTTCGTTTCCTGGAGAAAAGTGTTTAAAAACAAAAATCTCGATTAATGTTGCTCTGTTTGATGTTCGAGTCTCTCGTGAACTCCAAAACTTGTTTGTTTTAGTTGTTTGAAGGGGTATAGGGGAAGAAGAGGGTAGTTAAAAAAAATGCTGGGGATTTGGGGAGAGGGATAGAGGGGGTTGGTTGCTCCACTGTTATGTAAATTGTTGCCTAGAAGGAAAGTTTCCAGTTTAATCGGCTTTTCTAGCAGGATGGACAGAAAGCATGTGCTTGTTGAAAAACATTGCATTTACCATCCCCTCCCACACACCCACTACCCCGCCCACACACATCCCCCCTCCTACCGCCCCCCCCTTCGCATCGAACCACACCAGGCTTGGGTTTTGGGGAGGAAGATGAATTTTCCTAGGCGAACCTAAAAAAAAAGGAAAATATACAAAATATAAGAAGAAAGAGAGAGAAAGGTTGATGAAATGAATGACTAATCAAAAAATAAACAAGAAACTCTAATCTCATTACTGGATGACTAAGGAGGGTGATTTATACCTCTACAGAACCCTTTAGGTAGTTTTTTTTTGTCTGTAGGTTGGTACACCATATTGAAATTTGGGTTTATCCTTTCACAGTGATGAAATTAACGGTCAGGGACTGGATGTCGTGCCTGTCCTAGTCTTAAGTTACATTACGAAGCTACGACGCCAGCTGGTAGTGGAACATATATGGCTTGAATAAAAAAACTGGAAACAGTAATGGATGTAATAGTAAAGTTAAACATTAGCGGTAATATTTTGTCAATTATCCGCTTAATATAGCTAATTTAAGTGGAAGGCCATGAGAGGATAGAGTTTAAGGAAGTCACACGCTAGGAAGAGAGTGGAAAACCACTGTAAAGGGAAATGATCTAGTTCTGGTTGAGTTTCTAGCTGTGGCTATCTCATGAAACAGGAGATTTTGGACCATCTGTGTATATTATCTATTAGAAACCGGCCACGTGGTGTAGTAGTCAGTGCAGGTGGCTACGAGTCTAAGGGTCCCAGTTTCAATTCCAGGCTGGTGCTTTGGATACTTTTCCCGAAAGTGAAATCACCCCAACGATCACCAGGGTTTGGTTAGTTAAGCTTAAGATAGGTTTAAGGGTTTCCACTGGTTTCACACCCTCATACTCACTATCACTATCACCATCATACTCACTACCACTATCACTCTCATACTCACTATCACTATCACCCTCCTACTCACTATCACTATCACCATTACCATCAAACTCATTATCACTATCACTCTCCTACTCACTATCTTTATCACTCTCATACTCACTATCACTATCGCCATCATACTCACTATCACTATCACCATCATACTCACTACCACTATCGCTATCATACTCACTATCACTATCACCATCATACTCACTACCACTATCGCCATCATACTCACTATCACTATCACCATCATACTCACTATCACTCTCACCATCACCATCAAACTCATTATCACTATCACTCTCCTACTCACTATCACTATCACTCTCCTACTCACTATCTCTATCACTTTCATACTCACTATCACTATCACCATCATACTCACTATCACTATCACCATCATACTCACTATCACTATCACCATCACCATCAAACTCATTATCACTATCACTCTCCTACTCACTATCTCTATCACTCTCATACTCACTATCACTATCACCATCATACTCACTATCACTATCACCATCATACTCACTATCACTATCACCATCATACTCACTATCACTATCACCATCATACTCACTATCACTATCACCATCATACTCACTATCACTATCACCATCATACTCACTATCACTATCACTATCACCATCATACTCACTATCACTATCACCATCATACTCACTATCACTATCACCATCATACTTACTATCACTATCACCATCATACTCACTATCACTATCACCATCATACTCACTATCACTATCACCATCCCCATCAAACTCATTATCGGTATCACTCTCCTACTCACTATCACTATCACTCTCCTACTCACTATCTCTATCACTTTCATACTCACTATCACTATTACCATCATACTATCACTATCACTCTCCTACTCACTATCTCTATCACTCTCATACTCACTATCACTATCACCATCATACTCACTACCACTATCACCATCACCATCAAACTCATTATCACTATCACCATCATACTCACTACCACTATCACCCTCATATTCACTATCACTATCACCATCATACTCACTACCACTATCACTCTCATACTCACTATCACAATCACCATCATACTCACTATCACTATCACCCCTCATACTCACTATCACTATCACCATCATAACCTACTCACTATCACTATCACCCTCCTAATCACTATGACTATCACCCTCATACTCACTACCACTATCACCATCATACTCACTATCACTATCACCATCATACTCACTATCACTATCACCCTCCTAATCACTATGACTCTCACCCTCATACTCACTACCACTATCACCATCATACTCACTATCACAATCACCATCATAACCTACTCACTATCATTATCACCCTCCTAATCACTATGACTATCACCCTCATACTCACTACCACTATTACCATCATACTCACTATCACTATCACCATCATACTCACTATCACAATCACCATCATAACCTACTCACTATCACTATCACCCTCCTAATCACTATGACTATCACCCTCATACTCACTACCACTATCACCATCATACTCACTATCACTATCACC
>CABFVX010000326.1:273215-290825 GCA_902151425.1 Timema shepardi
CTCATACTCACTATCACTATCACCATCATACTCACTACCACTATCACCCTCATACTCACTATCACTATCACTCTCCTACTCACTATCTCTATCACTCTCATACTCACTATCACTATCACCATCATACTCACTATTACCCTCATCTCCTCTCATCGGGACATGAAAAGAGCCTCCACTGAAAGGATGTACTGTTAGTACATTCGGGTGTACCCTGGGCAACGGTACATTAGTACGGGCTAATCTTTCTACAAAATAGGCTACAATGATTGATGAAGCCCAGACGTGAGATATTAATCTTACTATTAGTAGTAGTAGATTTATAAAAACTAGCATCATCGTTCGTTAGGCACGCGAACTAATCGCCAAGTTCATCCGTTAGAATTTCTCGGTGACGATAGGAAGTTCAAGGTGTGAAGTAATAATTAATGTAAGTATAAAGATTTTTACAGTTTTCTTATTGTATTAAATATAAGATACAAAATAAAATTAATTAGAAAAGAGAGGGGAGGGGGGCAATGAGCCCCAAAAGATATTCTCTTCTGTCATGCAAAGACACTTAAGATGGAAAATCTTTCTGTTTTGGAGACCCCCCTTTCATATTTAAGGTGGTTACGGCCTTGCATTCCGGCACTGCTAAATTTACGACTACACCACTGACGTCTGTGTGTATGTATGTATCTATATGTGTGTATGTATGTGTCTATGTATGTGTATGTATGTATATATGTATGTATGTATGTATGTATGTGTATATATGTATGTGTATATATGTATGTAGGTATGTATATATGTATGTATGTGTCTATGTATGTATGTATATATATATGTATGTATGTATGTATGTATGTATATATGTATGTTTTTATGTATATATGTGTATGTGTGTATGTATGTATCTATATATGTATGCGTGTATATATGTATGTATGCATATATGTAGGTATGTATATATGTGTGTATATGTATCTATATATGTATGTATGCATACATGTAGGTATGTATATATGTGTGTATATATGTATGTTTGTATGTAATATAACTGTTATAGGTGTTGTCTATTACCCACCCCCTTTCCTTGTTTGTAGGCCACTACAGCGTGAAATTTACTGGAATATTTTTCCCATTGAAAGCATACAGGAATATTTTCTTGAAAACTCACCGGAAAATGTTCATCTCTATCGATGCCTCCTATAGCAGAAACACCATCGTAGCCTACACCCATGAATTGTATTGTAACTTCTCCGTAATAGAACGAACCTACTAAATTATTTCCGGTACCATCTGGGACCGAACCTGGCTACTCGAGACCTTTAGTCGACCTCTCTCATACCCAGTAGGCCACTAGGGACGTTTAAAGAAATAGAATGAGAGGAAACGTGAAGAAGAGTTATCGACAAAAGGGAAAACGAAAGCAGATAGAATGTTGCACAAATAGAGAAAGAAAAGAATTAAAGTAAAGGGGGAATTGGAGCATCTGAGACTGGCACACGAGAGAACAATATCTCCCCACTCCCCCCCCCTCAACCACTCGGGAGGGGAATTTGAAAGGATCGATGCCATGAGACTTTCCAACTCGTCTTCAAGGAATAAGCCGACGTGTGAGGGAGTGTACTAACTGTTGCATAAGCATACAGGGGCAGACTAAAGTGGTAGACACATCCACGGCCATAATCGTCTGATAGCGCATAACGAACCAACGTTCCCCCAAACCCGCTTCGGTGTCCGAATGCTCAAAGGCGTCAATCTCGCCTTAGATTATAGACTGCCGATTACGGGAAGATTGGGGTTAGAATCTTGGTTGGCTGTACTGAGGGTGGTTTTTCCTAAATTATTTCCCGCTCTTCCTCCTTACCAATGCGGGTACACATCTTATAAATTAAAGCCTTTCTTATCCCTAGCAAATTAACGTAATGTGTGTTTTAGTACGTGTACACAATGTTGCAGAAATAGTCAGGAGCAGTATAAAGGCGATGTCCGTAGCCATAATCGTAAAATCAGTGGCTTTGCTAAGGGCTATATGCAAGAACTTTTCTAAGTGTATGCTATGTGGACACTATTATTATTATTAACACCGCGTCTTACTACCCGTTCGGGTTATACGCACTTACGCTAATGTGTAATGGTAGGGTGATTGTGAGAATTAAATGAAGGACCTACAGTTAAACGTGGAATCCGAACCACGGTGGAGGCCTGGCATTCCCCACATTCACAAGATGTGGACACTAGCTTGGGTTTGTTTACGTCTTTGCGTCATCATAGGTTGATGGTGCGCTCAAGACCACACTATCGGTCCACTAAGCATCCACTAACGTTCTTGCATATCACACTTTAAGATGTTTAAATGGGAGATGAGTCGTATCTAAATTCAAATCTCCCCCCCTCGTTAAAGAAAGTTTAGGTTTGGCCTACAATACTAGGTTTAAAATATTTCAAAGCGTCTACTTTTAAAATTCTTTGCTAAATTGTTTGTCACTTGATTTTTACGAGAGAGTGCTTTGATTACCAGGGTAGTTTTTTTTATGTATGGATCTTGCTTTCGGTAAATTAATTGCCTTTTGACAGCAAATTTTAGACATGATTTTTGGTGTGGTAACTCTTCGACACTGTAGAAGGCGTAATTTTTTAATTCTAAATTCAGAAAAGACAGTAATCTATACACAGTTCATAATTTAAATAATGGTACTTCAGTTACCAAACCCTTCTTTAAACTCTGACAAGACATCTTGTGAATGTGAGGAATGCCAGGCCTCCACCGTGGTTCGGATTCCACGTTAAACTGTAGGTCCTCCATTATCATCTCACAATCACCCTACCATTACTCATTAACGTAAGTGCGTATAACCCGAACGGGTAGTAAGACGCGATGCTAATAATAATAATAAAACGGTACTTCAGTGTGTGTTTACCACAAGAATAAAATGTTTTGCTCTTCTAAAAATAATATCATCCTATAGCCTGGTATTTATAATCCTTGTGTTGCGTTTCCATATTATCACAAATACTATGATTTTTAAAAATATATTTCCTGCACACATACCGTATCCTTCATCACCAATATTATTTAAACCAATGGGAAAGTATAATATTTTTACCAGTAAAATTCGTATTCCTATTTCATAAAATTCTATAAACATAATCAACATTTTCACAATATTGTATTTTTTATCTAATATATATTAAAGTAATCTTTTGCTATTAGAAATATACACATTAAAATATAATACTTTTATAAAACGCTGACCCGTTGTATTTACCGTCTATCATTGATGCGACCGCTCCGACTCATGCATCGATCTTAATTTATGTATCTACCTTTGATTGGCTCTCAGTAACCTTCGGTTATGACAGTCCTTATAGGGCCCCTACACGATCAGTCAGTCGTCAGTATTAATAAAGTGATAATTAATACTGACAGTCCAACTGATCGTGTAGGGGCAGTACTGATGGACTGATGGCCGGACTGACTGAAATACTGATGAGATGATCCGAGTTTTCCGATCACACCAGTCTAAGTCCATCAGTCTTGCAAGTGGTGTAAGAGTAGTACTGACTGACCGTATGTGCTCGTAAGTATTTATTTCAGTCTCAGCAGCAAACATAGGCTGCCCACACCTTTTCCTTATCAACCATGTTGTTGCACGTTGCACGATGCACGAAGGAGCTGAGACTGATACAAATAATGACGCAAAGACTATCCGCGTACGGTCTCGTTGTAAATACTGATGCGTACTGACAGTAAAAGTGATCGTGTAGGGGCCCTATTAAGACAGTTGCAAGTTGCAGATTGCCGTATGTAAGAACGGCCAAAGTACAAATAAGGTAGAAAACGGGTCAATTTTATTGCTAGGACGATGGAGCGGCTCACAAGAAATTATGCAATAAAGTTTGTCGCGGAGAAATCACTTCAAAAGTCTGGTCCTGAGCAGGTTTCGAATGTACTTGTATCATACTTCGATTATATTTCCTCAAGATGGCGCAGCGCGCATGGACAATCCAGACAACACGTATTTAATGATTGATTTTTTTTATCGTGACAGAATATGGTGGGACTAGAGTAGCTAGATTTAAACAAGACAACTACATAATATACACCGGTATAATATAACAGCTCCAAATGAAAAACCAATGAGATCATATACTGATCAAATCACACTCATTTCTTTGGAAACTACCGGTAGAGTTAAATTTGCTTTTTATTTCTTCCCACGCTCATTTCTTCACCACCTTATTTTTTATAATCATAAGAGTCTTGATCTGTCCCAATAAATAGATTCACTCGTCCACACTGAAAACCATGTTTTTGTTCATTTTATCAAAACTGTGTTTGTTTATTATCAGTTTTGTTAGCTTTACGGGCAAAATCATCACTATAGAAGGCAGTGGATGTAGATAATTATATTTCGCTTTGGGCTGAGGTAGCTCTGTGTAAGTCCATCACGTGACTGCTAGCCTGACGTTCTAGCAAGGCCCCTGGACTTGACTTACACTTTTCTTTGACTTTACTTGTGCCTGACTAGTACTTCAGCCATGGTTAGCATCGTTCTTATTTACTGCCTAAATGTTGAATGTGTAAAAAAAATAGAAATTATAAGTTTTAACTATAAAAGAACATGCATCACTCGGTGTGTGGATGTTGTTGAAGAGAAGGAAGTATGTGGATATAGGGAAGTGTGGAGAAAGATCATGAGGATGGAATTAGTATGGAGTTGTTTTTAGAGCTATATGCACAGTTTCTTGCCTACTCCGTATTGTAGCGGTTTGATTGTGTTGTATGTATATATGTGTGTATGTGTGTATGTATCTGTGTATGTATGTATGTATGTATGTATGTGTCTGTGTATGTATGTATTTACCTGTGTATGTAAGTATGTATGTATCTGTGTCTGTAGGTATGTATGTATGTGTGCATGTATGTATATATGTATGTATGTATGTGTGCATGTGTGTATGTATGTATGTATGTGTGTATGTGTGTATATGTATGTGTGCATGTATGTATGCATGTATATATGTGTATGTGTGAATATATGTATGTATATAGGTATGTGTGTATGTATGTATGGATGTATGTGTGCATGTGTGTATGTGTACATGTGTGTATGTGTGCATGTATGTAGGTATGTGTGTATGTGTGCATGTGTGTATGTATGTATATATGTATGTGTGTATGTGTGCATGTATGTATGTATATATGTGTGTATGTGTGTGTATGTGTGTATGTATGTATGTATGTTAATACAACCTCTACAAAGTTCGCACTATGGACCATCGGATCGGGACTCTGTGGGGAGATAAATCTGTGACTGATGTGTCGGGCTATTACGGACTACATACTTCACGGGTACGAACTATATAGTTGGGGTTTAACTGCGCTACCTGAGTAACAATACACGTTTACCCACCACTCAATCTTCAGTTTCGTAACCTACAAGAACATTGTTAAAGTGTTTTATCTAGAACCGTGTCTTACTGCCCACCCAAACTATACACACATGTACTAAATACGTTAATGTGTTAGAGATGAGTGAGGAGGAATTAAGAGGAAATTTCAAGCATCAGCTTGGAGGGTGAGTAAAAAACCATTAAGTAACCTCCCTCCCCTTAGTTCATCCAACTGGGATTCGAACCCCAGTCATCAACATCAGCCCAATCTATTTTGAGGGGGTAAGTTGGGGTTCGACACCATCCTGGCTGTATTGAGTTTTTTTAAATTTTTTTATTGATCTTACATTCTTCCTCATTGCAAATTCTAGTACACTTCCTTTAAATTTTACCTTCCTCATTATATACTATTATAGTAAATGAGCTAATAGCTCTTGTCTTGTTGTCTTAGTTTAAGCTAGTTTGTAAATTTTGTGCTGATATAATGTGTTGGGATAGAAATTACACTATAAATACTTCGATTTTTGTCTAAAAATTTTAATTTTTTAATTGTATCAAGTGTCCAACTATAGTCTGATTTTGGTAGGAAGAACAGTAGAGGCTAGTAACTAAAGTTACTAAAACAATTTCAATATATTCATACATCAAGTCATGTTATCTGTAGCCATCATGTTTTATAGATATTATAAATACCCATAAATTAACAAACATTAAAAATTAAATATTATTAATATTGTTCGCAAATAAATATATTTGAGTTTTTTCCACTGTTCTTCCAACCAAAATCGGGGTATATATAAAGACGTTGCCTACCTGTGACGTCACAGCAAGTCAAGGTACTATTTTTCATGTTAACGTTTTTACGTTTTATAGGTTGTGTTTTAAATATATAACATTGAAATAAAAACCACCAATCCTTAAATAGTTATAAAAATAGCCTTAAATTGTCACGAAATTATTCTTTGATTTTCGAGTAGTTTTTTAGTAAACGTGTTTATTTAATCGCTCCTTACTCAGGATATTTGGTTTATTCACGAAAAGGACTCATAAGAATCATCCTTGTAGGATGTAGATTAAATAAGTCCGTGAAATCATTTGTTTTTCTTGAATAGGAAACAATAAAAATATAATTTTGAAATTAAAATGTGGTTTAGGATGACCTGGTGGTCTAGGGGTAAGGTGTCAGACTTCTGTGCTGGGGGTTCGGGGTTTAACCCCCGGTCCCGGCACAGATTTATCTGATTGCCAAACCCTTCCTTCACCTCTGACAAGACGTGTATTAATCACAACTTGTGAATGTGAATTTCACGAAAATTTAAATTATAATTGTTCACAAAAGTAGAAATAAAATAGGGAAATACAAGGTAGGGTGGCAAATAACATCATAATATTGAATAGCGATAGGTCAAATATTTTAACCGCAAGTCAAAATTTTCATACGAAGTGTTGACCCTTAGAGACCCAATATAGATATTTTTTATTGGTTCAGATGTACAAGGGAATATGTCAATTCCTTAGAAATAAAATTATAAAATTTAAAACCGCGAGTCAAAAAAGTTGTTTGTAACTATAGCACAATTTGTTCTCGGGTTCACCAGTGTATATTATATTACGAATTTTGAGTAGATATCTACATTTTTAAACACTAGAGCGAGACAGTCCGCATGGAGTTCCGTAGCATTTATTTTTGTAGTGGCATACACACCACAAATACCAATTTGGAACAAAATCGTTAGAGCCGATTCAAAAATATTTTGAATTTTATAAAATTACTCATCAGTATACTAACCTTCAACTAATTTTTACCCAAAAACCAAGTATAAGGTGTTATCTCACTTATTTGAGAGGTCAAACATTATCTATCCATCAATTTCAATCGAATTAGTTAAAACCATTTTCGAAATTGGAATTAAAAAAAAGCATTCATCACCCTTAATTTGAGGGCTAGGGTGAAAATGAAAAAAAAAATTATCCTGGTGGTATAAACTTATAAAATTAAATATCAAGTTTGAGCAAATACATAGACAGACAGACAGACAGACAGACAAGGAGATTGACAGAATTGTAAAATGTAGTTTTTTTCCTTGTTTAATTTTTTTATTTCAATTTCGATGTTTTTCACGATTACAATACTTTCTCTTTTGATAAGAAAGTAAAAATGAATGGGGGAATTTGTCTATATGGACATTTTTTCGTGTGCGTACTTTTAGTGTGAGCTTATTTCCGTGAGCATTTTTCGTTTGAACATTTTTCATGTGGGCATTTTTCCTTGTGAGCTTCTTTCCGTGTGGGCTTTTTTCCGTATGGGCTTTTTTCCGCGTGGGCTTTTTTTCTGTGAGCATTTATGGTTGTGGGGTTTTTCCTGTGCGGAGTTTTCATGTGAGCTTCTTTCACTCGCGCTTTTTTCTTAGAATCATACAATGAATGGAATAATTTACCTAGATATACCATCGAGCATGCCAACCAAATTAAAATGATGAAACAAGTCCATTAAAAACGAGGTGGATATAGCATTTCAAAAACTGTTTATTTCTGTCACTTGGTCTGATTTGGACATGCCGTGTTCTTTCTAGCTCTTATCACACTGTTAAACTTAAACGCTCACTTCGACAGACGACAGTTTTCTAAATGGGAAGGAGAAGTAGAAGAGGAGGGGGTGAGAGGGGTCATCAACTGATTGAAAGCAGCCAACAATATATTAGCTTAGCACATCTCCAACAATTCTCAGTTTACAGTCATCAGGAAAACGACTCGTCGTTTTTTTGTTTTGTTTTTTAGATACATTTGCCTTCAATAACTTCTTTATAAATCTAAGGAGTGTTTCATTTAGGATAGTTTCAATTTGTTTTATTATATTTATTTTATTTTCGTCGGTTTATGAGTGATCACCTAAGTTACAAGAATGAAATCATCGTTTATTAAATTAAAAAACCACGTTACGCAGGAGATTCAATTCGATAAACTGCACAATACTTGTCCAGTTCTTGTACCGGTAAGAAATATTATATTGTTATTGTTATTGTAATTTAGTCATGGTGCTAATTCATAAAATTCAAGCGATACATTTCCAATATTCATTGCTACAGATGTATATAATTGATATACAAAAATGGAATTTAATCATAATTTGATGCTTAGAAGGTTTAGGAATGATTTAATATGATTATAAAGCTAGCTAACAGAAACTTAGCTGCAATATTATTAATAATTTTTACCCGCATCAGTGGGCACGTGGACAAAGGCGTAAGTCTAGTCTTATTTGGTTTTTCGGTCACAAGGAAGTCCCGGCCTGTTGTAATGATATATATAAGAGATGAGACGCTTGAATCCTCGAATCCCTCGAATCCTATGATATTCTAGAAATTAGATGTTCGAGAATCTAAGCAAAAAAAAATAGAATCCAAATATAAAGGCCTTAGATTGAACTCAAAATCTAATTGTTCTGTAATTACACAGATTCTTGTAGTTAGAACAAAAATAATGACAATTTAGCTTCCTATACGTAAAAAATAAAATAACAAAATCACCATTTTATTATATAAATTTGTTTACAGAAACATAATTTATTGTTTAATATCTTCTTTGTTCTTGAAACAAAATAGAAAAGACAATAGAATAGGAATGTTGAGTGATGCCAAACCTTCTAAAATGTCAATTTGCTTGCCTTTTTAAATATAAAATTAAATCTTTTTGACAAACTAAAATTTTACTTTTGAAATTTCGAGGATTCTAATTTGACTTCGAGATTCTAAGGGAAATTTTGGATTTGGATTCAAGAAATTTAGGATTCAACCCATCTCTAATATTCTCTCAAATGGTTTCCCCAATCTCTGTCCACGAAAATGCGATTACTCTTTTTCTTATTTATTATACCTTCCTCATTCCTTCCCCATTACTGTAAATATGTGAGTGGCCCGGACGTGTTGTAAGACGTGATTCACATACTTTTTTAAATATTAATTTTCATGAATTCTCTTACGAAATATTTACAGCTTGTCCAACCACATTCGTAAAGTAAAAGCTCAAAACAAAAGAGTCAAAATTTACAGTATTGATCAGAGATTATTGGTGGATACTTGAAAGAAATATTAAAAAACCTTTAAATTATTTAAAATAAAATAAAAAGTGTCATATTTTCATATAAGGAAAGTATTGTAATCGTGATGTATTTGGCCAGATTAATATGTGTCTTGGTACTCCAGCCCCCCATGCCAGATTTCCCTAAACTATGCCAAATTCCCAAATATCACATTTCCAAATATACCAAATATATCTTTACGAAATTTTTAAAAATAGAACAGGGTCTCATTGTATGTTGGTTAGCCAAAATCCAAGAGTCGCATAGAATCCTGGCGTAAACTGCATGTGACCCATGGGCCGCAAGTTTGACTTGCCTATTTTAGACCTAGATTAACATTTAAACGTCAAACATGATAGCTACTGACTAGACTTGGTATTATAGGCCGAGAAAGAAAGTTTGTATCTACAAAATATTTCCTAAGAAAAGGACTTTGTGTGCACCAATATAGGCCCATGTAATAATATATTAAAATATTTTGTAACATTTTTCTAGCTTAAGATCCACTTATTAACTATAAGATTATATATAGTTTTACTATTATGATTAATTAGCATTACTATTATTGTTGTTGTATCGCGATTATTTGATATATTGTACAAGGTTCTTCCTAAATGTGTCTAGTTGATTTAAGCTGCTCGGTGCAGGTGGACACGTGGTCTAATTCATCAAGCACCCAATAGACTTGATTACCGATGACCTGTGACGTAGAAGTCGAGGTTTAAATCTGAGTCTGGGTGCAACATGCTATTGATTTTCAAATCTTCAAAATTTAGGTTATGTTTTATCTAGAATACTTCCTTCACCTCTGACAAGACGTGTATTAATCACAGCTTGTGAATGTGTGGAATGCCAGTCTTCTACCGTAGTTCGGATTTCACGTTTATCTGTAGGTCCTCCATTTCATCTTACAATCACCTACACATGAGCATAAGTGCGTATAACCCAAACGTGTAGTAAGACGTGGTGCTAATAATTTCAATTTCAATTTCAATTTCCTTTATTATAGAGCTGGCCAACAGTCGTAATACCTATAACAGGCCAGCACTGAAAAGTACACACGTACATACCTTACAATACATATATTTACACTAGAAAAAATGATAGACAATAAATGGCTAAATAATATTATATACTGATGAATAGTTACGAGATAAAAAAGTAGTTAATAATAATAAGAATAAAAAGTAACATTAAAAACAAATAACTAAATAAGTAAGCAGTAACAATATGCAAAAAATAGATCAGAATATTGTAAGTTTGAATAATATAGGCAGAACCTCTAAATTATAAATGATTGATATGGAATATCTCTAAATAACTCTCTGAGTTTAGCTTTTCTTTTATTATAAAAATCGAATTCGACAAATCTAGAATTGGTGCTATGGATACAATGACCTATAGGGCTTACCTTATAAGAGCTATGGAGAAAAAATAATTTTGGGTTACGAGAAGCCCGAGAAGGGATATGAACGCCTACATGATCAAGGGCAAATTTGCAATAAATTTTACTATTGAATGTATAAAAAAACAAAAAGGGCATCACAATAAAGTCTACGCGAGAAGAGAGTTTGGAGCCCTAAGAGGTTTT
This sequence comes from Timema shepardi, assembly GCA_902151425.1. Lineage (NCBI taxonomy): Eukaryota > Metazoa > Arthropoda > Insecta > Phasmatodea > Timematidae > Timema > Timema shepardi. The sequence goes on from CABFVX010000326.1 coordinate 284,267, forward strand.
GAATCCTGTCATAATCATAATAAATCCGGTTACTAAAGTATGTATCATAGGATGCAGCAACAAATTTCCTTTGAACGTTTTCCAACCTAAGAGAGTCAGTTAAGGTAATGGAATTCCAAGCAACAGTAGCGTATTCTAACTTAAATTTAACCAGGGCGTAGTACAGACATAAAAAACAGTCAACTTTCTTAAATAATGAAGTAATAAATTTAATAAGTCCAAGTAATTTTAATGACTGGGAAATTACATGGTCAACATGATAGTGGAAAAAAAGTTTGTTATCAAGAAGAACACCAAGATCATTAATATAAAGGGTACGAACTATGTTTTCATTGCCCAATTTATAAGTAAAAAAGAAAGGATTAGTTTTCCTAGTAAAAGATATAGATTTGGTCTTAGATTTATTGATAGACATTCCATTTTCAAAAGACCATTGTATAATACCATTTACATCATTTTGTAGCTCTATACAATCTGCAATTGATTTGATAGTTTTAAATAATTTTACATCATCAGCCATAATAAATAACTAGACGAGTTCAAATATTTACCAAAGTCATCAATAAACACATTAAAGAGAAGAGGACCTAAATTAGAGCCCTGAGGTATGCCACAGGGGGCTAAAAATGTATTTGAGGTGTAGTGAATCAATTTTAATAGTGAATGATCTTTCATGCAAATAACTGCGGAACCAATTTATACATGAGTGAGAGAGTCCAAAATTACCAAGTTTAGATAATAATATTAATAATTATAATAATAAATGTTGTCTAGGTGAAAATAGTAGAGTGAGTGTGTATACTCGTCAGTAGAATAAGGAAAGTCGATAGTAGATAAAAAAAAGATACCTCGCAGGGTGAAATGCTAATTCTTTTCAATTGTTTTTTACATTGGCATCTAAGTTTGAGTGCTTAGAGCACTTACGTACGTCAAGTTAAGATGTAACCCAACTCGAAAAATGGTTTCACAAAGTAGGAAAACGTCGTTGATATAAGTATATGAGTGACACATGCGCCGGCCACGTGTTAGTAAATGTACTGTACATTTTTCTATTTGTTTTACCCGTAAAATGATCGTTTCTGCAGCGTTTTCCGACGTAGGTTGTATACATACAATGGTAATACATCATCCTGTAGTCGAGAAGAGAAATTGCTTTTGTTCGTTGAACTTGACTCACCTAATATTAGTTCCACTTTTTTTTATTATTATTAACAAACGAGTAACGTGTCAGTCAAAATATAAAATTTGGGTCACTGTAAAGTTGTACTTTTTTTCCCCATAAGCACTGCGTTTTACTATCAGTTTGGGTGATAACGCTTATCTACTAATTACACCAGAGGTTTTAGGGTTAGAGAAAGTTATATTTAGGTGACCTGGCGGTCTAGGGGTAAGGTGTCGGACTTCTGTGCTGGCGGTCCGGGGTTCAATCCTCGGTCCCGGCACAAATTTATCTGATTACCAAACCCTTCCTTCACCTCTGACAAGATATCTTGTGAATGTGGGGAATGCCAGGCCTCCACCGTGGTTCGGATTCCACGTTAAACTGTAGGTCCTCCATTTCATCTCGCAATCATACTACCATTACACATTAGCGTAAGTGCGTACAACCCGAACGGGTAGTAAGACGCGGTGCTAATAATAATAATAATAATAATAATAATAATAAAGCTATATTTATAGGAAGTGCATATGAATTTACTTGGAAGAGGAGTGGATAACCATTTTTGAAATAAAAAAAACACTCTAAGTATACCCGACCGAGATTTGAACCTTGATCTTCCCACTATCAGCTGTCCAGTCTGAAACGAGAGTAGCGTGCCAGACCATGCGGCCACCAAAACGGGTAAAAAGTTGTACTTATATTTCTTTGATATCGTTGGAAAAGTTTGAGTAAGCAATATTTTTAGAATATAACTTACATATACTATAAACTAACGTTACAATCAGTGGTAGTGATAACTTATGAATGTATGCAGAGGCAACTAGCAAAAAAAAAAATATTGTAATTTTGAAGGATTTGATCACTCAAACCAAAGATAATTGTAGAAGCGATCAGCCTTCTCTCGATAAAGATTTGAAAATTAGAAGCACCTAAAAGATATTTGGGATGATACCCATTCAGATTTTTTTTAAAATTAATCTCTTCTACAAGCTATTTCGAGCGATCATTTCTTAGCACATTTTTAAAACTTGAATGCATGCCAAATTTCAATTATATTTTACAAAGAAAAGGTTTTTTTTTTCTGTTGTCTTAGTAAATTTTGAGACACCATTTATAGGAATAAAGTTTTAAATTGGAAATTTTCATTATTTATATATTTCTCATTATTTGGGGTGGTCGTCCTAACGGCTTCCAGGTATTTATTTTCTTACTACACTCAAAAACCTCATTTCTATTAGTTTTTAAAATTCCTAGCTTTCCTTCAACACAAATCTTAATTTTAAAATTTTAAAAACACTTTTATTATTTTATAGTTATTTGCAAAATTTATATTCTATGCTATACTAAAAATTGTTAATTCTATAATTTTGGAAATTTATTCTCGATCCCCATTTTGTAATAAACATTTTAAATATTTTGGGCTTTTGATGTGGTCTCTTTACCATATAGCAAAATTTCCATTTTTCATCTCACCAGTAAATGGATGATAAATTTAGTTTTGTATATTTACAGCCCGTAACATTTATCATAGCCCCACAATCTGTATTTGACAATTTATATTTCATAAAATATTTACATTTTCTACTAGACCTACCAGAGAGATTTTATTAAGTCATGGGAGCTTTGAAGGAAACCTCTCTCCATTTTTAGGTTCCTTCATTTTTGAATTCAAGAAGGTTCAACCCTTCATCACGATTTGGGGTAGTCCTTACACCTTCTCTGAAAATTTCAAACTTATGATAATTAATTTATAATTTTAGTTTTTGACATTCTGAAAACACTCCCTCCCTCCGTTTCACCATTCACCACTTAAAAAAGATGCATTATATTTAACAATAATGTTGTTATTTTGAGTATTGCCTCTCATTCCTGAAAAATTGAGTTTTCTACCTCACCTAAAAGATTTTTTTTTCTTCTGATTATATGCCTCCCTTTCACTCCCCTATCTTATATTTGGGTACCGATTGAGGATCAATTGATTTGCATTTAGAAAAATTAATGACGGAATCTTGTTTACCGGCCTTCAAAACACCCATATATAAAATTTCTTGAAAATTAAACAGGATATAAATATTTACGAATTTTTTAAATACCATTTAGATATTGTTATTATTATTAGCCCCGCGTCTTACTACCCGTTCGGGTTATACGCACTTACGCTAATGTGTAACGGTAGGGTGATTGTGAGATGAAATGGAGTACCTACAGTTTAACGTGGGATCCGAACCACGGTGGAGACCTGGCATTCCCCACATTCACAAGATGTCTTGTCAGAGGTGAAGGAAGGGTTTGGTAATCAGATAAATCTGTGCCGGGACCGAGGATTGAACCCCGGACCCTCAGAACAGAAGTCCGACACCTTACCCTTAGGCCACCAGGTTACCATTTAGATATTGATTTTGGGTCAGCTGACTGGAATTTCGAAAAAAAAAAAAAATTACAACATGGCTTTGTTTAGCAATGTTATAAACAAGTCTAAATTATATTTTTGCACTAACGGGTAAACCTGATTTTTTGGCCACAAGCTAAGCATGGGTACATTTTGAGGACACAGAATCGGCCCCTTTTCGAAGTTTTCACATCATTCTAGGATTACCAGAAAACTCCATGTCCAATTTTCACCTTAAAGCTCACTGGGAAGTACGAAAAAAAAACCTCTAGAAGTAAAAACAAACCTACACGACAAGGAATTTGTATTACGGCTTATTTTTATTTTTTTAGTACCGCATCTTACTACCCGTTTGGGCTACACAATTATATACTTATTACGTCAGTGATTTTAGGGATCAGTAAGGCTATATTATAGGAAGAGTACCCGCATTTGCGAGGAGGGAGAGTTGAAAACCATTTTATAAAAATACATCCAACAGAGATTCGAACCTCTATCTCCCCATCATCGGCAGTCTAGTGTACTGCGAGAGTTGCGCGTTAGACCATGCAGTCACCGAAGCAGGTAATAACAAGTGAAAGTACCAAGCGTTAACCGGGTGAAATGATTTTAATTTAATGATTTTAGTCTTCGTGGAAGGTAGCTTTAAATTTTAAAATTCTGGTTTCAAGGTGCACATGTTTGTGAACAAGGGTTGTTATATTTTAAATTTTCAGACCGTTGCGTGCAGCATGACCGACAAACAAACTCTTCATTTTATTAATACAGACGATATAAGTGATATAACACTCGTACAGACGTTCATTTCCATGTCGACTCTTGAAATTATTATTTTAATTTAATTGTTAAGTAATCATCCAGATCCACTCCAATTAAAATTTCAGTATTTTTTTGTGTGTGTGTGTTTGTGGAACGTTTTCATTAACTTCCACTTGACCCTTTCAATTTGATTCATTAAAATGAGACACAGCCTTCAAAAATTCTAAAAAAAAAACTATTATTATTTGTGATTTTAGTGTTAAATTTTTATACAGTGGATTATAAGTGTGCGTGGTTTACGAAATAAATTAAAGGAAACCCACATAGGTGGTGGAATAGTCTAAGGCGTCCTCTCATGCTAGACTGGTCTGCTGATGACGGGTAGATGGTCTGACTGAACTGAGTTTTTTTAACTAAATGGTTTTCCACTCTCCCTTCACGCATATGTGGGCACACTTCCTCTAAATATTACCTTCCTAATCCATAAAAACCCTTAGTGTGATTAGTACTTACGCGTATAACCCGAATGGGCGACCTGGTGGTCTAGGGGTAAGGTGCCAGACTTCTGTGCTGGGGTCTGGGGTTCAATCCTCGGTCCTGACACAGATTTATCTGATTGCCAAACCCTTCCTTCACCTCTGACAAGACCTCTTGTGAATGTGGGGAATGCCAGGCCTCAACCGTGGTTCGGATCCCACATTAAACTGTAGGTCCTCCATTTCATCTCACAATCACCCTACCATTACACATTAGCATAAGTGCGTATAACCCGAATGGGTAGTAAGACGCGGTGCTAATAATAATAATAATAAGTTATGCATAAGAAAAACCGTATTGATGGACACACAGACTAAGATGTTTGAGGTTCTAATGGTCTTCTTTGATGGTATGGCCAGTTTGAAGTTCAAATCTCTTACGTAAATAAGAGTAACTTTATCCTGAATTACTTCAAACTCTCCTACCACGCAATTGCTGATGAAATAATACTCTTAGTCTTACCCCGTTAGTGTAATTAAGTGAGTAGCCCGGGTGGGTTGTAAGAGCAGATACCTATAAAAGAATAGCTTAGGGTTTAGTACATTTAGTGTAAGGGCTAGGTCACAAATAATACAACATTGCGGTAAACAAACATTCTAGGGACAACCTGAGGAAAGGGTACTGTGTTTTTACATCGCGTAACACTACCAATTCGGGATGTATATATATAAAACCCACATTGTTTATAGTATATGTTTATTACGTGAGTGGGCTAGTAACCAGGAAGGTAGAGATTAGATGAAACGTAGCCTCATTTTAACTAAGGAAGAAGGGGAAACAATTTAGTACAAAAATACTCATTCGTACCAGATTCAATCCCTGAACTATCTATTACCAGCAAACCAGACTAAAATAACTGTAAGTTATTTTAAGCACCACATCTTACTACCCGTTCGGGCTATACGCACTTACGCTAATGTGTAATGGTAGGGTGATTGTGAGATGACCTACAGTTTAACGTGGGATCCGAACCACGGTGGAAGTCTGGCATTCCCCACATTCACAAGTTATGTTTAAATTTACGTAATAATTATGGCGATGGTTTTAGGGATTATGTAGGATATATTTAGAGGAAGTGTACCCAGATTTGCGTGTAAAACTATTTTAGACTAACCAAACTCGGTACACCTGGCACGAGATTTGAACCTTGATCTCCCAGTCATCGGCAGTCTAATCCAACACGAGAGTAGCGCGTCAGAACACGCGACCACCGAAGCGGGTAACTGTACATGTAGATCACGTTCTTGTCGAGGAGGGTAAACACTACTAAATTTAGACCGACCAGAAGGACGACTATATCACACGTTATAGAAACCACGTGAAAATTTAAATGTCTTACTAGGTAATGTTGATGGACCCACACACTCAACTCTATTAAGTTAAGTTCCCTCTTGTGATTGAATCGATCCCTCATACCTCTCCCCTTACAGTTGCTGTTGGCTTCCCTAGCCACTCATCCACGAAGACGGTCTATCGATTCAACTATATCGTAATTTGCCATAGAGAGGCGGGGCGGGGCGGGAAAACTGGTGGCTAGCCGGCGCCCCGGTGTAATTTATGGACCGAGCGTTTAATGAAAGCGCGGATGTAATCTTTCTCGCTTTGTTGGTTGTCTGGATGATCTAATTGTGCGTAAAACACACAAGTACAAAGTGAGGAACGTTTTATGTATATATATATATATATATATATATATATATATATATATATAT
>CABFVX010000326.1:292356-303484 GCA_902151425.1 Timema shepardi
GTGGACTGGATAGAACTAGCTCAAGATAGGGATAGGGTGTAATGAAGTGGACTGGATAGAACTAGCTCAAGATAGGGATAGGGTGTAATGAGGTGGGCTGGATAGAGCTCGCTCAAGATAGAGATAGCGTGTATACTTTTGTAAGTTTTGCAATAAGCTTTTGAGTTACCAATGCCATAGAATAAGAAGGTAAATAAAATAGATAAGGTAGATACTAGGAAGATATAATTTAGAATAAATGTACCAGTATTTGCGTGGAGGAACAGTGGGAAACCATTTAGGAAGGCCATTCTCAGTACACCCGACCAGAATTCGAGCCCCGAAATCCCGGTCACCATAAAACAGAATAAATGAGCCTGACAATTAGACTGCATGCCCACCGGCGTGTGTTTTTAAGCCTTTCAAAAGTTTGGCCCCTAAGCATTGGGTGCACGGTCTAGATGTAAGGATCGTTTATTCTGCGTTGTCAGTTACGGGGAGGTCCAGGTTTCAAATCCCTTGTCGGTGTTTTACCAAAATATTTGATCATAAATGATTTCCACAGCTCCATCCACCCGAATTCGGGTGCATTTACTCTAAATACTGCATCTTTAATCCCTAAATAATTTAAGTTGTCAAAATGGGTATAATTTGGACGGGTAGTAAGTAAGGCATGGTGGGCAGATAAAATTCTAATTATAATATACTCACAATGATGGACACGTGGTCAAAGGCGCCAGTCTTATCTTGTCTGAAGCTATTGTGGAGGTTGGGGTTCAAATTACAGCCGGGTGCAAAAGAGTCGATTTTATGCGATATCTTACACACTCTTCCTCCGTGCAAATGCGGGTACACTTCCTATACAATTCTGACTTCCTCATCCATACTTTAATGAGGTTTTTCTTCAGCACCACGTCACCTGTTCGGTCTATAAGTATATGCACTATTTACGCTAATGTATCAGGGATGAGAAAAGGTTGAATTTAGAGTAAGTGTATCTGCATTTGCATGAAGGGAGAGTGGAAAACAATTTAAGACAAATTAACCTTCAATACACCCGACCGGAATTCGAGCCTCGATATTCCTATCATCGGCATTCCAGTCCATTGCAAGAATGACTCCTTAGACCATACGGCCACCGGAGCAGGTTTTAATAAGCACGAATAGCAAAACGCGGAGCTCGTATAAGAAAACTCGTAGGTAATGAATCACAGTAGCCAAAAAATGGCCCATGTGTTCAAAATATTACGAGAGTCGAATCATTCACCTCGATGGGCACATTATCCAAGGCGTCAGTCTCGCTATGGAACTGATGGCTAATTACGAGAGAGGTTGAGGATCGAATCTAGGTAGAGCTATACAAGCGACCTAGAGAATCCTAAATGCGATCTATCGAAGAAATGTTTTTTTTCCCACCCACTTTGCGTTCTAATGTGGGTGCATTTAATCAATTTACTTTCCTCGTTATATGATAGGCACAGACATTCAATAAATATTGTACCACCTGCATCGGGGGTAACATGGTCAAACCTCGTGTTGTACTGAAATTCTGATGAAAGTGAGATAGGGTTTCGAAAACCAGTCGGGTGTTTTGAGATTGTTTTATTTTTTTAATAGTTCCCAACTTTAGCTCTACGCAAATACTGGTACATTTACTCTACATTCCATCTTCCTCATCGTTACTCGGTAAACGTGATTAATGCATGCTTGTAGCCCAAATGGATAGTAAGACGTGGAGGAGGGAACAAAAAACCACTCTCGTTTTAAAGTATATAAAATTAAGTAAAAATCACATTTAAAAAAACGGAATCTTTTTTAACATATAATAATAATACACTCCTCTCCATCAAAATTCCTTCTCTCCACCCCCTTTCCCAGCCTATTCCGTCCTTATCATAACGTCATAGACGTAACAGATTCAGTCACGAGGAAAAGAACAATATATGGCAATGAAATGAAACCAGCCATCGCCTCCTATCTCTCTTTTGTGTCAAGTCTTGAACTCTTCTTTCTTTGTCGATTTCACGGAATCGCGCTTTCTTTCACACAATGCGACCTGTCTGGTACAGACATGAGGAGCAGGAGGAAAAAAAAAGCGAAGGAAGGAGGATTAGAGGAAGTAATAAGAAGAGAACGGAAGGGTGGTCCTTGTAGACACAGCAAACTTGAGATTTCAATTTTTTGAGCGGCTTTTTTTTTATCGAGTACAAATTTGTGGGAAAGATGGGATGATAATATACGACTAGAGAGAAGAGGTATTTTTTATCAAACAAACATAGCTAGTAGACAGTAGACCTCCCTCCCTCCATATTATTATCGTTACTACAGTCTTACTAGTAGTTCTGTGAACAGTAGACCTCGCTCCCCCCATGTTATTATCGTTACTACAGTCTTACTAGTAGTTCTGTGAACAGTAGACCTCGCTCCCCCCATGTTATTAGCATTACTACAGTCTTACTAGTAGTTCTGTGAACAGTAGACCTCCCTCCATGTTATTATCGTTACTACAGTCTTACTAGTAGTTCTGTGAACAGTAGACCTCCCTCCATGTTATTATCGTTACTACAGTCTTACTAGTAGTTCTGTGAACAGTAGACCTCCCTCCATGTTATTATCGTTACTACAGTCTTACTAGTAGTTCTGTGAACAGTAGACCTCCCTCCATGTTATTATCGTTACTACAGTCTTACTAGTAGTTCTGTGAACAGTAGACCTCCCTCCATGTTATTATCGTTACTACAGTCTTACTAGTAGTTCTGTGAACAGTAGACCTCCCTCCATGTTATTATCGTTACTACAGTCTTACTAGTAGTTCTGTGAACAGTAGACCTCCCTCCATGTTATTATCGTTACTACAGTCTTACTAGTAGTTCTGTGAACAGTAGACCTCCCTCCATGTTATTATCGTTACTACAGTCTTACTAGTAGTTCTGTGAACAGTAGACCTCCCTCCATGTTATTATCGTTACTACAGTCTTACTAGTAGTTCTGTGAACAGTAGACCTCCCTCCATGTTATTATCGTTACTACAGTCTTACTAGTAGTTCTGTGAACAGTAGACCTCCCTCCATGTTATTATCGTTACTACAGTCTTACTAGTAGTTCTGTGAACAGTAGACCTCCCTCCATGTTATTATCGTTACTACAGTCTTACTAGTAGTTCTGTGAACAGTAGACCTCCCTCCATGTTATTATCGTTACTACAGTCTTACTAGTAGTTCTGTGAACAGTAGACCTCCCTCCATGTTATTATCGTTACTACAGTCTTACTAGTAGTTCTGTGAACAGTAGACCTCCCTCCATGTTATTATCGTTACTACAGTCTTACTAGTAGTTCTGTGAACAGTAGACCTCCCTCCATGTTATTATCGTTACTACAGTCTTACTAGTAGTTCTGTGAACAGTAGACCTCCCTCCATGTTATTATCGTTACTACAGTCTTACTAGTAGTTCTGTGAACAGTAGACCTCCCTCCATGTTATTATCGTTACTACAGTCTTACTAGTAGTTCTGTGAACAGTAGACCTCCCTCCATGTTATTATCGTTACTACAGTCTTACTAGTAGTTCTGTGAACAGTAGACCTCCCTCCATGTTATTATCGTTACTACAGTCTTACTAGTAGTTCTGTGAACAGTAGACCTCCCTCCATGTTATTATCGTTACTACAGTCTTACTAGTAGTTCTGTGAACAGTAGACCTCCCTCCATGTTATTATCGTTACTACAGTCTTACTAGTAGTTCTGTGAACAGTAGACCTCCCTCCATGTTATTATCGTTACTACAGTCTTACTAGTAGTTCTGTGAACAGTAGACCTCCCTCCATGTTATTATCGTTACTACAGTCTTACTAGTAGTTCTGTGAACAGTAGACCTCCCTCCATGTTATTATCGTTACTACAGTCTTACTAGTAGTTCTGTGAACAGTAGACCTCTCTTCCTCCAAGTTATTATCGTTACTACAGTCTCACTAGTAGTTCTGTGAACAGTAGGCCTCGCTCCAGCCATGCTATATTATATTTACTATAAGCTTTAGATCTCGCTTTGATTTTAATCCTAAGTGATTCCAAAATTTTCTGATTGGGTTTAAGGTTGATATTTTCGCTTGTTGACCAAGATAGACAAAAAACAAGATAATACTCTATTCAATAGTATATTACACTAATTGTTATTAACCGTTTTTCACGTGTTTTAGTTGGTCATTTTTAAAATAGAAGTCAAAATTTAAAAAAGTAATACGCTCTAAGTGCCATATCACTTGCTTCATAATTTAAAATCTACATCACGTATGATGAGTTATTTAACGAAAAATCTTTTGAGCATTCACCATATTGGAACGAATAACCACATTTAAAAACTATGTATAAACCTTGCTTAGCTTAAGTTCAAAGAATATTCCTGTCAGATTTCGTTGGATTGGTTTTCACCCATTTTACATTTATCGTAGGACAAACAACTGCATGGACATGCTCTAGTTAAAACAGGACATCGCTACAATTGGTAATTAATTCAAAGCATTTGAGGTTTCTTTAAATGATTGGTCCTCAAGAGGGGGGCTTTTGAAGGGGGATTTTGACCCCCGGCTGTGTCATATATCATAATTGCTTCTGAGGGGTGTTGCGTAAAATACTTAAACGTTTATAATTAATTCCACAAATATTGCACTGAAACAAAATAGCTCTTGTTTTAATCAATATTGGTTTTTTACAACCTCCTTGGTAAGAGAAGTATTGTGAAAGTAAAAAAAAAATCGAACTAGAAATTTTGGTGGATATCGACGTTTCATGAATTCTTGAACCTAAAAAAGGTGTTATTTTTTGTTATTCCGTCTGTATGTCTGTTACTTTGACTAGAGCCAAACCAATTTTACTTATCATGGGATTAAACTTGGTTTTTAGTGTTTATCAAAATGTTTCCCACCTATATTTTTATAATTATCCATCAAATCCTAAAATTAAGAGTAGTTTTCTTACAAGTTTTGAGTAAACATTTTCATCTATAGGCAAAAGAGTGAGAAAGTTCGTTCGGTGCAACGTACTATTGATTTTAAACGTTCCAACATTCAGGGATCTTCAACCCGTGGCCCGCGGGCCACTTGTAGCCCGCAATAACATTTATTATGGGCTTCATATTGGCTTATGAAAAATAGATAATTATTTTAAGAGAAAATATTACGAATACATATATATTATATAATCAACTAATAAAATTAATATTTAGTTTATTTAGGTATTTTACTTTATTTAATAAATTATTTTGGCTTTTTAAGTGAAGAAAAGTATTACTTTTTAATACAAATGTACTTTGAACCGACCAATGATAACTCTTGTAGACAAGACAAATCATGCTACCTCCCATGAAACAACAAAGAACATACTTCACAAGAAATCCTAATCCCTGGATGAGTTTACATTTGTATAAGAATGAGCTAATAGGAATATTTTAAAATGTGTTCAATCTTAATATGGTCACCCGCCTCGGTGGTGTAGTTGGCTAACGCGCTAGTCGTGTTGAGCTCGACTGCTGAGGACGGGGAGATCGAGGTTCGAATCTCGGTCGGGTGAATTGGGGTTGGTTTTTACTAAATGGTTTTCCACTCTTCCTCCACGCAAATGTGGGTTCAGTTTCTCTAATTTAACCTTCCCAATTCCTAATCCATTAGCGTAATTAGTACTTAAAGCGTATAACCCGAACGGGTAGTAAGACGCGGTGCTAAGTGATAATAATAAATAATAATAATAATTAATATCGTCGGGACCTCTGACAAGACATCTTGTGAATGTGGAGAATGCCATGCCTCCACCGTGGTTCAGATCCCACTTTAAACTGTAGGTCCTTCATTTCATCTCACGCTCACCCTACCATTACACATTAGCGTAAGTGCGTATAACCCGAATGGGTAGTAAGACGCGTTGCTAATAATAATCATAATAATTAATATCGTCGGTATAGTACGGTGACCTGCGAGCCAATAAGCGATAGAATCTTTGACCCGAGGACATAGAAAGGTTGAAGACCTTTGGTTTACAACTCTGGTTATTTGGTTTATTCATGAAAATGGTTTGTAGGAATTTTCCTGCCAAAACTCAGTTTCAAAAAGTCCTTGTAATCATATTTATATTTAGAATAGTAAACAAGGAAAAAAAAAGTTTTGAAATGCAACTCATTACTGTCCATGTACAAGTAGTAGAATGAGTGTGTATACTCGTCAGATGAAGAAGTTAGATGTTAAAAGTAGATAAATAAGAGGCTTCACAGGATAACAAATCATTATTTTCACTTTCATTTTTTTCATACATTGGCGTCAAAGTGTGATAGTTGTTGGATTTTTTTTTTTCTTCGGGCGCGTCAAGTAAAAATTCAGCCTGATTCGCAAAATATCTTCGAATTCACCGAGAACTCACGAGAAAGCAAAGTCGTTAAGTACGTCTTCGCCTAAGGATACCTTTATCTAGTAGTTCAAAGGGCATAAGAACATTTCATACAAAGGATGCCGTGATATATAATGGTGCCACCCTAGTAAAATGTTTGAAAAACACTTCCTTAAATTTTTATTTGAAATTGACACTTGTGGTTTTAGGTTAAGGCCACACGTCAATGGGATATCGCTGAGAAAGCGAGAGGGTTTAACTTTCTTGCAATGAGTATAATACAGGGGTGAGAAAAGTGCTGTTGAGGTGGGTTGGAAAAATATCTTCCTCCTTTTTATCACTTTCTGTAAGTACCCTAACTTTTAGTGTCTTGCTACCCGTTAGGGTTATACAATTATTATGTACTAATTACTCTAATGATTTTTAGGAATTAGGAAGGTTATATTAATACGAAGTGTGCCCACATTTACGTGTAGGGAGAGCGGATAACCAGTTTGGAAAAATCACCCTCAGTACATCCGACTGAGATTCGAACCTCGATCTCCCCCGTCATCAACAGACTAGTATACAGCAAGAGTAGCGCGTTAGATCACGTGGCGATCAAAGCGGGTAAGTAGTACCGTAACCAAAGGCTCAAGATGAAACATTCGTCTCGGAAAATTTCCCATCTATTATTTTCGGAAAACTGTCCCGTTTTTTAATGAATTTTTTAATTAAAAATATAGCTAGTTGTTACCTCCCCCTTTTCTGTATGTCTATTTCTGTGTGGTTATGGATATCTGTCAGGATGTCTGGCTGAAGATAAGGAGGGGATGATATAATTACTCGCGTGGGTTCGTGATTAACGTTAGCCCTGGGTTTTTAAAGGTTTATTAGTACTACTATTCTAATTAAAATGTGATGTTAAAAGTGAAGTTGGTGACCTGGTGGTCTAGGGGTAAGGTGTCAGACTTCTATGCTGGCGGCCGGGGTTCAATCCTCGGTCCCGGCAAAGATTTATATGATTACCAAACTCTTCCTTCACCTTTGACAAGACGTGTATTAATCACAACTTGTGAATGTGGGGAATGCCAAGCCTCCACCGTGGTTCGGATTCCACGTTAAACTGTAGGTCCTTCATTTCATCTCACAATCACCGTACCATTACACATTAGCGTAAGTGCGTATAACCCGAACGGGTAGTAAGACGCGGTGCTAATAATAATAATAATAATAATAATAATAAAAGTGAAGTTAAATGAAGAAATTAGTGAATACAGAGAAGAGAGTGACTGAACGAGGTGTCGTGAGGTTTACCTATCTATGGCCTGATTGACAGATAGGTGGTCCCTGCACTGTCGTGTTGAACCTGGTTCCCTGGGCTCGAACGGCAGCCCCGAATGGTACTGGGTGAACCCGATGGCAACGCCCGCGTGCCCCCGTGACAAGCAAAGTGAGCTCCCAGTTTACGATGTCCTGTAGTCAGCCCCGAGGGCTTCAAACCCTCCCATTTAAATCAGTCGACCGGCCTGGTTTTCTAGTTATGGACTGACGACACCTCCTTTTTGAGTCAGCTCTTCTACAGTAGCCCCATGGTTTATTTGGTGCTTACTGACAGCTCACAGCTGACTTCTGACAGTCAACATTTAGGTATATACCTGAATGTCAGAAGTGACAGCTGCTAAACACATGTCTTTGCAGATCATATGGTTCGGGTTGGGGATACATAATTTGGTCTGGTAACTTTTCAAAGCCATCAGCTGTCAGTCAGCACCAAAGAAGTCATGGGGCTACTGTATTTTAATTGTTTATTGAGGCATCATAACTATCCTCATAACTCCCGTTTTGTCATTCGCCACTCACAACATCAAATGTTTATACAAACATGCCTTCCAACTGAGGCCGTTGGTGGTATAATTTATAGTATGGTATATATGACTTGGAGGGACATGACGTCCAGGTTCGGCCACCTAATGTGTATATTATTAGCCAGTCCTGTGGTTACAGAGCATTGTCCGGGGTACACATATGGGTGTTGTCTACATGTGATGGTGATAGTGAATGTGAAGTTGTGGAGCCGGGATGAGTCTTACCCTAACTTAAACCTAACTAACTAAACCCTGGTGACCGTTGGGATCATTCTCCTTAAAGGAAAAGTACTCACGATACCAGCTGTGAGTCAAACCCGGAACCCCTAAGCTCGTAGCCAGGTGCAATAGCAACTACACTACGGGCCGGTTGCTAATATATAAATTTTATACTTATCTAAGCCATTTAAAGTTTCTACTTCAATTTAATTTCTCCCAAGGGCGTTAATACCAGAAACATCATCAGATGAGTTACAATAAAGTAAACACGATTACAGTTCTCGTATCATACTCACTTATTGACTACAACGCTTGGTGGTTGAATGTGTCACTAAAGTCGGGTCTGATTAAGATCTACACGTTTATACTGCTGATACTTCAATATTAGAGTCAAAGCCATTACGAATACATTGCCTTGCACCAAAATCCTATGATCTAAATAGTTTATGATTTGAAATTTTACTACCAATTTATCATCTCTAATTGCCACTATTTATTTGGATTTTATTTTAAGCATAGCATAAATAAGACAATTTTAATTTTGGCCCAAGTATTTACTAGCAACTTTCACCCCTATACTTACGCCCCCCTTCCCGCAACCACACCTGCGGGTACACTTTATTTTTTTTAAATAACGACACAACTTTGTGCTTAGAAAGTTCACGTTTAAAAACCCCTAATAATAATAATAATAATGAAAGAAAAAAAGGCTCGTTATTGTCATACTGAAGTGGTTTGCATCTCAAAAAGTTGAAGATGTAACTAAGAAGTTAACCCTGAGGTGATTACTTGCAGCCCTTCTGAACAACTTCAGTCGGGGGTGGAGGAAATTGTTTGGTCTTCATTATTAAAGTCGGTGGGGGTAAGGGTTGGGCAACTACCCCCTTACTAGAAACTTCCACCTAAACGACTTTATAACAAGCCGCCTGTCTGCCTCTGAGGATCAGTTGTGAAGGAGGTCAACTTAAAGTGCTTTTTTATTGGGTTATTAAACTTGCGCTTTATAGAACACGGAGATTATATCAGTACACAACTTAAAAATTAGGTTTACCGAGGAGAGTACGTCTAGTTCTGCACACTCAGCCATACATATTTACTAGGTAGAAAGCAGGACCTACAAACTAACTTAATCTAGGAAATTTCATTTATTACTATACACCAAGCTCTAGTTCTTTGTTAATTGGATAACAGGACTTACAAACAAACTTAACCTGGGAGAGTACATTTAATACTACACACCAAGCCCTAGATGTCTGCTAATTGGAGAGCAGGACTTACAAACTAACTTAATCTAGAAGAGTACATTTAATACTACACACCAAGCTCTAGTTGTTTGTTAATTGGATAACAGGACTTACAAACAAACTTAACCTGGGAGAGTACATTAATACTATACACCAAGCTCTAGATGTCTGCTAATTGGAGAGCAGGACTTACAAACTAGCTTAATCTAGAAGAGTACATTTAATACTACACACCAAGCCCTAGATGTCTGCTAATTGGAGAGCAGGACTTACAAACTAACTTAACCTAGGAGAGTACAATTAATATTACATGCCGAGCCCTAGTTGTTTGCTAATTGGTTAGTAGGACTTACAAACTAACTTACCTAGGAGAGTACATTTAATACTACAAACCAAGCCATATATGTTTGCTAATTGGATAGCAGGACTTACAAACTAGCTTAATCTAGGAGAATAATCTAAGGCTACACACCCAACTGTTCTAAGAGGTACTAGCTCTTCTAAATTGTATTGTATTTTTAATTTCTCTTAATTAGTGCCTGAAAAAATAAAATTGTTGAAAATTCTCTTGTTTTTATTACATTATAGCTAATACGAGTCAAGATAATAATATGCTTATAATATTAGGCGAATGCTTCACTCGATAGCTTGAAATTCACCAAGTAGGCAGCGTCGTTAAGTTGGGGATTTAGGGAACGCGAGAAACGGTCAGTATTGTTGCAATTTTTGGGTACAAACATTTTTTTTAACCAAAACAAATAAAATATTTCTCCAGTAGAACCAAAAATAAGAGCTTAATTTTCTTCATATGGTAACACAACAGTTTGTTGAATATCTTCCATGAACGTGGTGGAATTATCCAACAAACTTTTTTCAAATGAAGAGAAAAAGTTGTCAATTAAATTCTAGAACACTCTTGACATATATTCAATAAAATTTTGATATCACCATATGAAGAAAATTATACTCTATATGTTTCTACTGGAGGCCTGAAACTTATTTCTTCTGATTTAAACAGAGCTCAAAAGACTACACCATTATAACACGCCTCCTTGTCAGGGGATTCCGTGACACCCCTACCAAGGAGGAGGGAAGGGGGGGGCATCGTCACATTCCCCTTCAGCGTCTTATGATCGATTCTATACCTCCACCCCCCAAACCAACCCCCATCCCTCCCACATCCACAGCCCTATAAATATAAAAAAGAGAGAACTAAACCCTACTGGAAGGGTTCAAATTCCGTGAAGCTGAGGTAAAATTTTCAAGAGGGCTGCGCGTTGGACATGAGCGCACATCACGTGACTACCCCATACCTACACCCCCAATAGCTCGCCACTCCTTCTCTAACACTCATACAGTCACAGAAACACCGACTTGTTTTGGCAACAAACAAACAAACAAACAAATAAAATTCCACTGCTCAGCCAGTAATCCATGATCAATAGAATGTCAACCCTCTTCTCGCTGAG
>CABFVX010000326.1:303611-324886 GCA_902151425.1 Timema shepardi
GGGGGGGGGGGGGGGTGAACACTATGAAGGAGTCTGCGGTCTCATTCACAAGGATCCTTCGTCTTGGGGCCAAGGTCGCGAGGATTCTTCTTCGCCCATTTATTCTCTTTCTTCACCTCCCCTTCTCCGTCCATTTTGCCATTCGATTGGTCCGGAGGTTCTCAACTCATGGTTCAGGAGCCACCTTTGTTTTTAAGAGGACCGTATGGTCGTGGACGAACTTAAAATTATATATATATTTTTTAGACAATCGCCCGTAAGCAGTGGGTGCTCCTAAAGAGAGTAGAGATTATCTACTTTATTTACTTCTCTTCATTTTGAGGAGAGGCGTTAGTGGCTACTGGCTACTTCAAAGTATTATTATTATTATTCTTTATTATTAGCACCGCGTATTACGACCCGTTCGGGTTATACGCACTTACGCTAATGTGTAATGGTAGGGTGATTGTGAGATGAAATGGAGGACCTACAGTTTAACGTGGAATCCGAACCACGGCGGAGGCCTGGCATTCCCCACATTCACAAGATGTCTCTACCATGTAGCTCTTAGTGGATGAAAGTTATAGTGGGGTAGGATTGAATTGGATGTTCTACAATTTTTTTTTTTCTAATATTTAATTTTTATTTGATATCTTCGTCTTACTACCCGTCAGGTTTATCCGTATTTTAACACTGATGAAGTAGGGATTGAATGTAACTGTATTTGCGTTAATAAAGAGTGCGGATATCTCTTATGAGAGAGATAACTCAGTGGATCCAACCGGGATTAGAAATGTTCCCATTGCTGTGTTCTTTCCTAAATGGTTTATCTTTTCCTTTCTTTACTCGCAAATGCGGGTATACTTCCTTTAGTTTTTCCTTAAATTATATTATTATTATTTAGCACCACGTCTTACTAACCGTTCGGGTTATACACTTTAAGTACTAATTACGCTAATGGATTAGGAATTGGGAAGGTTGAATTAGAGGGAATGAACCCGCATTTGTGTGGAGGGAGAGTGGAAAATCATTTAGGTAAAAACCACCCCCAGTTCACCTGACCGAGATTCGAACCTCGATCTCCCCGTCCTCAGCAGTCGAGCTCAACACGACTAGCGCGTTAAGCCAACTACGCCACCGAGGCGGGTTTTTTCCTTAAACATTCCTAAATAATTTGAGTTATTAAATATATACTATCCCTATGGCTTCTTTGGTGCTGACTGACAGCTACAAGCTTTGAAAAGTTACCAGACCAAATTATGTATCCCTACACCGAACCAAATGCTCTGAAAAAAACATGTGTTTAGCAGCTGTCACTTTTGACGGTCAAAATGTAGGTATATACCTAAATGTTGACTGTCAGAAGTCAGCTATGAGCTGTCTGTCAGCACCAAAGAAGCCATGGGGCTGCTGTAGATACCCCTAGAAGATAATATGACATGATTCAAAATAAAATCTATGTTTTATTCGAAGGGACTATAGTTCAATTCCAAGTGATTGTACCCTGTTGTTTATCTGAATTTTAAACGATTATTTGACTACATCAGCTGTTTGTCCCTCCACATCTACACGATGAAATTATATTCAGTGCTCCCTACCTGGGGTATCACAGCAAGTCTAGATAGGATTTTTCAAGTTAATGTATTTTAGTTTTATTTGGCGAGTTTTAAAGATATAAAATTGAAAAAAAACAACTCAAATTCTTAAATTAATCTTAAAAATAGCCCTAAATTGTCATACAATTATTTTTTGATCGATCCTGAAGTAGTTTTTATTTTCAATAGTTTTTTTTAAAATAAATCGTCTACAACTTAGGCGGTTTGACTTATTCATTAAAATATCCTTTAATAATATTCCTTCCAGAATGTATACAATTATGTTGAAGCATATATAACTACCTAGGCCAGAAATTAAAAAAAATTAAAAAGTAAATGCAAGTCAATGCTGTTCAGGCGTAAATAGTAGTGTGAGTGTGTATACGTCAGTGGAAGAGGTAATATATTTTCAGTACATCAGTAAATAAACAAGAGGCCTTGCAGATTTAACTGCTTATTTTCTTTCCTCTTTTTCTATTTCTAAGTGCTTAAAATGCTTAGGTAAAATGCAACCCGCTTGGCGAAATAGCTTCGAATTCATCAAGTAGGCAAAGTCTTTAACGGATAAGTCCCAAAAGCGAATTATTTTTAAAACGGACAGTTAAAATCTCCGTGGAAAAATAACATGTGTTCTTACGGCGAAACTCCTTCCCTAACAATTGACTATATCAATAACGGACACTGCTAGAACGCGGATATTTTTGTTGTTGTTGCAAATATCAGTCCATCGCGCTCGGGCTGAATATTGACAAAACCTTGAAACAATACATGAACTTGAGGTTTACTATACTGAAGATTTTTTGTATCACCTTATTCATATAATTTTATAGACTTGTAAATATAGTTTTAAAATTGAAACCATCCATTCTGAAGGGAAAAAAATCACATATTTTGGTTGATCATGAAGTTAAAAATGCCCAGGAACGAAAGGTAACTGGTATAGGATTGAGCAGTGGCGGCTCGTAGCTAAAATTAGTGGGGGTGCTGCTCCAGACATTCTTTAGCCTTTGTTTTAAAATTATGTAAAAGGAAAAAAACATGTATAAAAAGAAAATTTATTCAGGAACTTGATAAAATCTTAGAAAAAACCCAAACAATGTTTACTGACTTTAACTTAAATTGTTACAGTTCAAGCTTGATCTATTCATTTAAAAATGAAATTCATTCTTCTTGTTTTAATTTGCGCAAAAAGTTCAATAATTTTCTTCTTGATCTCTGGATGACAATTGAGGAAATTTTTTTTCATTTAAAGTACTGCAAACACATTTAGTCTTTCTATTAAATAAAAAAAACGAAAGAAAAAAATGAATCAAATAGAATAGCTGGAAGCAGAATAATAATTTAATTCTACACTCGTCTACACTTTATCACACTCAAGAATATGGTACACTGTTTTTAAGCACAACACACGCAAAAAACACTTCCTGCCACCATCACGCCAGAGCCGGCACTGCCAGAGCAACAGTGCTTTCTCTACCTGGAAGTCCTGCCTTCCTCCCCACTTCCCTCCTATGTATGCATGCACACAACAGTCAAACACCACGTCACTGGCACTGTGAAGCGCACAGTTCAAAACAAAGTTTTTTGTATATTTTTCATAAACTGTACTACAAAAATAAATACAGATTTAAAGAAAAAAGAACTCATTATATTAAATGTTATGGATAATATCAAGTGGAAATAGGGGGTGCTGCAGTTCCGTTGTGTCATTTGTATTTTCCTCATCCCTGTTTGTTCTCCTACTGCCTGACAGTGCCTCCAAGTAAAATATAACCCACTTGGTTTCTGGCACTGGTGAATTCCTGTTCGATTATTCATCGCCTTAAGGTAAAATTCTAGGGAATACAGAAAGTCAGTGTTTTAGCTTTTTGTAGATAAAAAATTCTTTAAATCTTTTATCCATAGTGAATCAAATATAATTATCTCCTGTAGAAACACACAGGTACCTTTCTTCACATGGCGATACCACTAGTTGTTGACTATCTTTCTCGGATACTAGCATTTGATGAGAGACTTTTTAATCGAATAATTTTTTTTATTAAATATAGGGAACCCTCGACAATTATTCAAGTACGGTTGATATCACTATGTGGAGAAAATTAGACTATGTTTCTATTGGAGAGACATTTGATTTCATTTTACCAAAACAAAAAAAAACTAAACTGACACTTTTTTCACGTACTGTACCTTACATTCCCACGTTAAGATATATTTCACTGTATAATTTTATATAGACCTACCTACTCTGTGGTATTAGGAACTCTAAAGTTCATCTATGCTTTTACAAAAGCACGCATCCTATCCCTATCTTGAGCAAGTTCTATCCAGTCCCCCTTACTACACCATATCCCTATATTGAGCTAGTTCTATCCAGTCCACCCCACTACACCCCATCCCTATCTTGGTCCAGTTCTATCCAGTCCACCTCATTACACCCTATCCCTATCTTGAGCAAGTTCTATCCAGTCCCCCTTACTACACCATATCCCTATCTTGAGCTAGTTCTATCCAGTCCACCCCACTACACCCCATCCCTATCTTGGTCTAGTTCTATCCAGTCCACCTCATTACACCCCATCCCTATCTTGGTCTAGTTCTATTCAGTCCACCTCACTACACCCTATCTCTATCTTGAGCTAGTTATATCCAGTCCACCTCACTACTCCCTATACCTATCTTGGTCTAGTTATATCCAGTCCACCCCATTACACCCCATCCCTATCTTGAGCTAGTTCTATCCAGTCCACCTCATTACACCCCATCCCTATCTTGAGCTAGTTCCATCCAGTCCACCTCACTAGTCCCTATACCTATCTTGGTCTAGTTCTATCCAGTCCACCTCACTACACCCTATCCCTATCTTGAGCTAGTTCTATCCAGTCCACCTCACTAGTCCCTATACCTATCTTGGTCTAGTTCTATCCAGTCCACCTCACTACACCCTATCCCTATCTTGATCTAGTTCTATCCAGTCCACGTCACTGCTCCATATACCTATCTTGGTCTAGTACCATCCAGTCCACCTCATTACACCCTATCCATATCTTGAAATAACAATAAGAATTTTGAGAACAATTGGTAAAGTTATTGTTTTTAAAAATGTAATTTTATGCAAGTCCCTCTTTAAGATTTTATTCGAGAATATCAGAGGGGAGTGGAATACATCCATAAGGGATACTATTCTAATCCCCAGACTCTATAATCACTGGGAATGAAGGATTGAGTGAGTGAGTGGGATTTTGATAGAAGGAATGATTGAATGAGGGAATAAGTGAGTGATGAGTGAATGAGAAAGGGAGTGATTGAATATGTTAGTGATGGGACAAGTGACTGAGGAGATAAGTTAGTTAGGTGGTAATTTAGTGAGGGGATAATTGAGTGAGGAGATAAGCGAGTGAAACAGTGGGTAAGGAAATGTTTGAATGAATAAGTGCATTAGGGCCATCTTGTGTTTTTATGGATATTTCACTTGACTATACTCTCATCTATATAATAAAACAACATTATGGAAATTTGGTCCGGCTATAAACTTCATCGTTTCTTATTTGATTTTGACCAAGCCAGTTTTAAACGCTTTATAATTGAGTCAAGCAGTGCGCGACGGTTATATTTTGTTAATAATAGGGTGACCTGGTGGTCTAGGAGTAAGGTGTCGGACTTCTGTGTTGGGAGTCCGGGGTTCAATCCTCGGTCCCGGCACAGATTTATCTGATTACCAAACCCTTCCTTCACCTCTGACAAGACGTCTTGTGAATGTGGGGAATGCCAGGCCTCCACCGTGGTTCGGATTCCACGTTAAACTGTAGGTCCTCCATTTCATCTCACAATCACCCTACCATTACACATTAGCGTAAGTGCGTATAACCCGAACGGGTAGTAAGACGAGGTGCTAAAAATAATAATAATTATTGTAAAATACCTATGTTTCACACCATGCAATTTCTAAAATATGGGACATTTACGGAACACATACGCGTTGGGGTTGAAACTCTCAAAGTAAAATTAAATACGGGATGGGTGGTCGGTCACCTTTGGTATACCTTGATACGCATTGGAGGGAACGTTAATAGTAGTTTAAGACAGGGTTGCCAGTTCTCAAGTTCCTTGCGATCAGGGGTTAGCGATATTAGAAATATCTTAAATACACTTATATTTTGTCCTGGGAGTTGGTGTGTATCAAAGCAGGAAGTAACTTTAGCCAGTCTCATCCCTCCCACCTATTTTATACAAATAAATAGGCAGTATACCCATGTACACCATTTGCGTGTAGAGAGAGTGGGAAAACATTTAAGAAAAAGCACACTCAAATTCATCAGTTCGGCAGTATTGTTTATTGGATTGGTGGTGGTGGTGGTGGTACATTGCATTTAAGGGGGGGGTGTCAATCCTATCACAGTTTTATGAACTTTAAAATATTTGGGAAGCTGACAATTAAACTAGGCCTACCTAGCTTACATTAATATAATTTTCATTGTTGCTTAAAGCATAAAAATGTATTGCCAGATAAATAACATAGGCCTATAGTAATTCCAAACTGAAGACTGCTGAATAAACTAAGAAATTACCCTTCCTTCACCTCTGACAAGACATCTTGTGAATGTGGGGAATGCCAGGCCTCCACCGTGGTTCGGATTCCACGTTAAACTGTAGGTCCTCCATTTCATCTCACAATCACCCTACCATTACACATTAGCGTAAGTGCGTATAGCCCGAACTGGTAGTAAGACGCGTTGCTAATAATAATAATAATAATAATAATAATAATAATAATAATAATTTCCAGTTTGGTGAGAATTAAACAGTTAGGCGTGAAGGTGTTAGATAGTGAACGCAAAGAGTAACTCTCCTAGATATGAAGTAACGTTCCTTATGACTTATAAAACAACTTTCTTAGAAACAAAATACGATCATTTTCGGGCTAAAGCCACGTTGAGGAAATAATAACTTCTGACGTTGTGAAACGTTTTCTACTCGAGTATAATTATTAGAAGGCCAATTCATTTCAGTTACCCGTGCATAACATGTACTTTTGGGTTACCCACATGTGGTATTGTTTATAAATATCAACAAATATTTTGACTTAGATTTTTATGTGACTGGATCTAAGAGTTTATTTTGTATCGTAAATAATTATCCAAAGAATCTGAATATATTTTTAACACCACGTGTTACTACTCGTTCGTGCTATACACTCATGTACTAATTACTCTAATGGTTTTAGAAGTCAGAAAGGTTACATTTATATTAAGTTTACCAGCATTTGCGTGAATGTAGAATATAAAAAATTATGTAAAAACCACCCTCAGTACACCAGACCAGGATTCAAACCGCAATCTCCTCGTTGTCAGCAGTCTAGTCTATCGACACCTAGGATAGAGAAGTATTGTGATCGTAAAAAAAATTGAGCTCGAAATTTTGATAAATGTCGACGTTTCATGACCTTCTGAAACCAAAATGTCTGTACCTCGAGCTAGAGCCGAAACTATTATACCGATTGGGCACAAACCTAGTATCTGGGGGTTCTTATAAGGTCCCCCCGGAGGGTTTTAGGAATTATACATATAACCATAAAATTAAGGGTAGTTTAATGAAGGGGAAAAAGAGGAAAACAATCAATTTTTTAAAATTATAATAATAATAATAATAATTATTATTATTATTAGCACCGCGTCTTACTACCCGTTCGGGTTATACGCACTTACGATAATGTGTTATGGTAAGGTGATTGTGAGATGAAATGGAGGACCTACAGCTTAACGTGGAATCCGAACCACGGTGGAGGCCTGGCATTCCCCACATACATTCCCCACATTCACAAGATGTCTTGTCAGAGGTGAAGGAAGGGTTTGGTAATCAGATAAATCTATTCCGGGACCGAGGATTGAATTTTTTCAAAACTATTGTTAGCAATTTTTACTAACATTTTATATTTAGACACTGTTTATCACTATAAGCAAGATGGGAATTTTCATTTTCTTATAGAAATTAATTTGAGAGTACTTTATGAAGGGGTGGAGTTCTCTAATTTTCATAATTCCTCCGTAACTATTTGAGATACAAAATAATCTATCATTGTACATTTTTACTAGTATTAAAGATAAAAAGCTTTACACGAAAAATATATTTTTGTTAAACCAATAATTTCTGAGCTATAAGCAAATCATATATTTACTTTTTAATTCCGGTCTCAGAAAATGAATCTGATATTTACGATCTTTGGTGGACAAAGATTTTTTTCTGTTCTTAATTTTTCTGTAATAATGCGCCTAGTTCTTGATACCATAGAGTACGGTAAGTAAGTAGCAGTGTATATTATTTCATTTATGATCTGTGTCTGTGTCTTTCTACAACACTATATAATATCTATAATTTCGTTTTACAAATCTTACGAATTTTTAGTAAATGACCCGCCTCGGTGGCGTAGTTGGCTAACGCGCTTGTCGTGTTGAGCTCGACTGCTTAGGACGGGGAGATCGAGGTTCGAATCTACGGTCGGGTGAACTGGGGGTGGTTTTTCCAAAATGATTTTCCACTCTCCCTCCACGCAAATGCGGGTTCACTTCCTCTAATTCAACCTTACCATTTCTTAATCCGAACGGGTAGTAAGACGCGGTGCTAAATATGTTTATTTAGTAAATGTCTACTTTGAGATAGAAGCGAGAAAAAGTCTATTCGTCGCGCCATACCATCTATTTTTTTTAAACTATTTGATCAGATTTTAATTTTTCATTAATTCAGTAGACATAATAAATGTATTTTAGTTTTTTTTTTTTTTTCCGCAGCTATATTCTTGCTTTATATAGGATCGTTATTTCTCGTCATTACATATCTAAAGTCTGCGTATTTTACGAAACCGTCAGAACTAAAAGGACCAGTATATGTAACAGAGGTGTATGGGAGGCTGATCGATTCCAGAAGCAAGTCGACAAAGCATCTCCTCCAAGACGAAGAACAAACAAAATTTATCTCCATCAAAATACTTCCGTGTCACTTCATTCACTCGGGCAGATGAACTATTCATGTGAACATAGCTGTTGTCACACAGTAAGAGTCATTATTCCAGAGCCATGTTCATGCGATCTGTTTAAGGCCTTGTCGAGTTCAAGTCTAAAACCTATTTTGTGGTATGGCAGGCGGGTGGGTGAAAGGCGTGGCGTGGCTTCACCACCTACCAAAGTATCCTTCCGCGCCAACAAGAACAGTTGGATCATGGAAACCGTAGATATCAATAGCTACCGGACAGGTCTTGCGGAATAATCATACGTTTGGAAATATCAGTTTTCTCGAGAACGAGTGAAAATTTTATATTCATATTTTTATCACCACTTCTGAGATAATTTATCATTGTTTATTAATTGTTACATTTTTCTCATTTTCTGTTATGAAGCCGTTAGTTTTCTATTAAAAGTGGGTGACCTAGCGGTCTAGGGGTAAGGTGTCAGACTTCTATGCTGGCGGCCGGGGTTCAATCCTCGGTCCCGGCACAGATTTATCTGATTACCAAACCCTTCCTTCACCTCTGACAAGACATGTATTAATCACAACTTGTGAATGTGGGGAATGCCAGGCCTCCACCGTGGTTCGGATTCCACGTTAAACTGTAGGTCCTCCATTTCATCTCACATTCACTCTACCATTACACATTAGCGTAAGTGCGTATAGCCCGAACGGGTAGTAAGACGCGGTGCTAATAATAATAATAATAATAATAATAATAATAATAATAATAATAATATTAAAAGTGCAAATTAAATATATATATATGTATATATATATATATATATACGACCACTGTTAAAACTACATATGAGCTGTGTACATAAAAGTATAGCTTAATCAACCTGCTTCTATTCTTGAACAAACCATTTCCAAAAAGAAAATTGCAAAACAATAACAATTCTTGAAGATAACTGTTTGTCCCCATGGCTCTGCATTTCCACGCCAAATATAAAGGTCCAATCACCTTAAGTCATTAATGCTCATCACTCGCGAGCTGTCACAAGAACTATAAGAGCCGCTCAACTCAAATTGCAATTAATACGTTATGACTCACTTAACAGAAATACGAGTAATCCAATCAGGTCGATAATACAAGAGAATGACTCAAGTAATGAGACGTAAACCACAAGATCCACAACGTGGTCTCTGTATTTACATCTAATCGATACAAGAATATCGACCCACGCTGATACAATTATACAACTTTTGATAGCTGCGATATTCGTTGCAAATACCTGTTTTATTGGGTCACGATTACTCACGAATGAAGTAGTTTCGAAAGAGGCAAAGGTGGCGGTATATACACGTGTGTTAATGCCAATTTTGTTTTATTGATGGGTGGTAAGCGTGCCTTTGTCGGGAGAAACACAAGATCAAGGTTAATGTGCTTGGAAAGAGATATCTAAGAAATATGTGTGGAAAATCTCGTATTAACAATATAAGTAATTAATGTGTACTGAAGGAGTGCGGTTTGAAAGAGAATCTAATAGGTCAATGTGGAAGAAGTGTCTTACGTTGGTTTTAAGAATAAACAAGCATGTATGACTCGTATGAATGTTCAAGTTAAGGAAGTATGTAAAGATAGAAAAGTGTGGAGAAAGTGACTGAGGATGAATTAAGAACGGGGCTGTTGTTTTTTGAGCTATGTGCACAGTTTATTGCCTACCCTGTAAGGGAACGGCGGGATTATGTGTGAATGTGTGGGTATGTATATATGTATGTATGTATGTATGTATGTATGTATGTATGTATGTATGTATGTATGTATGTATGTGTGTATGTACTCATTAAATATATAATTCACTACTAATTTGGTTTTCCTTGTCGCGTTATAACGCTGGTTTTGCTAGTCTATTATAAAGTCACACCTACTTGATAACAAAGGAGCGGATGAAGAGGAAGGGAGGGGGAGAACGTAAACTGTTTATTTCAAGTGTCAAGCGCAGTAATTCAAACAATGTTAATTTGTTAGTAGTATTGAATTTTACGAAAGCAAAAACTCTCTGATCGATAAATAAAAAAACAACTCTTTCTTGCCAGCGATAATAACTCTAAAATAAACTTATAATAAAAGGTAACGTTCTTGGAAGTCCTTGAAGATCTGCTTTGGTTCTTGAAGTGGGGGAAAAAAAAAACTATTTTAGAGAAAGTTTGCTAACGCGAACACGAAAGTTTTTAATTATTATGTTTGCAACTAATAATTTCTGGGCTCCAGTGTGGAATGATTTTAATGCGAGTGAGAGAGAGAGATTCGGATAGTCGGGTGTAAGAGAGAGAGAGAGAGAGAAGTGACGTCATTAATTACAGCATGAGACAAGCGTAACCATTTTATTTTCCGAAGGAGTTTTGAGTAATAGCGAACAAGACTTTGTTGAAGATATTGCTCCCCTGTTTGCGTCCTTGCTGTTCCTCGTGTCAATAGAGGAGAAAAACAAACAGAAAGACGAACGATAGAAAGAGAGAGAGATATATGTATACATAGTATAGTTCTTGATACTTATATCTCAAGGAGAAAATTAATTTCAAATTTATTTGGTAGCTCGATTCAAGAGATGTTTCGTATTTTACTTGATTTTTTTTTTTCGGATAAGCTTTTATCTTGTCCCTAAAAAATAGTCACCCTCGATGGTCTTAGGGTAACGGGATAATTCGTGGATTTAAACCCAGACGAGGTAGACGGAATTTTACTGAGCGATAAAAATCCGTAGCACAACTTCCTACGGAGGGGAAATAAAGCCATCGGTTCCATGTTAATTGTGGCATGTAAAGGAATCCTGGAGGTTGCGTGTGAAAATACCTTTCCCAGAAAAATGGGTATGCACTTTAGCGCTCGCTCGTAGAATATCCAGTTTGGAAAGTAACGGGAAACTACAGCACATTCAGGATTTATTTTTATATAGTACATGTGTTTTCTCCCAGATGGTGCTGTCAGCAGAATTTATGTATAGCTACGAATAGAGGATCGACTCTAGGGTTGAACACTTAATAATATATGAAGTAATAATAAATAAAATATAATTAAAGGCCAAAAATATCGAGAAACAATGAGAATGCAATATTTCTAGTCCTGTTCCGCTGAGTTATTCAACGTTTGGATATTTGTATTAAAAAAACAACTTAAATCCGCTTTTATTATTGCGTTTTATATATTTCCCAGAAGCAATTTTTTCCTGGAAAATTTACCAACTATTTAAATAGAACAAATTAAATCGAGATATTCTGAGTTTCCACTTAAGTTTAATTGCTCCTTTGTACGTTAACCCCAGAAACATTATCAAATGAGTTACAATAAAGTAATAACAGAGATTACAGCTCTTTTCTCATATTCACGTATAGACTACAGCGCTCGGTGGTTGAATGTTTCACTAAAGTCAGGTCTTCTGAAGATCTGGTATGTTAACAATTATTTACTATAATCAAAGCCTTTACAAATACCCCCCCCCNGGGTTTTACTGATCTGAAAATTTTACTGAAAAATCATCGTGTTGTCTTTATAGTTCTGTGACAGCACGTGAGGCATGAACACTAGTGACTTAAACAGATCACATGATCGTAGCTATGTTCACATGAATTGTTTATCTGCCCAAGTGAATGAAGTCTCACCAAAGTATTTTGACGGAAAGCCATTTTGTTTGTTCTTGGATTAGATTTATGATTTATTTTAATTTTGTTTATAAATATTGCGTCTGTTATCCGCCCCAATCCAACATACAATTGTTTGTTGATACACGTCTTATGAATTTACCCTTTCTCATCACTGACACATTAGCTTAATTATTAAATATTAGTATAGGCTGAAATGGTAGTAAAATGCTGTGAGAAAAAAACCCTGAAAGGGACCAGATGTGGATAAGCTATTGCTCCTTAAAATTTGGTTGTTGTTACTAAGCACTCACAAAATGTGGCGAGAAAGTTTTTAAAGAAATAGTTAATTATAAAACAGTTCTACAAGCGCTCCAATTCAACTGTGGGGGTCGGGAGTTAAGTTCCAAAGTTTGACTTCTGAGTTTCAGATAGTCAGATACATTTGTAGCCCGAAGGGAGTTAAATGACGCAGTGGGAGTAAAACTTTAATTGATCAAGACCTTTAAGTTAGATGGTTTTAAGGACCGTATACATAAGTAGTGATATTGGCGTATGGTTCCACTACGTCACACCACGAGATAGTATTGTGATTTCAATTAACCTACTTTCCTCTGATTGGCTGCTATAAATAGCCTCCCTCCCCCCAACCCCTGATCTACTTTCCACATCCGTTTGATTCCCCCTCCTCCTCCCCCTTTCCCTACAACCCACCCGTACCACCCCCGGACATGTTGGTTCTTGATGATTAATTATTAATGATTGTTAATTGATTATTGATAATTTATTAATTGGTAGGATAGAGGTGTTGGAGTTTTTATTCATTGATTAGGGTTTTGTAGTTTATTAATGCGGCCTGACGTTGCTCATGGTGACCGGGTTGTGAACCTCTTTCATCTACAGCCAACTTTGTGTGCTAGAAGTAGCCTATCTGCTTTACTCAGTCTCTTACAGCGTAATGGCCGCTACTGTCTTTCTTTCACTTGTCGGACACAACAATATCGAGGGGGGAATCCCCTCCCTATAATGACCCGTGAAAGTCGTTAGATGACGCGAGACATTTAAACATCTATTAATGGTAGTGAGCTCCTTACAGACTCATTGATTAACCTCCTTAGAGATACACGACCTCAGGAGCTCGTCGAATGTAAATTTAAACATACGGTTTTAACCGCAGACCATATTGTTAAAAGCCGTGACCCCCCTTAACTTTGGCGATCCCGTTGTTCAACACTCAAGCTCTTGAGCCCAACGAACGCAGTCAGGTCTACAGAACAGAGAAAATGTTCCGACTGCAAAGCTAACTGATTGACACAGGATTTAATTATTATTAGCACCGCGTCTTACTACCCGTTCGGGTTGTACGCACTTACGCTAATGTGTAATGGTAGGGTGATTGTGAGATGAAATGGAGGACCTACAGTTTAACGTGGGATCCGAACCACGGTGGAGGCCTGGCATTCCCCACATTCACAATATNATGTGTAATGGTAGGGTGATTGTGAGATGAAATGGAGGACCTACAGTTTAACGTGGAATCCAAACCACGGTGGAGGCCTGGCATTCCCCACATTCACAATATGTCTTGTCAAAGGTGAAGGAAGGGTTTGGTAATCAGATAATTTTTTGCCGGGACCAAGGATTGAACACCGGCCGTCAGCATAGAAGTCTGACACCTTACCCCTAGACCACCAGGTCACCATCACAGGATTTAAACCTGTGACGGTTGAAACAAAAAAAAAAATTCCCAATTTTGTTGTGACAACTACAAATATGTTTTGACAAATGCTGTCCATTTTCATTAATTTAATTTAAACCAATATTATTTAAGCAAAGTATTTTTTTAGCCGCTACATGAACGTCATGATACCATGTGATTTTATCAAATTTAACGTCACACATTGTGTCCATGTGACGGATAATGTCTGCTACAAAATGTGACTTTCCACAGCCGGAAGGGCCGCTTATGATGGCCCAAAATGGATGTTTCAGCTTGTCCATAATGTTTGAGACTGAGCTTATAAGCTATATGAGCTTTTATTTATAGGATAGGAGAGAGGTGCGGGTGTAGACGTTAAAATACAAACATAACAGTTTTTACAATATTTATTTACAATGATGAAAAGTATACACACAGTGAAAAATATACTGTGAATACTTACAATATATATTTATTAGCACAGATATAACAGCTTTTACAATGCTGAAAATTATTCTGGGAATATTTACAATATATACATATACACATAGGGGGAATAGTGGCCTCGGTACTAAATATGATATATACATAAAGATGGTTTCAATTTAAAATAAAATAAATATATATACAAACAGTTTATTATATTTGACTAGATTTGAAATAAATAAATATACAAACAGTTTATTATAATTAAAAAATATACAAACAACTAATTGAATAGAAAAAAAATCAGGTAAGTGGAGGATTGTACTGGCAAATAAGAAAATATAATAAATGTAACCCAGGTGCATAAATGTTTAAAAAAAGATGTAATATTATATTGTGTTTACTGGAGGGAAGGATTAGAGAAGATTTATTTCAAATAATGGTTTAGGGTGAAATCATCACACATATATAATTTACTAGCAGGCTGATCCATTCTTTGTACTATATCAAACTATTCAAATTAAGCGGCTGCTAGAAGATTTATGGCGACTAACAGGACTTACATAGGGCCTTTCGGGGCGAGCTATGACCGCCTCAATGCACCCAACATTTGCGAGAGTGAGAAAAAAAGTCCATGTGGTACCCGCGTTTGCTATTCATTCGTATTTAGCTTAGAATTGCTCGTAGCTGAAAGTTCTGGCTTCAAATATCACCCACGTGGACAGAGGGGGTGTTCTTATATAGGAATAGCCTTGTCTTAAATATAGAAAGCCACCATCTTTGGTGAGTTAAGGGCTCCTGACTAAGACACACCAGGTGTGCCACCAATCGTGAACAGAGCGTCGAACAGCCACATCCATACTCGTCGGATGCTAAAAGATTTATGACGAATAACTCTACTTACATGAATATGATGAGGATTGCGCAATCACAGATGCGCATTGCACAACCTACATGCGGCAAGCCCCTTTGAGATGGTATTCAAATCTCACCCACGTGCTCTTGTATAGGAATAGCCTTATTTTAAAGATAGAAAAATTACCATATCTACTCTCACATATTTATACGCCGTAATAATCAAGTAGGTTTGCGTCCGTCCATTTTGCACCACCGTTTGCTAAACCAAACTTATTCATTCTGCGCCATGGGCGTGGATATCCCTAATAAAAAGACGCGGAAATAGACAACAACATTAATCTGACTCTCGTGATTTGACCTAGATTTTAAAATAAATCATAAAATACGTTGCTGCTGGCACAACAAGGCGGTCTTCATAGTCGTCGTACCACAGCTTGACTGAATGAAAAGACTCAGTGGACAGTTTGTGACCGCAAGGTGACCTGATGGTCTAGGGGTAGGGTGTCGGACTTCTGTGCTAGGGGTCCGGGGTTAAATCCTAGGTCCCAACCCCCTTTTCAATGAATAAATGCACTTCAATGTCAGGTAGTAGCTCCAACTCAACCTTGGTCAACTTTGAAAATACCGCCCATGCTAGTCCAGGGCTTGTGCAAAAATGTATACAGTCTAATTTATAATACTCAAAACACAAAGAGCGAAAGTATTTGAAGACGTCTGCTAAAAAGTAGAACATCACTTAAAACATATAGATTTTCATAATCTTCCATAATGTTCATTTCAAACTGACAAGTAGAAAAAATGTACCTTCATATCTGCGTGGAGGGAGGGTGTGAAACCCTGTTAATATGTGGATATCCCTGATAATAAGACGCTTAAATAGACAACAACATTAATCTCACTAGCTTGATTTGAAGAAAAAACTAACACCTGTCTACTGCGAGAGTAGTGTTAGACCACACAGCCACCGAGTTGGGTGAAATCATGTTGACGAAAAGGATCTCCAAATATTAATGGCTGCAGTTCACCTCTGTTCTAGTTTTGGATAAGAACGGAAAAAAAGTATAATTGTGAGGCTGACACCTTAGCTCTGGAAATCCTTGGAGAATCAAAGACAGGAAGGAGATGGCAACATTGCCATATTCATTTATAAATTGTAATTTTTGTGACTTTAGCTTACTACCCTGAGAGGGTGAAATCATAAACAAAACCTTTCAAGTGCAGGTAAGGGCTCAAACTACCTCTCTCAGTGCACACAACAGAGAATCGAACCGCGATCTCCACCGTCCTCCGTAGTCTAACTCAACACGGATCGTTTGTGTCTGTATGTTATTTAACAAACTTTGTAGTCCGTAAAGAGCAGCGAATTTTGGATAGTGTACCTGGCCATAAGACTGGGACTATACCCTGACAGGTTATACGGATAGTGTACCTGATTATGTGACCGGGACTATACCCTGAAATGTTGTACGGATAGTGTGCCATGATTGTTCCGTAGGATATTTAAAATAAATTCAAGATCCTCATAATTGTATTCCAGTACAAGTAACTTAGTGTAATTAGTACATAGGCGTGTAACCCAAACGGTTATTAATATGCGCTGCTATAAATAATCGAATAAATTCAGGTAAACAAGTGATCATTTCAACTTAATTTCAACTGTATCGAGTCATTTTAAAGCAATAAGTCTGGCTGAAAATTAATATTACTCCCTCAATGATGAGACAAATAGTAATTATCGATTCTAATAGTTCCAGTACAAACCTGTATCTTCCTTCACCGATGATTCCCCCATCGAATTTACCGTTACTGGACAAGGCGAGTTCTATATAGATCTTTCACGGACCATGCTCTATCTCAGGTCGGCCATCATAAAACCCGACGGTGGCGCTTTCACAGAGGTGGATCAGATCGCTCCCGTAAACAACTGCTTGCATTCGCTATTCACACAGGTGGATGTATTTTTAAACCAAAAACTAGTCTCATCGCCCAACAACACGTATGCCTATAGAGCGTACATTGAGACGCTGCTCAATTACAACAGTGAAGTCAAAAGAACGCATTTTACTTGTGGTATGTGGTTCGCAGACACCTCCGGAACCTTTGAGGAGGCTAACGCCAGCAACAAGGGATTTGAGGCACGTCACTGTCTCACCACGAAAAGTAAGACTGTGGATCTTTTGGGGTATCTACACGGTGACGTTTTTAACCAAGATAAATACCCTTTGAACGGCAATGAACTCATAGTCAGTTTGGTCCGTTCCCGAGACGAGTTTATTCTTATGGCCGTCCTTGAACTCCCTCACTTTAAGGTTCACATCGTTGAAGCCGGCCTTCTAACGCGATGAGTCAAAGTAGCACCTTCTATACTGTTGACACATGCCAAAGCATTAAACGTTAGTCCCGCAAAGTATCCCATCACTCGTGTGGAAGTAAGAACACTCACTATTCCTACGGGCGTGTGAGGGAAATCACTGGACAACGTATTCACCGGACAGTTACCCAAACGCTGCATCGTGAGATTTGTGTCAAACGCAGCGTTTAACGGAGGCGCCACCAAGAACCCGTTCAACTTTCAAACCTATGGCATGAACCATTTCTCGCTGTACGTGGATGGGAAACAAGTACCATCGAAACCGTTACTGCCCGATTTTTCAAACGGACACTCTTTTATGTCCTACCACACGCTGTTTTCTGTAACGGGTATCATTTGCATGAACGAAGTTAGTGACGCGCTAACAAAATCGGTGGATGTCATCGACCTAGAACAGCCTACGGTGGAAACACACATCAAAAACCTGGATCTTATCAGCTCTACCTACTATACACGTCAAATCGCCGGTTTGGACTATTACATGCTGGATTGTGAACTAAAAACAATTTTACTAACGCATACAAAAGACCCAGTTGAAAAACGTATGAACGAATATATGAGACATTCCTGTAAAAATGTATAATTTTGATGTTTAATAAATATATGTATATTTGTAATATCTGTGTTTTATTTACTGTTTGTCCCTCGCGAGTCCCAACTTGTCTTGTCTGCCCACCAACCTTGCGCCAGGGGGAGAGAACCCGTTGCCCGGGCCAATGACCTCAATATCTATTCTGGTCTCAACTAGTCTTGTCGGGCCGACATACTGGCACCAGGGAAAAAGCTAGGGAGTTGCGACACACTGACCTATTTCACCATTTATTCTTGTCTCGTGAGCCGTCAGCTGACGACTGGGAAAACCCGCTGCCCGGGTCAATGACCTCAATATCTATTCTTGTCTTGTAGGGCTGACATACTGGCTTCAGGGTTGCGACACATAACTCTAAGGAGGGGGGTCTCAAAGCAGGGGGAACCATTTATCATACTCTACCACCAACAGCCATAACGTGAGGCTCGTGCTGGTCAGTCCTGTAGTGTCTTGTGGTGGAGGATCCAATGTTCATTCAACATAAGACAGCCATAGCACGAGGTTCGTGCCACGGCCTCATGCCGAAACGTCACGGATAGTTTGCTCACCCCAATCAATGAATAAAAACTCCAACACCTCAATATTAGCCAATAACTAATTAGCAATAATCAATTAAAATAATTAATAATTAAAAGGCCGTCAAGAGAGGATCATTCCGGTACAGTCTGACAGGGCCTTGAAACGGAGGAACCAATGTTCATTCAACATAAGACAACCATATCGCGAGTTTCTAATAAACAAATCAATGAATAAAACTCCAACACTCAAATCCTGGCCAAAAATCAATTAAAAATAATTAGTAATTAATCATCAAGAACCAACATTTCCGGGGCTGGTAGTCGAGAGGGGTATAGGGGAGGGGGAAGAGGGGCAGGCGGAAGGGAATCAAACGGATGTGGAAAGTAGGTTAGGGGGTGGGGGAAAGAGGATATTTATAACAGCCAATCAGAGGAAAGTAGATTAATTGAAATCACAATACTATCTCGCGGTGTGATGTAGTGGAAACATTCGCCAATATCACTACTTACATAATATAGATTCGGAGGTCAACCAATCTCCCGTTTGACCTTAACTGCTTTTTATTTCGTATAGTGTGGGATAAGTTGATTCCCAAAACTAGATTATTCATTATTTATAAATATAGCCCTAAGTCTTCGTACTATTCACAGTCCTCATCCGGTAACATTAGGTTAAATGGTCTGAAAAGTAATATTTATAATAGTTATTCGGAGGTCAACCAATAATCCCCCGTTCGACCTAAATGTTTTGTTATTATTTTCACCTGGACAAGATTGACTCGACTTGCTTCAGTGATTGCATGTTATAAGGCGTCACTCTCGTAATAGACTGGCCTGACGGTGACAGAGAGATCGATATTCGAAACCCGGTCGAGTGCACTAAGGGTGGATATTCCAAAAGGGTTTTCCACACTTTCTCCACGCAAATGGAGATACACTTCCTCAAAATTCAACTTTCCTAATCCCTTTTGACTGATTAGTAATTTATATATATACATATAACCTATTTATTATTAGCACCGCGTCTTCTTTTCTTCCCCGTTCGGGTTATACGCACTCACGCTAATGTGTAATGGTAGGGTGCTTGTGAGATGAAATGGAGGACCTACAGTTTAACGTGGAAAACGTGGAATCCGAACCACGGTGGAGGCCTGGCATTCCCCACATTCGCAAGATGTCTTGTCAGAGGTGAAGGAAGGGTTTGGTAATCGGATAAATCTATGCCTGGACCGAGGATTGAACCCCCGGACCCCCAGCACAGAAGTCTGGCACCCTACCCCTAGACCACCACACATATACCTTGAACAAATATAAAGAAGTGGTATTAAAAAACAAATAAACATTGGTTTGAACTTAAATTTCACATTTTTTCTTGTTTTATATTTTAGAAAGATGTATGTTTCCACAGACGTGTTTTTAATTTACATCCTGGAAGGAAGATTCCTACAGGACATTTTCTTGGATAAACCAAATTAGCTGAGTAATAGACGATAAAAAAACACCTTTTCAAAAAACACACTTCGTGATAAAATAAATTGTTGTGATAATCTATTGCTATTTTTAGATCTATTTAAAAATTAGTATTAAAAAAAAGTTATATCTTTAAAACTCTTCCGCGCTAGTCGTGTTGAGCTCAAACACTGAGGATGGGGAGATAGAGGTTCGAATCTCGGTCGGGCGAACTGGGGGTGGTTTTTCCTACATGGTTTTCCACTCCCCCTCCACGAAAATAGCGTGTTCACGTCCTTTAATTCAACCTTTCCAATTCCTAATCCATTAGCGTAACTAGTACTTAAAGCGTATAACTCGAACGGGTAGTAAGACGTGGTGCTAAGTAATAATAAATAATGAAATTTAAAACTCTTCAAATAAAACGTAAATACATTAACATGGGAAACCATATCTTGACTTACCATGACGTCACAGGTAGGCAACATCTTTAATAAATTATAAATGTCTTATTTTTAAAGCCGAGCGTCAAACAAAAACGCCGCATTTGAAAATGTAGATTATCAACTAAAACTAATTATTATTTTTTAAAAAAACTCTAGATTGTTACTCTCGTAGAAATCCAGATTTATATATTTTTAAAGATCTTTCGAAAGCTTGGTTAGAAAGAAGAAAGCTGTTAGGTCGGGGTCATCGGATTCCGATAACGCTACATCATCACTTCTTAGTTGAAGTCTCGTGATAACTCCGCGCCCTGAGAAATGAACGCTATGCAACCACCGTGACGCAGCTCCTTGGCGGTTCACATAACTTGGCTTCAAAACTTTGAATTGGCTTCGAAACAAACATCAGCTTTGACTACGTTTCGATTATTTTGTTTGCTTTAACAGCTAAAATAGTCAATTTTTGTTCAATTACAGCCTATCTGAGCGAGTTTGTACATTGCAAATTAATATTTATTTAGAAGAAACTAAAGTAACTGAGTTTTGAATTGTGATAGTAGCTTGAATCAACAGATTAAAACTTAATATTACAAACAAGTGCAGTAAAACCTTTTACAAGTGATTTTAGTGCATAAATAAATATTAATAAGCACAATTAAATATTTTTGAAGTTATACTTCTTTAGGCGTGTTATGAAAAAATGATGAGAGTGAAATTTTAAGATGCACGCGCATCACTGTAACACAAAAGTAACAGGTTGAAGCTAA
>CABFVX010000327.1:0-26642 GCA_902151425.1 Timema shepardi
TCTTGAGATAGTTCTATCCAGCCCACCTCATTACACCCTATCCCTATCTTGAGATAGTTCTATCCAGCCCACCTCATTACACCCTATCCCTATCTTGAGATAGTTCTATCCATCCCGCCTCATTGCATCCTATCCTTATCTTGAGATAATTCTTCCAAGTCCACCTGATTACACCCTATCCCTATTTTGAGATAGTTCTATCCAGTCCACCTCATTACACCCTATCCCTATCTTGAAATAGTTCTATCCAGCCCACCTCAATACACCATATCCCTATCTTGAGATAGTTCTATCCAGCCCACCTCACCGCATCCTATCCTTATCTTGAGATAGTTCTTCCAAGTCCACCTGATTACACCATATCCCTGTCTTGAGATAGTTCTATCCAGCCCACCTCATTACACCCTATCCCTATCTTGAGATAGTTCTATCCAGCCCACCTCAATACACCCTATCCCTGTCTTGAGATAGTTCTATCCAGTCCACCTGATTACACCCTATCCCTGTCTTGAGATAGTTCTATCCAGCCCACCTCATTACACCCTATCCCTATCTTGAGCTATCCATCTCATCAAACGTTATCTCTTCCAGGTCCATTCTAATGTTATCCTCCCATCTGCGTCTTGGTCTTCCCATTGGTCTTTTCCCACTGGGTTTACCAGTCAATATCATGGACACGTTCCAGCTAGATTTGCTTACTCGCGATGTATGTCCTGTCCACCGTAATCTATAGGAATACATAAAATCTACATTACTCACTAGAAAAACGCATGAAGGTTTCTTGAATACTTACGTTAATATTAGTTATTGATTCCATTATTTACCTAGAAATAAATAATGATGTTGGTCTAAATATTAAACTCATGCCACATCTAAGGGCTTGGAATTTAGGATCTCTACTTTAAAAATACTATTATGACGGACATAACGAAAACTGTACTAAGTTGTTTCGTTCTTGCACTAACCTATACCAACTTTACCGCTTTAAACTCCCATAATGGTGCATTTCCGCCAGCTTCAGACTACAAACTTCAATAAGTTGATTGTGTGGCCGACAGCGGTGGGACGTTATCCCCTCCTCCCTCCCCCTTTCCCAGTTGAGTAGTTGCACAGCCCCTTATTGGATCAGCTGCGCCTCGTTCATTGAGAATATACCGGGAACAACTGCCGACACTGTCCTAGGTCATGGATTGCTAATTCTGGAACTTGGGGCAGCAAGAAAGCGTGTGCCTAAACAAGGGCAGATACTCACTGAATTAAAAAAATAATAGTTTTATCTCAACAATAAAGTTTTTTTATTTTCAAAATCAGGTGTCGGCAACTGGTCGATCACACTCAATCGGTCATTAAAAGTCGATATTTGAGTCTTATAAACCCTCAAATATCTGAAGTACCATAATTACCTTGATAGGTCATAATCGGTAAAGTTATAAGAAAATGAAATATTTTAACGAGATAATGCACATCTTATTTTTTTCTATATTTTTTTATAGAAGGGTGAAAACAAAAGTATTTAAAGAAGATATTACATTTAAGCTATAGATATAAGATGTATTGAAAAAAAAAAACAAGCAAACGTAGAAGTGACCAGCCTAGGTGGCGTAGTTGGCTAACGCGCTAGTCGTGTTGAGCTCGACCGCCGAGGACGGGGAGATCGAGGCTCGAATCTCGGTCGGGTGAACTGGGGGTGGTTTTTCCTAAATGGTGTTCCACTTTCCCTCCACGCAAATGCGGGTTCACTTCCTCTAATTCAACCTCCCCAATCCATTAGAGTAATTACTACTTAAAGCGTATAACCCGAACGGGTAGTAAGACGTGGTGCTAAAATAAAAAAGTAGAAATGGAGTATACATGAGTGATCGAAGGACCTTTTTATAATTAATGAGTCAATTAGGGTCAAAAAGATCACCGACCCCTCTTTTAGACAGACGCTGAGATGCAAGACGGTGGTACATTTAAATTTTAATCTTGATGGGGTGGGGGAGCCAACATAAGTGATCTGTGTTTTTTCCTTAAATGGTTTTCCCTCTCTCTCTCCACGCAAATTTGAGTACACTTCCTCAATATATACACATATAGTAAAATCTAGATGAGGTCATATTTTTATATATATCTTTTTTTTCATCCAAAGGAAGAGTAGGTGGGGGTAGGGGGGAAATAACAATAGCTTATATCAAGTCCCGTCAGCCTTCATGAACCCCGTATGGCTTATAGACATATCAAAGGTCCCGCAATCATACATTGTTTCTATATTATACTTATGAATTTTTTTAGCCATGTATCTATTTATTTTTTCCTTAAATTCTATCTCTCCTCAAATACTTGTCCCCATTTTTCTAGAAAAAACAAACATTTAAAGTATAAAATTAAAAAAAAAATTAACAAGCAATTTCCTTTTCTTACACAGTTAACAATTATAGCCGATCAAGGTTATTTTGTTCAGACTTAAATATTGTTACTCAACATTCAATCGCAACCTAATATTTTACAACCTCTGGCTTAGAACATAACCACCCATAGTACCGTAGGGGAAGATTGGAAAAAGTATTATTATTATTAGCACCGCGTCTTACTACCCGTTCAGGTTATACGCACTTACGCTAATGTGTAATGGTAGGGTGATTGTGAGATGAAATTGAGGGACTACAGCTTAACGTGGGATCCGAACCACGGTGGAGGCTTTGCATTCCTCACATTCACAAGATATCTTGTCAGAGGTGAAGGAAGGGTTTGGTAATCAGATAAATCTGTGCCGGGACCTGTGAATTGAACCCCGGCCGCCAGCACATAAGTCTGACACCTTACCCCTAGACTGCCAGGTCACCTTTTGATTGGAAAAATCATAAGGAAATTTATACGAGGCGGGGGAAAAAAAGCAATCCATCTGACTAGGATTAACACCCTGGCCTTCCTTTCACGGTGACACCAAGTGTACTTCGGGTTTAAGGTATTCGTTATTAGTCGAAAAAAGTTTAAATACGATATATAACTAAATGTATTTAAAAAGTCACATAGAGTAGTGATGTTTTTGGCTTTTTTTAAAAATTTTAACATCGGTTTTTACTAACCGTTCGGGTTATACGCTTATGTACTAGTTACGCTAGTAGTTTTAGGGATTAAGAAGGCTATACTTAGAGAAAGTGTAACCGAATTTGCGCGTAGGGATAGGGTAAAACTATTTGGGAAAAAGCCTCCTCAGTACACCCGACCGGGATTTGAACCCCGATCTCCCCGTCATCGGCAGTCTAGTCTAAAACGAGAGTAGAGCGTTAGACCTCGTGGCCACTGAAGCGGATTGCATTTAGTTCAAGGACACCAAGTATACACCGACATTGTGTACACTTTTAAACTAATGGAGGTCAACCAACCTTTGTACAATTTGAATGCTCTGGCATTTAATTGTTCAGTAAAGTTCCGACGAATGAGAGCAATGTCAGCTTCCGTGATAGGATCCATAAAGGTATAATGACATAAAGTTCCTTTGTGCTCCTGTGATTGCTTATTTGTATATTGTGGCGGCCGCTTTATGACCAAGTTTCTGGTGGAACGCGGCACTTATTGAAGCGTATTGCGAATAATACTCAAATTGGGTGTATTTAAAACACAGAGCAGCTGAGAAAATGTATCATTTTCATAGAAATGGAATTAACTGATATTATATATATATATATATATATATATATATAAAAAATATTACAACCGCATATTTCATTACTCTAAGTATGAATGCATGAAAGTAGATCTAATATCTTTTATGCTACCAGTTAATTCCATTTCTATGAAAATGATACATTTTATCGGCTACTCTGTGTTCTAAATACACCCAATTTTATACATATATATACACATATATATATGATCAAAACATACAAAATTTCACTAATGAAATTTTAATTTTTTTATCATTTTTGACAAAAAAAAAATTTCTAAAAAGCTCCTTCTTATGCAAATTAGACTGATAAGCTATTTATTTTTTCTTTCCACACCGTGTCTTATATAAAGGCGAGGATATAAGTGACGCA
The DNA here is from genome assembly GCA_902151425.1 of Timema shepardi. Lineage (NCBI taxonomy): Eukaryota > Metazoa > Arthropoda > Insecta > Phasmatodea > Timematidae > Timema > Timema shepardi. The sequence continues at coordinate 4,023 of CABFVX010000327.1, forward strand.
ATAAAACGGAAGTATTTTTACAGTTTCTATACCCATTTTTTTTATAAAATTAATCAAATATTACTTTAATAAACCATAGAGCTTAATTTACTTCCCATGGAGACCATAACATTTCTTGAATATCTTTCAAGAGAGTCCTGGAATGTAATGATAACTTTTTCTCTCAATTTAAAGTCTTGTCATTAAATAACGTTAAGTCCGCTATGCTTATGACAGATATTCAACAACTGTTGATATCACCGTGGGAAGAAAATTAACTCTATGTTTCTCCTGAAGCAATATTCTATTTTTTTGGGGCAAAAAAAAAGTTTTGCTATAAGAACTGCAAGAACACTGGCATTTTTCTCGCGTTTATTACACCCCCACCTTAACAGACAACCGTCCGATAAAACTTATTTAACCACACTAATGGGAGAATCTGGAGTCTTGTTAAGTAAACAGCGAAAACCCTAGAAGCCTAGAAATATGACCCTTAGAAAGGAAAGCTAACATATTATATAGAACGGTCTTTAAAATGGAATTTTTGCGTGAAATATGCACCGTCCTTCTATAGTTGAGAACGTTCAAGTATTACGTAGGCACAGTTTTGCCCATTTTGGAAAATCTTATGGCCCCCCTCCCTTTGTAAGCAAAAATAAGCACACGCCTAACATCTCAATCCCTTCTTGCTTACATTATATTTGTCTTGTTTTTATTTTTTGTAATTTGTTCACAGGAATAACTATAATTTTTTATGCTATTTATAAATTTCTGGTAATTACTAACGTAAATATTCATGGTGCGAAATTATTCACAGTAAACACTATTTTAAAGTGAGATTAAATTTGTTGTACTCAACAAAAGTTATAACATGATTTTTTTTTAAATGAACCAACACTTATTTTAAATTATAAAAAATAGTATTATTTATGAATACATGAATTATTGTATTTATAAAATACTCTAAACTATTTTTAAACTTATGAGCATGGTCCTTTAATTCACGTCTCGACACTTAATTACTAGGCGCGCTTTGAGAATTTGGGCGCCGATTTCAAAACAAAATCTCTTCTTATGTTAGATTTAAGCGAGTATAACTTCGTAGTCAATAGATTTTAAGTTTTTGTCAATTAAACTGAACAGCAATTAATAGCTAGAAATACATGGCAGTAAGTAAATAGGTACTTAAACAAAGTTTAGTTATGGATAAAATATATTACTATATGATCTAGGCCTATTTAATATCACATAGGTACAGTTTTCTTAAGGTTATTTTTGGAAAGATATGTTTAGCTTTATATGCTGTGAACATATGAGGATTAGTCAAAATAAGCAAAAATCTAACTCTCATTTTCCGTCGATTTGCAGTACATGTAGTAGGATTACATAAATTCAGCTACCAGCTGTTAGATCTACTCCACTCCAACCACCATTTTTTGTTTAAGAAAAACATCTCAAAATCATTTTTGCATTCAACCTGGGTCAGAACCACTTAGTCGAAAATATTCGATACCAATTGATAAGGACAAATTATCTATAATATTTTAATATGTAGGAAACGACAGTTGATGTGTCTCCCTTTTCTGGGAGGGAAGGGGGTTCAACCAGATGAGGAACTGAGTCGGCGGCCTAACCGTCAGGAAGAGGAACCAAAAAAATTAAAACTTTGAGTACATTCTTCACCGTTTGAATTTGTCAAGTTCCCATTGGTGCAAATTCAAACAAGGTGAAGAAGGGTAGGACTGTAATGACCAGTAAATAGGGGTCCGACCGAGGTATTAAGTGGGGTTGGAACGAGTAAATCAGGCATTCTTGTTTAAAATTACGGGAGTACTCGGGTGAACTGTGTGACGCTCGGGTACAATAATGGTGGGGGGACTTCACTATTTTATTAAGCATTAAAGTTGTTGTCAGATGATAACTTAATTAATAAAAATATGGTGTGTTACAAATAACATTAATCATTCATTATAACCTAAACTTTAAATATTTTAATACGTAACCAAGTAAATTGCGAAATTTGCTCAATTATAGCCCGTCTCTTTATGTCTTACGTAAGGACTGTTCTGACCCTTACCTCCCCTTCCGTTTCCACCTTGCCGGCAAAAATAAACAAAGATAAAAAAACCTCTACCTCCTAAGTTGATTAAGTTATATTTGAACGCCACCTAGTATTTAAGAAATGGTAAAAAAATATTCTTCGTAAGAAAAATGGAAATATGGCCTATTCAAAAATACCACTGACCAAATCGTCATGATTTCCTGTTAAATAAATAAATTCTAAAATAAGTAAATAAATAAATCTAGGACTATTGTGGTAGTTATAATCTAATACCACGTGACTTTAAAATAAAATATAAGATTTTTTATATGAGTATTTAATTCAAGACTGATAAAAAGATTAGAAATAATTCTGTGTTGATATATTGTTATAAATTTGTCGTAGTAAATAATTGTTGTAGCTATGGCAGAACTGTCACTTAGTGCCAAAACACAAATATAACAGACGTCCTTATAATCTTTTTATATCATACATTTAAGCCTTGACATTGCTGCTCGGTTTAAACAATTATTTGCCTAAAAACAGCTGAATATTCTTGGTTCCATTTTATTTTCCTAAGTTGGCAGCACCGCAGCTCTCCACCTGCCACAATTATGTCGTGATCGCCAGAAGGCTGATTGCAGACCATCCAGACTCCATCTCCTGTTCACTCTCATTTCTGAGCTTGTTCATCTCTCTAATCGGACGTTTTACCGCTCGCAGCGGCCATTTTGTCTGTCAGGACATGTCTTGTCCACAGTATACAAATAATACGGGAGACATGAGTTGCATTCCTGTCCCTCATTTGACGGAGCTGTACTTTATGCTTAAGGATGTTGAAGTCTCAGAACTTTTTACAGAAAGTGAACTGTTGCCTCCAAATAACAAATTCTGGCTGTGCTATGATTTTTTTTTAAATTTCATCAAATTGACGTTGATGCAATTCTTTGTGAAAACATCAGAAAATGGGATGTGTTAGCAACCCTATAGGCAATAACGGGGTATCGTAAGGTCAATAACCTGCCATCCAGGTATTAAAGAATATTGTGAGAGTCGCCGCCAGTAACAATAGCTTCCTAAAAGCTATTAAGGGGGGTGGCTTCCTTCCCTTTTCTTGGACCGCGCTAAAGGTCCGGGGGACAGTTAGGTTCGTCCATGTCGGATCTTATGGATCAATGGGAGTGTTTCTTCAATATTTAATTAAAAAATAGTATCCGTTGAGCCGCGTAGGAGACTCAGTACTCTGGTCTCACCGGGCTACGGCCAAGGACGCTCCCAGGTGAACTCTGGGGTGTCATATTTTTGTGAGCCTTTAAACGACCCCTCGCGTTAGTCGCTCAGTTAGTTGCCGCGGCTATAATTATTATAATAAAAAATAATCAGGCGTGATAGCGCGTGGTAATTATATTATATCACGACTAAGCAGTGGATATTGTAATTCACCTTAAATCGGTTGACGGCCACTCTCACACTAAATACGACGAGTGACGTGTATCGAGTAAATTACTAAAATAAATTTTAAATATATGATTTCTTTATTTAATTTAACTCACTATACGATCACTACCAAATTTTATATTGAAATAAGATAAACATTCATTCCGTGTATACCTCATTATATTTGCGAAGCCGTTACGGTCATCTACAGGCTGGCCACGAAGTTGTGTTAGCCGAGGTCCGTTTATGCTTGTAGCAACGTTTTAATTAAAGGGGTGACCTGGTGGTCTAGGGGTAAGGTGTCAGACTTCTATGCTGGCGGCCGGGGTTCAATCCCCGGCCCCGGCATGAATTTATCCGATTACCAAACCCTTCCTTCACCTCTGACAAGACATCTTGTGAATGTGGGGAATGCCAGGCCTCCACCTTGGTTCGGATTCCACGTACTATCATTACACATTAGCGTAAGTGCGTATAACCCGAACGGGTAGTAAGACGCGGTGCTAATAATAATAATAATAATAATAATTTAATTAAAAGAATTAGATTAGTAGGTATCTCAAAAACTATTAATTTTAAGTGGCGGATATTTTGTAATTGTCATAATGACTTGCTATACATGGTCTTGTAAAGATTACAATATGATCGCCTTATTACTATATAAAATATTTAATATTTATTATTACATTTAAAGATTAAAGTTTTATGTAGCCCTTTGTAATGATTAATCTTCTTTTGATCTTACTGTTTAATTTTTTTTAAATGTATTTCAAACATATGGTGAATCAGTTCAGAGTCGTTAGGTACTTGATTTTTGCCTCCACGTGGAAGTTTTTTTAAATACCTATACTTTTCAAACGCATGCTGTCCTCAGCTTTGAATCGCTTAACACACTTTTTGCGAGCATTAGCGCTTTACTTTGACTATCCTTTAGCGAGCTCTTACAGGACTTATGTGTACTGTCGCCTTCCCCCCTCCCCCCTCCCCCCTGTTCCACCTAAAATACTCCAAGTTCTCATCCTCTCAACAATCCCTTCTCTTTACTCATCAAAAAGCAGCAAGAAATAATCTTTCTGTCGGTCTGTTCAGTGACAGCTTGGAATAGGAATGGGGAGTGGAGGGCATGTCATTAGTAACAGAGAGGAGAGTCATTGCCCAAATTGCGGAACTGTAAAATGCTTTCTTCTTTTCGCAGGTATTTGATAGAAGGGTTCGCTTGGCCGTTTTAGTAACTTGCATGCACTTGGTCGCTCTATAAAACGTCCCATCTTTTTATGGCAAATTATTTATTATAGGAGTTCGAATTTCATTGTTAATAATAATATTTAGCACCGCATCTTACTACCCGTTCGGGTTGTACGCTTTAAGTACTAATTACTCTAATGGATTATGAATTGGGAAGGTTATATTAGAGGAAGTGAACCCGCATTTGCGTGGAGGGAGAGTGGAAAACCATTTAGGATAAAACCACCCCCAGTTCACCCGACCGAGATTCGAACCTCAAGCTCCCCGTCCTCAGCAGTCGAGATTAACACAACAAGCGCGTTAGCCAACTACGCCACCGAGGCGGGTAATTTCATTGTTAATGCTACAAATTTAAGACAAGTTTGTCATCACCCATGACGTTTACAAATACTTGTTTAATTTTAAATGGCTAAGAAGCCTCCACCGAGTCAAGCTTGCAAGAGGAATCAGTTGGCAAAAGTAATGGCTGATATATAGATTTTTGTTTGGAGATAAATAAGGGCGTACTTACACTTAAAAAAAACCCACAAATATTATTACTAAATGCAAGGTCAACTAAATATTACAGGAAGGGAATATTGTGATTTTATTGTTCTGACAGAGAGAGACTTTTGTATCAAATACCAGGACTTTTAATTTCTAAAATAAGATATCAGCCCTCTTTAATTATCATAAATACAGGATAACAATCTTGGACCCGATTAAATCATGATAACATATGTCACTCTAATAGTGGTGAATAAACATTAATATTTTACGCTAGCTTTTTTAAACGTTACACAAAGAGAAATAATCTAGATCGTTAATATAATAATAAAGATATTAAAGAGCTGCTTGATTAACGAAGCGCCTGAATCACCTTTGTGAATTCTGACTAAACAAACGGATTAAACTATTAAAACTTTGAATCCTTATTCTATTAATAAAGAGCTTAAAATAGAAAGGTATAAGGTATTTCCATTATTGGAATATCAAAGAACTTAAAGAGCTTCGCTACACGTTTAACAAAGCGCCAGAATAACTCCTGTGTGTTTAGACAAATCAATAGATATTAAACTAAGTTCAATAATTTCAAATATAAATTCTGATCCCAAAAAATGTACACCAAAGTTTGACTCCCTGACATAACCAAAACTTCTGCGGGACTATTAATTCCATCTTTGAAGTTATCGAAAATATTTCAATTTGTTTACATTCATTATTACAATAGGAACCGGTGATAAATAAAATATATTTAAAACCATTAAAGTTAATGAACTTTTGTGTTCCCTATGCCACAAAGTAAGTACAGTCAACTCTCGATTCTACGACCCCGGGAATAGCGTCCCTCTCGAAGTAACCGTGAAAAATGTGGGGAAAAAGATTGAAAAGTTTAAGGAAATTGGCTGTAAAATGTGTTTGTTACATTTATTTAGGTCACTGCGTTGCAATTATCTTTGTGAGCGCTGTATTACTAGTAACTGGGGTGGGTCAGGTATAAAAAAAGACACCACCTCATCGATGCCAGCCAATATCACTTGACTCTGTCCACCCCCTCCCACAAGCAAGACAATGTTTCCCCGCGCGCGACTGCCGCTACATCACGCGCCAAGCTTGCTTTTGCCATTGTTATTTCGATTCTCGATTTGGTTACTATTTTGGTTTGATTTTGTGAACCATTTTGTGAACAGTTTTTGACGACTCATGCTTTTGTTTAACATTGTTATTTTGATTTGGTTACGTTTTTAGTTGGATTTTGTGAACGATTTTTGATGACCCACGCTATTTGTTTTTATTTGATATGAACTTATAATTTTGACGAAATGAGTGAAAGGAGTACCTTCTGCAAGAAATAGGTAGGTTTTATTTTATTTACTTTTTCACGTATTGTCTAAAAAATGCAATTTTTTCGTATGAATGTCAGGGGTGGAACAAAATCTGTTAAAATTCCAATAACGACCCCTTCGAAATAACGACCCTTTTCCAGGGAACCATGAAAGGTCGTAGAATCGAGAGTTGACTGTAAGTAGTTGATATCCGACCGCTTCTGTGGTATAGTGATCAGATTTATTGGCGTCAGATCCCGAAGTCCCAGGTTCTATCCCCACTGCTTCCAATTTTGTCTGCGAAGCAGTGGGTCTGAAGCAGAACCAAAATCAACCTCGTGAGGACAGATGAGGAGTTACTTGAATGAATAAGTAGCGGTTCAGTCTAGAAAATTGAGATAGAAGGCTGGAGGAATCGTTGTGCTAACCACATTGCACTATCTTAGCAAACATACTGCAGCCTCTCGATTGGTATAGCCTGCTTGCAGGTTGACACCATGGAGATATTACTTAAGTTAAAATCCACCAACAGGATGAAAAATTATTCCCAAAAACATTTATTTCTAGAAAATTGTGTAAAACCCATATATATTTGAAAACTGTAAACATCGTACTAAATAACATATACCCACTTCAGTGGCCGAGTGGTCTAAGACGTCAATCCAGCGTTAAATTGGCCTGCTGATAGCGTAGCACTTAGGGTTCAAATCCTGGTTCGGTCTACCGAGGGTAGTTTTTCCTAAATTGTTTCCCCATCTCCCAAAATAAAAATGCTGGTAGATAACCTCTCAAATGCTTCCATCCTCATTACTACCCAATTAGATTATCATATATGCATATAACATGAACAGGTAGTATGACGTGGTGATATCAGTAATAAAAATAACAAGATATATTTAGGTCAAGATTGTTCTAGTCTTTGAAATGAAACTGCTTTTTAATATTTTATTGCCTCTTTAGCCTTTAAAGTTTAAAAATTAATCAAAGAACATTAAATTTGATTCATTTTTTATTTTACCTGCCTACTAATGAATCGTGGATCGTGACTCAATCATGATCGGGTGATATTTCCTAAATATTTTCCCACTCTCTCTCCACGTGAACGCGGGTACACTTCCTCTAAATTGAGACGTATTCGTCCCTAACTCACTGGCATAATTAGTTCATACTTAAACAGGCAGAATTAATTAAGGAAATGTACCCACATTTGCGTGGTAGAGTAGAAGGAAACGATCTCCACAAAATACTCTCAGCGAGGATTTGAACCCCCATACAGAAGCGTCTAGCTGGCTGGGATGAATAAGCTAATTTTTCTGCTTGAGAGTGTGATTGTATCTTGACGTTTTATCTCCCCACGTTTAGTCCAACTTGGTCGCCTACACACTTTACGGTCCGGCACTACACTTCTTATCTCTATCAGTTCTAGGAAAAGTTTGCTTGCAGCCTTGACTGATTACCGGTCAGCCAGCCTCACTTTGTTTGAAAAAACCAGTAATGCTGCTGACCTGGTGGCTGGAATTCACCAGTTTGTATAACGTTAGCAACGCCATCTATTTTGAGAGCTGAAAGCTCAACACACCGCCAGAGGGTAGGCAGAGCCTTAAGTTAACCTAAACTATAGCAATACTAACCTAACCTAGCCTAATCTAACCTAGCTCACTTCAATAAAGTTCCGAGGTTCATTCTAGCAGTTCTTACTTACCTACTTCGGTAGTGGCATGGTCTAAGGTGTCACCTCTACCTTCAAGCAAATGCGGGTACACTTACTCTAAATGGCGATCCACTTTAGCATGTACACAGGAATAATTATTTTGGATAGAGCACTTTTCGCTAGCCTTGATGCTCTTTTTTATTCTTCTTTTAGTAACGCTTTGTTACGTATTGTTTGTCTAAACACCAATAAATTCTCTTCTTGTTATTGTATTGTTAAATATGAATGTAAGAGCCACTGGCACACATGATTTTCAAAATATATTTGAATCGTCTACTAAACTGTATCATTAAACCTCCTATACTAAAAAGTATTTCATCACAACCCCTTCTATATTTCTGAATCAATTTGAACCGTTGCAGTCATAATATTTTTGTTCCAACGAGCAGATTTGCAACTAATGGTCAGAATTTCGAAAATTGAGTTCAGTAAGAAGTTATGTGACTATTTATATATATTCGATATTTATAAAAGCTCATCTAACTTTTTCCTTGATATAATTTCTAAAATTATTACCATTAGTTGCAAATCTACAAAAATGGATGAAAATATTAAGACCTCGACGGTTACAATCGGTTTAGAATTGTAGGCGTAGTTTTGGTGGCAACTTATTGTATTACTAAATGGCCCAGACCTGCTTAACATTCGTGCATAGCTTCTCAACACAGTGGTTTGATAATTTAATCAATAAGTTTTTACGTATTGTTTGTCTAAACACGAATAAATTCTCTTCTTGTTATTGTATTGTTAAATATGAATGTAAGAGCCACTGGCACACATGATTTTCAAAATATTTTTGAATCGTCTAATAAACTGTATTATTAAACCTCCTATACTAAAAATGTTTTAATCACTTCTCTTTCTATATTTCTGAATCGATTTGAACCGTTGCAGTCATAATATTTTTGTTCCAACGAGCAGATTTGCAACTGATTGTCAGAATTTCGAAAATTGAGTTCAGTAAGAAGTTATGTGACTATTTATATATATTCGGTATTTATAAAAGCTCATCTAACCTTTTCCTTGATATAATTTCTAAAATTATTACCATTAGTTGCAAATCTACAAATATGGATGAAAATATTGAGACCTCAACGGTTACAATCGGTTCAGAATTGTAGGAGTTGTTTTGGTGACAACTTATTTTGTATTACTAAATGGCCCAGATCTGCTTAACATTCGTGCATAGCTTCTCAACACAGTGGTTTGATAATTTAATCAATAAGTTTGTTTTTTATCTTTTATTTAATAATCTTATTTAAAACATTTTTAAAATAAACAAATCGATACATTAATAGTAAGTTCTTTTTTTTTAATTTTAAGGTTTCCATCTTTAAAAGAAGGCGGATTTTTTGGCCGGGACAGCTAATGTTTATTATACATTTAATAAGTGTATAGACCCACTTCGAATGAATCCATACCCTAAATGAGTATTGAGTTGCGTCATTCTGATGGTTTCACTTGGGATGACGCCTTGGAATGTTGTGGTCGAGTCTAGTGGGACTATTCTCTTATTACCCAAGTAGGGAAGATAAAAGAATAAGTTGCAAATTTACAATAATAATAATAATAATAATACTGAATATTTACCCAACTCACTAATAAAATATCACACCATTATTTTATTATTTTATTCTTGGCGCACCAAGGAGTTTTTATGGAGGGGCAGCTACTGTCCTGCTTATATGTATTGACACCAACTCCTGCTGAATTTTCCCCAAACTCAAACTTTTAGGTAACATTGTTAGTATCTGGGCCTCAATATTTATATTTGATGTTGATGTAAACTTTTCTTTCAGCTGGCTTATCTCACTCTCTGCACTGACACTGACTGATATTGAAGTTTCTTCGCTTGGACTCAATTGTGTAGAAATTCTACTCTTAATAGTTTAATTAACTTTATGCAGTTTCTTTGTACAGTAATTAGTTTCCGAAAGATGTTTCTTCTTGATTGGAGTACCGCCCAAAGTAACTAATCTATAATTTAATGATTTAATAGTTGCATGCTTAGTAAATGCTAGAACATCACAACTGTCTCCTGAAAAATTGGTGTTTTCTTCAAACTGAATGTATTCAGCTTCAGACTGTTGCTTATTACGCATCTCACCAAGTAACTTACGGCACTTATCACAAATTTTAGCATTTTCATATCACTCTGGGAAGAGCTCTCTCATCCATGGTGTAAATGATCTAAGATTCTTTCTTACATTACCATGTCCTTTGCTATTCAATGGATTACAACAGACACTAGAAAACTTACTCATTTTTTTGTTTCACTTTTTAACACAAAAAATATGTTTTGTACTTAATACTGACAAAAATTACTTTATAAAAAATTAAACATCTATAAACACTAGGGATGTATGGATATTCTATTTAAAACGTCATATAGCAAGTTCTAATAAGATTCAATAGTAGTTAGTGTTGTAAATTTATTTTAAGTACTGGCGGCTGTAGACCTGTTAGCCAAGTGGGTAGGTGGGGATTAGGTGTGATGAGTTAAAAATAGCCTTGTCCTTTGCACTATATTAGAGGAAAGGGGTAGAATTCCAATGTCAAGCAATCACACACGTATTTGCTACTCACCTAAGGGGAAAAGTGGAGGGGTAGTTTAAGCTGAAACATTGGGAGCCAGTGACTCATTGTCTATGTGCTATCAACAGTTATTTGTTATGTTCAGCTGATTTAGGGATAGAGATTCTAAATACAATATCATCCTTTATGGAGGGGACTGAATCGTACCCACTCGGAATGGTATTCATTCCGACAATTTTGTAATAAACGGCTTTTGTGAAAATCCTGAATCGTATCCACCTGAATTATATTCACAAAAACTGGAATCCCCACAAATGGCAGACTTGAGGTCTAACCGAAGGAACGTTTAACGTAAAAGCTTTGTCACACTTCTGGTAGAGGGTAGCAGAATGGAATTTTCTTAACTTGCTACTTGTGTACTAGATTGCAGTCAAATCAGTATGTTAATTCAATCAAATTATTTAAATAAGTAATTATTTGAAATTCATGGGCTCCTATAAAGCTGCCATCATTACATAGAATATTAAAAAGCATAGCGTTCTAAATTATTTCTGTTTTCCAATTAAACACATTGATGTAATTAGTTTTTATTTTACTAAACATGTATTGTAGGGTAAGGGATGTTCTGCAGAGGATATTCGTATCCTAAATAAGCCAGTCCTGCTCGATTATACACTTTAGGCCAGGGGAACAGAAGTTAAACGTATGGACATTAGGAGCAACCTTTTAGAAAATATAAACAAAGTGTTTGCAGCCAATATTGATAACATTTTATTCTATTTTACTGTTATTTATAAATGTTGACTATCTTTGTATTAATATTATCACTGTTCACCATAGTTTTTATTTTTCTTAAAGATGCTTCCAAAATTCATTTGTAATCAAACCGATATAGGTGAATTTAAACTAAGTTTGTCATTTGAGCTCTAGTTCTCTTTTCAAGTGGGCTGTAAATGTATTTTCTTAAACATGAAGTATTCATTCCCTTTAAAGATTGCAGTGCATACTAAGAACAGTAATTTGAAACCTTATTTAACTCTTAAGATTATTTTTTTCAGGTCAATATATTTTAGAGCATGTATTGACTTCTATAATTTTAAAGATACAAATATTTTATTTTATTTTCCAACAAACTTTAGCCACTGTTAAAAAATAAATATTGAAAATCTAGCTTAAATTTATTCAAATCTAGTGAGAAATGAGACACTTTTGATTTCTGGTAAGAATTTTATTAATGTGAATTGGCAGCACTGCTTTGCTCACTTAATATACTCAGTGAACTCTAGTGATGGGAAGAATCGAATAAAAATCGACTACACCTTTTGTGTGTCGTAATCGATTGTACTCGATTCTAGCAGAAATTAAAAGTAGTTGGGCCGTGTTCTTTTAGTTGCACCTTTTCTTTATCTACAGATATAATACACAATAATAGTTGGTCTGTTAAACATTTTATTTTAATACAAATCTTTTTTCCAATACAATTCATTTTTCAGTCATACTCTTCTCAGCGCACGATTTAGAAAAGCATTCAATCCCCATTCGACATTTTATCAATAAAACATCGATGACTATATCGGGAATTAAATGTTACCAAATCCACACATTGTTCTTTCCTTGGACGGGGAGTAGGTTGAGAATTGAAATGAATGCATACAAAACAAGTGTTTTGATAGATTAATGTTGTATAAACTCCAGTTGTGATAGGAAGAGTGGTAAACATTGATAATAAATTACTACCTATGTGTTATTTTTTAGTATTTTTATTTGCATATCACGACTTGACATAATAAAATGTTAAATTCAATCTGGTAATATTTATAGCTTTCAGATAAGGTTCTTCATATGGATATTGTATTGTAGAAAAAGGTTTTATTACATGGATATTTATATCAGTGGCTGCATGATCCAATGTGTCCATTGGATAAGACTGCTTCAGCAGTCTTATCCAATTAAAAAGGAATTAATCTTTCTCTGATAAATAAATAAGCTTACATTATATGTAATAGATTTGGGTATACTCTAGTATAAAATTTAATGCATTTTTATATTTTTTTAAACTATATCTCTCTGTTTTCTCTATAAGTTTAAAAATAACCCAAAACATGAAAATTAAACCTGAGCGTATCATGATCCATGCATTAAATAGATGAATTATGTCTGGGCTTGGTTATGGTATATAAGCCACATAACTTAAGTAATGAAACAAACATATCTCATGTAAATCTTTTTATTAACCAATGAAAATCTTAAACTAAACAATAACATAAGATCAATCAATGAAGTGTTGAATTCAAGCAAACCTGGTGAGGGTGGGGTTACTAGCTGAAAAAATTTCAAATCATGTATAGTAAAACACACATTATAAATTAATAAATTTGTAAAATAAAGTATATTTCAAATTGAATAGTTAAATACATAATTGGTCCAAAATAATTGTATATGTTTTATTGTTTATATAACTAACAATACTAATTAATCTATGAATAATTAAAAATAATAGTAATTTTATAATAACTATTATTTTTAAAACGACATTTTGAATTAAAACCAACTTGACTACGATTGATAAAACAATAGTTAACAATGCGTCCATTTTGTTTTCATAGAAACACCCGTAAAACATTTCTGATTCTGTTTTATATTTGTTTATAAATTTAAAATATATTTGGTACTTTGGCTTAACTCTGATGTAGATGATTAAAGATTAATAAAAAAATTATAATAAATAATGTCCTTGCAGTGGTTGAAAAATCTAGACCATTTTCTGGGGTCCCTTGTTTGAATCTAGACTATCTACTCTAAGTCTTAGGTCCCAGACACTCATAACTCAGACTAAAATCGTAGCACCTGTAATTAAAAGTCTAACTGGCCTCATAGGGTATTGGGCAATGCACCTACCTACGAGTTTGGGGGTCCCAGGTTTGATTACCAGTTGGTACCTTGGGTATTTTTCCCGAAAGGGAAAATACCTAAATAGTTGCCAGGGCTTGTTTAGTTAGGTTTAAGAGTTTACACTGGTTCCACATCCTCATACTTACGGATTGTATTACTTACTACTTGCCTCAGTGGCCACATGGTCTAAGGCGTCAAAAGACTTTACTGTCTATGACGGGGAGACTGGGGTTAGTTAGATCACGGTCGGGTGTAATAAGAATGGTTTTTCACTCTTCTTTCATGTAAATGCGGGTACACTGCCTCTAAATTCAAACTTACTAATCCCTAGCTCATTAATGTAATTAGTACATAAGCATAATTATAACCCTAACAGGTAGCAAGACACAATCCCTATCAGCCTCATACTCACTATAGCCATCACCTCATCTAATCGGGACATGGAAAGAGCCTCCATCTAAAGGATGTACGATTAGTACATTCGGGCGTCCCCTAGGTAAAAAAACAGTACATTAGTACTGAATAATCTTTCCAAAAACTGGGCTACAAATGATTTAGTTCACACTTGCAATAATATTATTAGTTATTATAAATGCTTAATGTGCATGTTTTAAGGCGAATGATGTAAGAAAGTGACAGACAAAATAAGTTAACTCGCTACAGGTACGATAATTACTCTCCCAACCATCTTTGTATTTCGTCACCGAATCTCACTGCCTGTTTGTGCTACACACATGAGGAAGGTTGAATTTAGAGTAAGTGTACCAGCATTTGTGTGAAGAGAGAGAAAGATAGTGGAAAACCATGTGTAAAAGCCACCCTCAGTGTATTCGACTGGGATTGAACCCTAATCTCCCCGCCATCAGTAGTATATCCTAATGTGAGAGTAGGCACAGCCTTAAGGCAGCACATTTGCTGAAAAACATACCACCAACATTAAACTCAAACTATATATACCTCGTCATCATGACTGTTTCCAGCCTGTGGCCGGGTCTGTTTTGTAAAAATGCCCCCATCTTCCTCTATCCTTCCACCCTCCTGATCTCACTTGCTGTTATCTGTTCCTTCAATATCTTCCATGGTCTCCCTTGCGGTTTCTTACCTACATACTCCATATCTATTAATCTTCTTGGAATATTCTCCCCTTCCATCCTCATTACGTGTCTATACCCCTCTCCTGCGCCCAGCCAGCCCGTTGAACCCGGGCCACAAAATTAGATTGTTCCAGGCTTGTATTATGTCCCTCCTGCTCTACGCCACCTCTGCCTGGGTTTACCTCCCTCGCTACCGCTTCTACCCGCTCCGAGCGGTGTATTACCTATTTTTAAGGTTGATTCTCGGACTCCCTCCCCGCACCCACACCCAAGTCCTGCTAGACTTGTCTGGCCTCCAACCCCTGGACGTGATCATCCGTGGGTTGGCAGTGACTTTCTTCTTACGACCCCCCTGCTCTTGTTTACAGACGTATCATAGAAGGAGTAGTGGACCCCCCAGCCGGATACGGATGACCCGGGCATATTCTGTAAAGTGCACCAACTGGTCCAGGCTATTGGGATCCGCAGGTTGCGCCACCACACCAAGCGTCATGGGCTTATCATCATCTAACAAAGAAGAAGAGAATACCGCTGTACACCCTGACATGATAATCAAAATAGAAATCATTAAAATATACAAAACGAATTAAACATACCCGAATTTAACCAGATTTCCAGAGCGTCAAAACTCATCTTGATGTTTATGTGATCCAATTACAATTTGAAATGACCGAATATAATGATTTGGGTTCTATTTATACCCATATCAAAGGGCTTGCCCACTGTAATGACCTAAATACAGTAATGTGTCTCTGCGCATGCACAAACCATATCAGGTCTTTGTAAATACCGTTATCTATCATACATCTTCTACACTTCGCTGGATATGGATGTGCCTTGTCGTCTCTCTGTTCATGGATGGTGGAATATCGTGTGTTTGTGTATGTGTGTGTGTGCGTGTGCGTGTGTGTGCTGTCATAGACCTGGGAGTAGTTTTTTCACTCTCCATCTAGGCATATGCCGGTTCAAACTTCCCAAAAGCGTAATTAGTATCTACGCACATAATCAGAGCGGGTAGTAAGACGCGGTGTTAAATGGGTGCAACAGTGATTGAATCACAGTCTACCCGTATTAGACAGTCTAGACTATTTCTAGAGGGTGAGATTTGAACCCAGAACTTCCGTCTACGGGCAAACCAAACATGATCCTGAAACTTACGTGGCGCACTCCACGATTCAGATCTAGTGAATAATTGTTAGATTATTACACTAATGGGATTGGTGGCGGGAAGATGAAACGCATCCGAAAAAACCAGCCTCAATACAACTGAAATGGGATCAAAACCCCACTTCCTCCCATCTTTAGCAGTCTAGTCTAATGCTAGAGTAACGCCTTAAGCCGTGTGGTCATTCTTTAAGTTAATAACTTGCTGCTACATGCAATGCTAAGTTAAATATCAGCTTTATATTCGTTATAGATACAATTACCGAGCATTAGTCATTTCATATATTTGTACTTAGTCCGCTCTTGCATCGGACTAGAGATTTGTTAACATAGATCACTCCAGTGTCAGAAGCTGTGCGGTGTTATCGCCTATTAAGGGGTAACTAATAGTTTCAAACCGTTTCAATGTTTATATTTACAAATACCAGCTAAATTTCAGATAATTTAAATATTATTAAATATATATATTAGAACCAAACGGGTAGTAAGACGCGATGCTAGATATTATTATATTAGAAACTCGTGCGTAGTTTACTTGAGTCAATGTATAGAAAGATTGATAGTGTATTATGAAATATTTAACTGCTTGACATTCATAAGTCTTGTCAGAGGTGAAGGAAGGGATTGAAAATCTCTACCAGGACCTAGGATTGAACCTCAGACCCCCCTACCACTTGTAACGGCGGTCAATAACCGAGTAATCATGTACTAATAATTATATCGCGTTTTTCAATCAATCACCTTTTGAACATCTCCAAACTAGAAGCCAGGCGGCCCTCACCTGCAAAACGATCTATCCCAGAGACCAATCTATGTTTTATAGAACGAGAGTGGTTTTACCGTTCAACAATCTTAGTGTAAGGAATTTACATTCGACGAGCTAAGAAGGTCGTGTACCTCCAAGGAGGTTAATGAATGAGTCTGTAAGGAGCTCACTACCATTAAATCGCTCGGGTCATTGCCGGGAGCTTGTGGGCGGGAGAGGGGTGTGTGAAGTAGTACCAGACAGAGACAGCACTGCTGTAAGTGTGTCGCTATTGATACAAGACAAAGAGTCCTCAATGTGTAGAGGCTAATGACTGGCTCGTTAACGACCGGTGGGGGATTCCTGAGTCCAGCAATACACCTGCAACGATTGTGAATAACACTGTAATGAGGGGATCATTACCAGCAGTGAATGACAGGCAGTCAGAGGAGGGAAGTGAGGGGGGAGGAATCTACCCCCGATATTGTTATGTACGACAATTGAAAGAAAGACGGTAGTGGCCATTACGCTGTTAGAGACTGAGTAGAGTAGGTAGGCTACTTTTAGCACACAAGGTCAGCTGGAGAAGTTTGTTCCTAGACAGTCCGACAGAGCCTCGTGATGGAGGAGCCAATGTTCATTCTAACCTCGGCAGACAAAGCGCTATGATCTAATAAACAAATAAATAAACTACAACACCTCTATTCTACCAATTAATTAATTAACAATAATTAATTAACAATCATTAATAATTAATCATCAAGAACCAACATGTCCTGGGTTGTTAGGCCAGGGGGTCAAAGGGGGGAAGAGGAGAGGATATGGGCAGGAGGAGGGAGAATCAAACGGATGTGGAAAGTAGGTCAAGGGTTGGGGGAAGGAGGCTATTTATAGAAGCCAATAAAAGATCAGGAGGGGTTGTCACGTGACCAGTTTCTGGCAATAAAGAGACGGGGCGACAGGGCCTACTAGCTACTAACAAGGCAGAACAAAATTATTCTGCAACTGAGAGAGAGTTGCTAACCATTATTTGGGCAGTTAAATACTACGGTTCGTATATATATGAAAAAAAGTTCACAATAATTACAGATCATAAACCTTTAACATTGATCTTCAATGTGAAGGATCCGAGTTCACGATTATTAAATGGCGATTAATCTTAGGAGAATACGATCATCAAGTTTTTTTATAGAAAAGGAAGTGTAATTACTCATGCAGATGAACTTAGTAAGAGATATGAAATAACCGAGGTTTAAACCTCAACCTTAGATGAAGAATTTCAAACGGAAGAAGGGACTTCCAATAAACGAATAAATGATTTAATAAGTGAGGATATGAAAATAAACGTTTTAAAAAAAATTCAAGATGAACCATTAGAGAGACATCAAGGCATGAACAGAATACAGAAAAGGGTTAAAATGTATTTTCAGTGGCCGAAAATTAAAAAAGATATTGATGAATATATTAAGAAGTGTGAAATATGTCACACAAAAGAAAACAAAAATGCCATCAGAATTAACCACTACACCAGAAGTAGTTTTAGAAAAGCTATGTTTAGAAATTGTAGGACCATTGACGGAGACAAATGAAGTTCATAAGTATGGGTTGACATGACAGGATGAACTATCAAAGTATATTATCGCTATACCCATAGAACAACAAGATGCAACTACAGTAGATAATAATTTTATTGAACACATTTTTTTAAAATTTTAAATACCCAAATCAATATTAACAGATCT
Source organism: Timema shepardi (assembly GCA_902151425.1). Lineage (NCBI taxonomy): Eukaryota > Metazoa > Arthropoda > Insecta > Phasmatodea > Timematidae > Timema > Timema shepardi. Next base: position 22,413 of record CABFVX010000327.1, read on the forward strand.
AGGATCAATGTTTACAAATATTTGTAAAATGTTAACGATAATGAAATTTCAAACAACTTGTTATTATCCTCAAACTAACGGAGCGTTAGAAAGATGTCATAGAACGATAGTGGAATATCTAGGTCATTATATAGCGACAGATTAGCAGGATTGGCATATGCCTTATGCTACTTTAGTATAAAACACAACGCCTCATAGTGTGACAGGTTATACACCACATGAGTTATTATTCGGCAGGAAATATTTAGGGAAAGGCCAGAAGAAATTGGATATACATATGACGACTATGTCTAAGAGTTGAAAAAATATTACATTTAAGCCTCAAAATAGCCAGACAAAATTTAATGAAGCCAAAATAGCAAAATAAATATCATTATGATGAAACTTGTAATGTACCTACATTTGATGTAGGAGATTCAGTATTGTTACTTGACGATTCTTTAAGAAGAGGTATATCCAAGAAATTAACATCACAATAGGTAGGTCCCTACAAAATAATTAAAGTTGAAGGAGTAAACTGCACAGTCAAGTTAAAGAGAAAAAAAAAGAACCCTAATAGTTCTTGCAAAAATATTGAAGCTATTCTTCTAATTGCGAAAATTAGAAATCGAAACGGGTGCTATTATTCCTGGGAAATAATATGTTAAGGATGGCTAAGGTTTATAAGTATCATATTAGTAGCAAGAGAATTGGGAAAGACATGGTAACCCCTACAAACACGTCAAACAAAGAAAATATAATAACAAAAACTAAGTGCATGGGCCTCTAGTCTAATAGTAGGTACGTTTGCTTAAACCCGGTATATAGAGGTCGATTTTTTACAGGTAGATGTTACCTATTTTAAAGTCGTATTTTATGGACAAGAAGGAAGAAAATACAAAAGGGAAAAGTTAAAAATGATGTATGTATATGATGTAAATTAAACTACAGTAGCCCCACGGCTTCTTTGGTGCTGGCTGACAGCTCAATGCTGACTTCTGATAGTCAATATTTAGGTATATACCTAAATGTTGACCTTCAGAAGTGACAGCTGCTAAACACATGTTTTTGCAGATCATATGGTTTGGCGTAGAGATACATAATTTGGTCTGGTAGCTTTTCAAAGTTTTCGGTCAGCACCAAAGAAGCCATGGGGCTACTGTACAAGGTATAATAATGTTAAGTAAAGATCGAACTCAGGAGTGTTAGAGTCATTTAAGTTTAATGGAATCTTAATAAACAGGTTGTATTGTTTATATGAAAATGGAAGTCCTATTCATTGTAGTCATATTTCTAACCACCAATATGTGTATGATTCTCGACTTAAGGGTCGATAAAATAAAGGAATCGTCCGGACTGTACTATGAACGCCGCGGTGAAGCACATTCATTCAACGAGTGGAGGTTGGTTAACTATGTAAATTTAACTCAAATTGAAGAAAACTATGAGAAGGTTAATGAGTATGCTAAGTTGACACGTAGGTTTTGCAACATAAATAATGAAACTTTGAAAAATAAAATTCAATGCTTGTCTAAGATAAAGGATAGTATTAAATAGATAGAAACTAATAAGAATTTGATCAAACAAATTACTCAAGGAGAACCAACAACTCGTGCAAAACTAAGCATATTTCCTTTGAATATTATAAGAAAAATTAGTAGAGTTTTATTTAGGACATTAGATGAGGATGATGCTTCCTATTACGAATATAATGAGAAAATTAAAACATACAGAAGAAGAATAAGCGCAATTTTTGAAATTATCTAAAGAACAAACGTTAGTGGTAAAATCCACTTTACATACGATTAATCAAACAATTGAAGCTACAGCAGGTAGTGAGAAAACTTTAAGTGAAGTACTATAAAAAAAATACACAAATAAATGAAAGAGATGGTAAGATTAAATAAAGATTTGATGTTATGACGTTAAAAATAGCCATAAAAACATATTTTTAATGTAGATAGAGCTGTAAGAGGTTAAACAGTAATATGAAATTTTGATTGACGCCATTTTGAATGCACAAAAAGGCATTCTACAACTTCACGTAACTAAGCCTTATAAAATTATGGAGTATTTTAGACAGACACAAACCCATTTACCTCAAGAGTTATCCTTACCCATTCCTTTGAGGAGGTATAACGGACATAAATTATTGAACATTTTAAGATTAGAAGTGTATGAAATGCTACTGTATTAACTTATATAATTGTGTTACCTTTTACAGATCATTATAATTATATTGTGTATAGAGAGACGTTTTCATTGTTAAGTACTCATATTCATTAAGAATGTGAAGCTAAAATGATTAGTTATATGCAAACAATACCTAAGGATTGTGATAAGAAAACTGTAGGATTGGAAAGACCACTATGGATAACCTTAAAACATAATGAATGGATTTTCTGTACTCCATGTGTAGAAAGGTTAACAGTATTATATGATGGACAAAAGCCTTATGTTACCTTAGATGGTACTGGAAAATGTTACTCAAAATATAAAGGTTGCGGTTCTAATATATTGCTTCAAACGCAATCTTTTATCACAAATAATGAAACTAATAAAGATGTTACCGACCATTAGCTTTGAAAATTATTGCTGTTTGATGGAAGGAGAACAATTGAACTTAAATAAAATATAGTTAGACTTATATGTAGTCAACCAAGTAGACGATTTATGTTATGCAACTCTTAAGATGGACGAGGTAGAGAGAATGTTACAGGAAGAAAAATGGAAAAAATAACCATTTAGTAAAAATATCAAAACTGTCTATATTTACTAATGTTATGATATCAATAATAACTTTGATAATAATGTTATTAATATGTTAATGTTGTAAAATATGTTGTGGTGATTCTAATATTTGTAAAAGATGGTGGACAGATGATGATTGCTGTAAGAATGTAATTTATTTTAAACCAATTGTTGTAAATAACATTCATAGATCAAGGGAAAGTATGTTTACACTCCAATTGCAAGATCTCAGAGAAGACCTAGAGATAGTCTAGATTTAGAAAATAGCTTGAAGCTATATTGTTTTCTTATCCAAATAGAGTCAGGTGTCTTATAGCTAGGGGGGGGGGGGTCAGCCAATTAGTATAACCCCTTAGAGCAATAATCATAATACCACCAGGTAAATAAAGATCTCTAATATTAAAAGTATTTAATATGTTAATGTTATACTTATTGTAATAGTAACGCAAAACAATAAAGGTGTTACTAAGTTGTGTTGGAGTATATAATTAAAGTAAAGCTTAAGTCATACAGACAGGTAACCTCTGGAACTTCTTGATCTTTCACACCTCATCCTTCTAGGTACCAATCCTAACATTGAGCCTCGGAGTCTCTAGTACTTCTGGGTCTTTCTGCCACGACCGCCGCCTCTTCCCAGCACCTTTCCTGCTTGAGGTTGGAGTCGGGTGCCCCTGGTTTTCTTATGTTTTGTGGAACCGTTATAGAACCTGGAACTTCTTCGTTCTTCAAGTTGTGTGTGTTGATGAACCCCACATCTGACACCAAAGTTGGTCTTCTCCTGTCGTATCCCTCAGGTTTGGGAACTCAGGGTGGAGAACAATTAGAATCTTTTCAACTCCAAATCCTTGAAGGAACCTCGGAACTCGAAGAAATGATCAGATGCTATTGATGAAGAGTTATGTTCTTACACTTTTATTAAATAATAAAAAACTATATTACAATTTATTGGTTTACATGAAGAGTAATCCAGCCAGTGCTTCTGCATACATTCAGTATAAAAGTTACTACAAAAAAGCCCTGATTCCCAGATATCAGGGGTTTACATACCTCCCTTGTTTATCTGTGGAAGTTTCTAGCTACGCTGTACGAGTACAAATGGTGCAACCAACATTTCGTGGAGGAACATGTGACTGTTTGCTCACCATGGACTTAAGGACTCAAAATATCAACTCTGGATAAGAAAATGCTTAGAAAGTAATTGTATCACAGAGTTCCCAAATAACTATAGTCTGTATGACTTAAGCTTTACTTTAAATATATAATCAAACACAACTTAGTTACACCTTTCTTGAATTGCGTTACTATTACAATAAGTATAACATTAACATATATTAAATACCTTTAATATTAATTATCTTTATTTACCTGGTGGTACTATGACTATTGCTCTAAGGGGCTACAATAATTAGCTGACCCCCCCCCCCCCTTGCTACTTAATAAGGGATGTTTCCCGGGGCCACCCCCCCGTCGCCGAACAGGACCTAACTAAAAAAAAAATAA